>JWIW01000090.1:1036919-1349240 GCA_000966855.1 Fusarium sp. JS1030
ACCTTCGGCCGGCCAGCGAACCCAAAGGAAATATCGTTCAAATCAGCGGAATTTGCAACTTCTAGCTTCTTCACGATACGTTGAATAGTTGCACGAGAGGAGCCGTGATAAAGTCCCTCAGCAGCACGAAGAGTAAGTGGCTTCTTGCTGCGCGCGGAAGCATCACGAGATAAGCCCTTTTGGTGCCGGACACGAGAAAGAACAACCGCCTGAGCAGCTTTTAAATTGGCTTGAGAGGGCATAATAAAGTTGGACAAAAATCGGACTGTTTTCACTGATTTCTGTCTTGATTTCAGGTGTTTTCACAGGATAAATGTGTGACGCGGCCAGGTGTGGGGTCTGTCTCACGATTTTGTGCTTGTCTCACGATTTTGTGCCCAACCTAGCTTGCTAGGTTGGTTCGCCTGGGGCGCTAGCCCCACATGAGCCAACGGGTACGATACGGAACATATCAGATCGATCAACGGGTGTACGATCTTCCGTGCCTGCTGACTCATCTTGGTGTGGCCGTCCTTCCGGCCGCTCGTGACCTGGGCCGTGACACTTATAATCTAATAGGGTTATAGAGAGAGGGAATTAATCCCTATATATAGTAGTATTTCTATTAGGTTAGCTAATTATAATATATATTATAGGTTAATAAAATATATTATATAAAGAAAGAAAGGAATAAGCTCTTATAAATTAAGAAGAGTAGCTTTTATTCTAATTAAGAGGTTAAATAACTTCTTATTATATAGCTAGGTATAACTTTTTAGCTAAAAAGTTAAAAATTAGGTAATTATATTAGTATTAGTTATAATATTATAATATATTAAGATACTATATTCTTTATTATAGTAGAAGCTAGATAAATAGTATGATAAGATAGTATAAATAGTGTTCTCTGACGTCGGTGGCTCTTAACTTGACTATTATAAAGAATAGACATTATTGGGTTTGTTTTGATACAAGATGATGTGTGGAAGCTGTGTTCTTTGGAGCCGTAGCTTATTTCTGTACCCGTAAGGAAGAGAAGCAACTATGATCACAAAGAATAGACATTAGAATTGAATGAATGAATGCATCGAAATCAGTCAAGGAAATGCCAAAGAAGTTGCATTCACCACTTTTTCAACGGGTCATGAAAGAAGCCGCATGATGCAGTATTACAGAAACCAGGTAGGTACTCTATGCACACAACACATCCCCCGGGGCCAGTTTCATTGCGCTGGACTATCCTCTATTTTACCACAAAAGGATACAATTGCACGGTTCAGTCTTCCTCGCAGAGATGCAAAAGGTTGAAAGGGGATTTTCTTGCACCCGATACGCAGCTCAGAAGAAAGTGTTTCTTTCGACGGCTTGAGTTTGTTTGGGTACTCAAACTTGCTCAAAAATGCAGCAGAGATGTTTGCTGTGTAAAAGCACATAAAGTCCGTGTTATTCTCGTCTACAAGCGCGGCACAAGCCTGCATAGCGAAATTTGGTTAGCAAGTACTAGAGAGACCCATGGTTACTTCCAGGAGAGCGCACCTTGAAGACGTGGCTTTGGTCAAAATTGCCCTTTTCAGAGTATAAACTCTGAGCTTGCGACTGTGCCATACCCACAAGAACAGCAAGAATGTAGGGATCACGCCATGGGTCAGACGGCTCCAGACGCCTGAGCCTCAGCCGTTGAAGTAGCTCAGCAGGCGGGTTGACACGTCGCGGCCGTGGCAAAGGAAAGACACCTTCCCGTTGTATGCGTATCATGCCGCGCTGCATGAAAGCAAACATGGGTGTCTGCTTGCCAGAGCGTTGAGCAAAGATGGCCCCATGAAGTCGAAACTCGTGCTCCGAGCCAAAGCAGAAATAGCCAAACGGCCTATTGGGCACAGCATGAGAATAATAGATTAATGAGTCCCGGGTGTTGTCCTACCGGAGGAATTTGAGCGGACCGTCGGCTTCGGCCAGAAGCTTCTTGGCGGCCACCGTTTTCATCTCAGAGGTTGCCAACCGTTCAGCGGTGCGGGCCCAGCGGTCAACATACTTGCCTTCACCCAAATCTCTTTCAACGGCATCTTCAGGGTCTGCGGCGTCCTCAAAAGTGCAGTTGAGCAGCTCCAGGTGCAGGCTGGTCCACTCGAGGGGTTGCACCCAGAGGTTCTCGCGGGGATGCTTGCGGATGATGTCATGGACCGACGGACGTCCAGGCATGGCAGCGGCTAAGCGACCCAGGGGGCCGAGAGTCGAGATGTAAGGTTTGCGGGTGGGTAAGCCCTTTGGAATCGATCTCTAGGCCAGGGGACACATGTGGTGAAAGGATGCAAGAGTGGGTTAATTTGGTCCATTTCCGCCATGACTGGCAGAGGCACAAGACAACCACGTGAGTCACAGAATTGCATTCCTATGGTGAGGAGACGACACCCCCTTTCGACTTGAGTTTTGGGGTTTCTACAGGGAGAACTATGCATTGAAATGGTTCAGATTAGTCTGGCATAAATGCAATAGTTATTATCAAAGAAGTTCTCTTTTTCTTGCGGCTCTGATCCCCACCTGTAAAGTGCCGGAGCTGTTGATGGACACATCTCCACCGCCGCAAACAACAACATGCAGCCAAGAGACGGGACAGGTAATTATTTAGTCTTGTGTAACTAGATTATCCCATCAAATGGTCAACATGATCAAAGACTATCTAGGACATAGAATAGGCCTCCAGCTTGTTTGAGTACCTGCTGTTGCAATGCATTTCCATCAAAATCCAACCCTGTATGTACCACCTGACCCTTGACCGCCGCTTACACTTGCCGTCGGCAAGCCCAAAGCGGAAGCTCCGGCTACAATTCCGCTGCTGGTCTGTCATGGAAGTCAAGTGATGAAACGGCACCTTTACCCGTTGCTTCAATCCTTCGCCAAATGCAAATGCCTGATACTACGGCAAAGCTCTTTGCATGAACCCATCTCATTCACCATCTGCCGATCACGGACCAGTTTTGGTCAGCCTCTGACCCCGAAGCCATGGGCCCGGCGACGCTAGGATCCCAACGCCTCCGACTGCCCCTCAGATCCAGAAAGAAACATTCCTGATTCCCAATTCTCCCCATCATCTCCACACTATTTGTCTGCGGCTGCGCCTGACAGTTATGGAGCGTTCGCTTGGCCGACGACCCGGACGCCAACCGGCCGCCCAGCCCGTCAAGAAGACCCGGACAAGGTCGGGATGTTTAAATTGTCGCCGCAAGAAGCGCAAGTGCGACGAGGGTCGCCCGGCCTGTGGCACGTGTCGGCGGCGCAACGAGCATTGTGAATGGGGGCTCAAGCTGACTTTTCGGGCCGAGAATGCCCAGGGCTTGGATGGGCGACATCCCTCCATGCGGAAGCTGGCGAGGAGAAGGCCCAGGGAGTTTGAGATTCTTGATGTCACTTCCGAGGTTATTCGCGACTACAACGCTCCCGTGTCATTGCTGGAGTCGGAGGAGGATGATGTTGATGGTCGGCGTATTGGTGAGTTCTACAAACTTCAAGCTGTCGCGGAGCTAGGTAACTCATATTTCCATGTCTAGGCCACTCAGTCTCATCCAATGCCACATCCAGCGCAAGGCCGCCACGCTTCAATGGCCTAAGCAATGGCACAGAAAACTACTTCGCGGCTCAAACACCAACCCTCATCGAGGGCTCGCCCTCATCCCAGCGCCAAACTGAGAGCGCCGTAGCCGACCTCCTCTACTTCAGCCAGAGCGGCCAAGCTGCGACAGCTCAACACCACGCTCGGGTCGAGATTGACCCAGCTCTGGTATCAATGGACATGGAGTACCCATACATAGAGCAGATACAAGCCTTTACGCCCGAAGGCATGTCCGAAGATGGCATCTTTTTACCAGGCTCAGCATATCACGAGCTGCATTCTACGCTGCGACAACACCTCATCCAGGAGACGCGATCAGCGGTGCCGACAAGATCAGTAACACCCCGGCTGGAAGATGATAGCGTGAATGGAAGTTCTACTATGGACGAGACCGAGGTTACTCTCCAAGTATCGGACTTTCAACCATCCACACAAACACCACTCCTCTCCGACGAAGCAGAGTGTGCCCTATGGAAGAATTACTTTGACGAGATCGCCCCTTGGCTGGATAAATTCGACAGAGACCGCCATTTCCAGCAGATCTTACCCACCATGACCAAAGGCAACGATCATCTTCGATACTCGATGCTAGCCCTCTCTGCGCGTCAGCTCGAGCTCAAGAAGACGCTCCCGACCGACCGCAGTTTGGCGCTGTACCAAGAAGCCATCCACCTCCTTCTCCCCCACCTACCAACGCGAGGTACAGCCGTCATCGCGACATGCGTCATCCTTTGCGTATTGGAGATGCTGAGCTGCTCACCTAAGGCGTGGCAACGGCACCTCGACGGATGTGCGAGTCTCATGGAGGCTGTGGGGATCAACGGCTTTGTGGGAGGTACAGAACAAGCGCTCTTTTGGTGCTTCGCGCGAATGGATGTCTGCGGCGGATTAATATCGTCAGTGAAGACGCTCATACCCATCTCCCACTGGGCCTCGGGGTCAATCGAGGCCGACGTCGACCTCTTTCGCAACGCGACTGGCTTTGAGCAATGGGCGAACTACTCAGTGTACTTGATAGCCCAAGTCCTCGATCTTCTAGCTCCTCTCCCTTCAGAGACCCTTCAAGCTCCGACACGCAACGACTCCAACTTCCGCGCTCGCTGGCTCAAGCTGTGGAAGTACATCTGCGATTGGCATGAGCATCGGCCAGCGCCTTTACATCCTATAATGACGATACCATCCAACGACAACTCACCCTTCCCTACCATCCTCTTCTCTAATCCTGCCGCAATTTCAGGCAACCAGCTACATCACACCGCATCGATCCTGATGCTGCAGAACCAGCCATCGGCCGTGCGGCTCAGCCTCTCCGCAAAACCAAGGAGCATCCTATGGCATGCGCGACAGGTCTGTGGTATAAGCATCTCGAATGACCATCACGGGGCATGGACGAATGGCATCCAGCCGTTGTGGATTGCTGGGCGTTGTATGAGCCATCCGAGCGAGCACAAGGCTATTTTGGAGCTGTTGGATAGGATCGAGAGGGAGTCGGGATGGAGTACGCGATGGAGGGCAGAAGACCTCAAAGACTTCTGGGGAGATTTGGGGGATTGATGTCAAATATCGGGTTATCTATCTAGACTTGAATAATGTTTAGAGCACTACTCTTAGCTGAACAACCTTGGGCGAAGCAGATTGTACAGTGCATCAATCGCGCGGCACTGTATTTCGCTGGCTTACAGGGCATCCTTCCACTGCAACTCATACCAGCCTTTTCATCCTCAAATCTCATCAACTCAACTCAACTCATCAAAGACCTTCAGCTGTCTCAGAACCTTCTCCAGGCAGTCGAATTAAACATGCCAGGCAACCGCTTTTCATTCTTTAACCCGGCAAAGCCATGGTCCGTTCATTTGGTGGCGCCCCACTGCCACCACCAGAACCATCTCAGCTCCAGACTCAGCCGCAAGCTAATCGAGCTTGTGAGGCTAAGGAATCTGGTTGCCTCCAGCTGAATGTGCATAAAACATGAGCTGTCCCGATGTTACTCTCTGAAAGAAACTTGATCAACTCAAAAGAAAACAACAAAAATGACGTCCATAACACTATCAAATGAAGCTGGCCTCGCCTTGGCGCAGGATCGCATCATCGGCACCTTGTTCGGGTCCGCCCTTGGTGATGCCATCGGATTATACACCGAGTTCCTCTCTGCTGAGCTCTCGGCAAAGGCATATCCTGACCGGACCTTTACTCTGCTTCCTTCAGACAAGGCGACACCATTTCGACGCGATCGCCATCGAAATTTCCATCGGACTGGAGAATGGACCGACGACACAGACCATGCAATGCTGATTCTCCTCTCGTTTCTGCACAGCGATGGCAAGAAGCTGGACCCTCAAGACTTTGCTTCAAGGCTGTCGGTCTGGGTTCGGATGGGACTCCGCGCCCTCGATACTCTGCCTCTTGGCCTTGGACGAACTGTCGGCGGCATCGTGCGCAGCAAGTCTTACCTGGACGACCCTGAGGGAACAGCTCGCGATTTCTGGACCAAAAGCAAATACAACGCCGCACCTAACGGGAGTCTCATGCGAACACATCCGTTGGGGCTCATGTGTCTCGACAAGTCCCTCGAAGAGACTTTCAAGGTGGCTGCCGACTACTCTGTCGTCACACATGTTGACCCAAGATGTATCATCTCTTGTGTCGTCGGCACAGCCCTCGTCCGTGGCCTAGTGCTTGGTGAGATTTGCACGGAGCGCCATGTCGATGAGTTGATTGAGGCGGGTCTGAAATGGTGCAACGCTCGCCGAGAGCAAGAACTCAAGGATCCAGAGCGAAAAGACGAGCCACGACTGGATGTTGACGAGTTCAGAACCCATGCAACAGCCAAAACACTAGCAGACCTAAAACTCGATGACAGTTACAAGATCGGTTATGTCTACAAGACGTTTGGCTCCGGTATCCTGCTGCTTCGTCTCGCCATGCGTCAGTTAGAGTCAGCAGGTCAACTTCGATCTCAGCTCGCCATCTTTGAAAAGCTCATCACCGACCTCATCATGGAAGGTGGCGACGCCGACACAAATGCTTGCTTTGCCGGCGCGCTCCTTGGAGGTCTGCTCGGTTTCAAGGCACTCCCACCACATTGGCGCGATGGCCTCCGTCACGGGACGTGGCTGATGGAGAAATCCGAGGGACTTTGTGATGTTCTGGGTGTCACCAAAGGCTCCTATATCGGATCTCGCGATAAAGATACAGCAGAGGATGGTGGTCGGGGCTTCCTGACGGATGCGCAGATGGAGGAGAAGTGCATGTTGATGCAAGCATGGATGGTGCAGGAGGAACAAGAGTGGAATCGGAAACAGGAAGCTGACAAGAAGAAGCCGACGTGGTTCTCCTGGAAGTAAGACTTGTCCAGCTGTTTTTCGGGCGCGAGCGGAGTTCATAGGTGATGCTTGGGTATTTACGACTGTACGTCTGGAGTTTATTCTGGGTAGCTTAGCTATAATAGCCTCGAAATGATGCCAAATAAATATCCTCAACAAACTCACTACGCCTCATTTTTCACCTCCTGATCAAGTTTGAAAGTAAGAGTTTTCCGCGGGTCGTTTGACGCAGAATTACCCAGACATGGTCTTAACCTCAGCCATGGACTTCTCCTCGTGCTCAACACCACCAGTCTCGCCATCCAAGCTCTTCTCAGGGATCTCTCCAGGAACACCCATGCTGTGATCCCAGTGAAGCAGAATCTTGGGACCGGTGAATAACTTGTCAATCTGCTCGAGCGACAGGAGCCGGGTCTCGGGGTAGCCAAAGTAGATCATGGGGATAAAGACAAAGTTGAAGACGCAAAAGTAGACGTACGTCTTCCAGCCGATGCTTGAGATGGAAACGGGCGTGATTTCGACGACTAGGAAGGTAAAGATCCAGTTCGATGCTGTTGCGAGGGCTGCTGCGCGTGTTCGGATAGCCAGGGGAGCGTACTCGGCGGGAACTAGGAACTGTCAGCCTACAAGCTGTGTGCGACAGTCGGGGGGTTTCTTACGCAGCCATGGGATGGCCAGCAAGCCGACGGCAAAGAAGAAGTCTGAGTTTCGTTAGCATGTGAGTTTTCGCGAAAAGGGTCGGTTTGAGAGACATACTGAACAAGAATAGCATGACAATTGCCACAATACCGGGAGCGGCTTGGCCAGTCGACACAGTTCCAGCAAGGATGGCCATACAGGCACACTGGCCGGCCGCCGCAAACAACATCAGCTTTCGACGGCCAAGGCGATCAATGATCCAGATAGGAATCAGTGATGAGAGAAAGTAAGCAATGCCGTTGAAACCAGCCAAAAGAAGCGAAAGGTCGTGAGACATGCCGACCGATTGCTGGAAGATGACCGGCGCATACTAACGAACCTGTTAGTGAACGAATCGCGCTTTCCCCTCAATCACTTACATATGTGATCAGGTTAATGCCCGAAAGCTGCTGCATAAACTGTCCCCCAATACCCAGCAAAGTTCGATACAGAAACTTTTGCTCTCCATTCTTCAACATGGCCTTGAAGCTGCTCGTCTGCGCAGCCTCACGCTCCTCCTTGATCGCCTGCTGAATCTCGGCCAAGTTGCGGCTGATGGATACATCGTCCTTGCTGATCGACTTGGCGTCCTTGCGGACAGCCCAGAGGATTTCGCGCGCTTCGTCGTGGCGGTCGTGGGCGATGAGCCATCGGGGCGACTCGGGGAGGACGATGATGCCGATAAAGGTCATGATGGCGAAGAGGATCTGGAGCGCGAGCGGGAATCGGAATTGGGCGTCGTTGTCGACAAAGGACATGCCGTAGTCGACCCAGTATGAGAGCATGACGCCAAAGATGTTGATGGCGAGCTCGATAGCGAGACCTTTGCCGCGGTTCTTGGCCTTCATCAATTCCGAGTGCCACACAGCTACACCACAGTTAGTCAACACTCCCATGACAATTGACAAGTCAACTTACGGATTGTACTGGTATTCATGCCGTTTCCTAACCCTGCCACAATGCGCCCAACAATCATCTGTGGAATCCCAAAAGCAGAGGCCTGTAGAGCGGCGCCGATGCTGAGAACCACACAGCCGATCATGATGCATTTACGACGGCCGAGATACTCGCCCGCCAGCAGACAGAAAATAGCGCCAAAGAAGCAGCCGATCTCGTAGATGGCCACCACCGTGCCCTGCAGAGAGGAGCTGCCATTGCCGCCATCCGTAGTATCAATCTCGGGGAAGGTTTTGGTGAACGCGTAGCCTATATGCCCCCAATGTTAGCCATTCGTCTTGATGCTTCAAGCACCTTGAAACTAACCAGTGAGCAGCCCAGACATAACACCTTGATCGTAGCCAAAAAGCAGAAAGCCAGAGCCCGCCGTGGCGGTAATGGCCCAATCGAGCGGCTTTCCCACAAGGATCGTCATATCGAATGTCTAACACAGGAAAACAAAGAACTGTGGAGGTGCGGGTGAGGCTATTCACGGCGGGTCGTCGCATATTCATATACTCTTGGGATCGGCGCAGCCATCATCAAAGATCGCTGCTTGACTCGCAGTCAAACAAGGTTCTTTGGCAAGAATCTGGAGAGCCCATTTTCGCGAGCGGGGCGCCCTGGGGAAAATCGGGGGAACATCACGCAACGAGGGGATTTCTGGGGTTTGGGAGAGTAGGATTCTATGACGCTCGATTGCGGTTTTCAGATGGCCCAGGGCATTTCCAAGCGGACGTCTTTCGGGCCTAACGAGGTTGGGTTCCGCTTGTGATGGTCCAAAGTAGTGTGATGGGCAGTTGGACGCCAGGGATGGCAAGCACTTCTGAGCTTCCATGCCTTGGTCTTATGAGAGTTTCATCCAAGATGTGTCAGAGGTCCGGCTTCCATTGCCCTTCTTTTCCGCGCACGATGGGGGTTCCCCGGCTTGAGGTGGTAGCCATGACTCGGGAACCATGCAACGGGCGACAGAAAAAGGCCCGCACAGTGAAGATGGGGGAGCAAAAGTCACTCTTCAGCTTGCTAGGTGCGAATTCGGACTCTGGGGTCAAAGGCGAGTTTGCCTCGGCCAATGATTGTCTGATGTGTTCTTAGATTGACCAATGAACACTCAACTGCCGAGCATCTTACTCTAACTGGTAAGCGTCCGAAAACGGGCACCACTTCGCTTCGCGGAGAGAACCGACCTGTTCAAACAGCGTCACACTGGAGAAACCGTCGCTTTGACCAAGAGATTCTAGGCACCCAGATAAAAAATAGAGGGGCCAGAGAGGTCCGCTTAGACATGCCTCAAACGCCAAACAGAACGGCAGCGAGACCGGCACCTCACCGCGGCCCAGAGAGGTAAGACGAAGAATTCCGCGGCGAGACGAAGCTCCTCTCCTCCTCGTCTCTTTCCCCACCCCCCTTGTCCGCGGTCCCGCGGGCTGTCATGTGGACGCTAGAGCTCAGCTACCCGAAGCTGTGCCTGTGCCTGCAGATAAACGCCAGGTCCGTTGGCGTCCAAAGAGGCAGGATGGACCGCCCGTGGGAAGCACAGGATGTAAGATAGATGAAGCCCAACGTTCCCAGAGTCTTTGCCGTTTTCTGTGAGCGTTGGTGTTTACTGAGACTCAATCAATTGCAAAGCAAGAATAATTCATCATGACTCTAGGTACGCGCATATTGTGGCCACTCAAGAAAAGTGACAATCGTACTAACACTGCTTCAGGCAAGAGTTTCATTAGTGGGGTTCCCAGCCCTGTCGAGCGAAGCCTGCGAAGCTGTATACTTCACGACCCCTCGTTGAGTCTCATTGCATCTGAGAAGGGTGAGCGCAGTGAGAAGGAAGCCATTACAAGCATGAGCTGACTTTGACAAGTCCTCTATCGGCGACGCGATTCCCACGATGACAAGGTGGTGCTGCTCTCGGGCGGAGGTTCAGGGCATGAGCCAGCCCACGCCGGATACCTTGGTGAGGGTGCACTGGATGTGGTGATAGCGGGAGAAATCTTTGCGTCGCCTTCTGCGTCCCAAATTCTTACAGGCCTGCAGACGGTCAAGTCTTCGCGGGGGTACGTAACAGTGCCGGCGTAAGTGATGGTTCGGGCTGACTTTTGACAGGTCGTTGATGATCGTCAAAAACTACACTGGCGACAAGCTCAACTTTGGCTTGGCAGCTGAAAAGGCAAAGGCAGAGGGCCAAAAGGTAGAAATGGTGATTGTTGGTGACGATGTCTCCGTAGAGGGCAACTCGCTCGTGGGCCAGCGTGGACTCGCAGGAACCGTCTTCTGTCATAAGATCGCTGGAGCCAAGGCAGCAAAGGGGTATGTCGGGCCTTGCCGAGCAACAAACTCACATCATCTCATCCTAATCCTTCAATAGGGCCTCCCTCCAAGACGTCGTCGCTGTTACGAAGAAGGCCGCCTCTCAGATGGCCACCGTCGCCGCCAGTCTCGACCGGTGCAACGTTCCTGGCCGAGCAAACCAAGAGTCTCTCCCTGAGGATCAACTCGAGTTCGGTATGGGTATCCACAATGAGCCCGGCGTCAAGCGTGAGAAGATCCCCAGCCTAGAAACAACAGTGGAGAAGGCGCTGGACATGATGTTTACTCCCAAGGCCAACATGTGGCAGCCCAAGACGGGACAGCGGGTGGCGCTTATGGTGAACAACCTCGGTGGATTGAGTGTCTTGGAGCTCGGTGTCGTCACTGACGAGGTTATCCAACAACTGGGCAAACGGGATATCAAGATTGCTCGAAGTCTGGTGGGCACTTTCGTGACCTCGCTCGATGGGCCCGGTTTCTCAGTGACCTTGCTGGAACTCGATGATGAACTAGAGGAGTTGCTCGATGCCCCGACTACCGCACCAGCCTGGCCGCGTTCGATCCATGGATGGGCAACCGATGCCGAGTCGGTATCGAAGCGAGAGACGCGGGTTACCCCTGCCAAGCCGAATGGACGAGAGACTGGAGTCAAGGGTGAGATGAACCATAGTAAACACTGTGTCGACATGAAGCTTACTGTGATACAGTCCCGGCATCGCTCGTCAAGTCCATCATCGAGTCAGTCGCAAAGACAACAGCACAGGATGAGCCCAAGATCACCGAGTATGACACTCTAGCTGGTGACGGAGACTGTGGAGAGACGCTACTCAATGGCGTGAACGGTGATGCTTGCCGAGCAAAGCAGTCCGGAAATCATGCTAACAATCGTCACGCATAGGTCTTGTCAAGGAGTTCCAGAAGGACGATGCGGAATCTCTCGATATCGGACAGATCTTCCGACGGACGGCCACTACCGCAGAGAGGAATATGGGTGGCACATCGGGTGCCATCTATGCCATCTTCCTCAACGCAGTCGCCAACCGACTAGCCGAGCTGGCAACAGAGTCCACAACACCCGTCGTGTCGGAGCTGATCAAGAAGTCGCTTCAGAGCGGACGTGATGAGCTCTGCAGGTACACGCCTGCACGAATCGGACATCGAACACTGATGGACGCCCTCATTCCTTTTGTCGATGCGTATGCCAATGGCTCGCTAGAGGATGCCATCGTTGAAGCGCGAAAGGGAGCCGAGGGAACACGACAAATGGCGGCCGCTCTGGGCCGAGCGAGCTATGTCGGACAAGATCGGTTTGACGAAGAAGGAGGTATTCCTGACCCGGGAGCCCTTGGAGTCGTGAGCATTCTGAGGGGAATACAAGAAGTGTTGAAGCAGTGAAAATGGACGGGCCTTCCAGGTTGAGGGAGGGGCTCGGGGAGTGGGAGACAAAAGTTTCGGCAGGCGCGTTATGGTAGGAGATGATCTTCGAGTTATTTTTCCCGAATAGTCATTTAGTTTTACGAAATAATATCCAATTTGAACAAGTTTCGATGGAGATGAACAGTGTATATTCAAAACTTGAACTTGTATTATTATCGGATTTATTCAGAGGTCGTTACGATACATAGCACGAGGTTGAAAATACAGCGGTGGTCCTCACTGATCAAGTCTCTAATCAAGGGCATCAGGCAATATCCAGAATAACGCCAATAATCACCTCATCAAAAAACAAAGCAAGCTTCTAATTAATTTATGATTATTTTTCTGATGTTATGAGGAGAGCATCAGCTCAGTGGCTCGCATGGGCATCTTGGCAGGAATACAGTGTCTATAAGCTAGCCGCTACCGAGTACATCTATCCATGCTCTTACAACATTTCTGCGAAGCGGCATAATGTCCCCCAAATTCGACATTATGCACTATGCAGAGGCACAATGTCCTCCATCGACCCTCAGATCTGTTCCATGCACAAACGATGCTCCCTCAGACAGCAAGAATACTGCTGGAGCCTTAAAGTCCTCAGGGGCACCCAACCGCCCCAACAAAGCACCCGCCATCCACGTCTTTTCAACCTCGGGGTTCTCGGTAAGCAATTGGTCCGTCATGGCAGTTCTAATATACTAAAAAACCGTTAGTTTATCTTGTATAAATCAGAGTTCATGTCTAACTTACACCAGGCGACAAGGTGTTGACGCGAATGCCCCATTGACCCCATTCTTGGGCGACCGACCGGCACATCTGCTGAACAGCGGCTTTGCTTGAGTTGTACGCAGTACATGAAAGTCCCTTAAAACTTCAATCAGCTTGATGCCATATTCTCTCTTTCTTGTATACTCACCCGGTTGGCAATGTTGCCAGACATGCTGGAGATGATGACAATGCTGCCCGGGCTGTTCTTCTCCCGCAGCACCCTAGCCGCGTACTTGCAGGTGTTGAAGACTCCCGTTACATTGACCCTCAGTATCCGGTCGAAATCGGCAGCCGGGTAGTCGATCGCTGCAATCTGCTGTTGGATGCCCGCGCAGGCAATGGTTCCCCAAAAGGGAGCGCCGGCCTCGTCGGCGTCGCTCGCGATGGCCTTCATGGTTGTCTCGACCGAAGTCTCATTCGTGACATCGCATTTTCGGTATGAGACAGAAGAGTTGTTGGCCGCGGCAAGCTTGTTGAGCTGTGCCCACTCGGTCTGAGATGGTTCATCCAAGATGTCGATACAAGCGACGCTGCCTCCAGCCTCAACCACCGCAATCGCTAATGTGATACCCAGGCCGCGAGCTCCACCAGTAATAGCGATTGTCTTGCCCTCGAGAGAAAAGAGCTTGGGAATCGATGCCTTTGATGCGGGCGTCTGGGCCGTCTCCGGCACTTCGGCCGGAAGCTCGATGTCGCTGACAATAGCGGGAGCCATTTGGGAGGCGAGGATGGCGCTGGGTATCAAGGAGGACGATCTAGCTGCGAGGAACAGGAGATGGCGAAGAAAGGACTTCTAGTATCAGGAAGTTTTCTTAGGATATAGAAAGCATGGCCGCGGATGTCCATTTTTGGAGGCACCGAGGGCAATCTCTGTTAATTGCCATCTGGGGCTCTATGCCGCTGCGCGTGTCCACGAGATCAATCTGAAGGGCAGTTCCATGCGAACGGTTTTATGCGGTCAAATTCAGTTGGGGAATCCCGCTCTGAAAACAGGTCAAGCATGGTGAGTGCAGCCGAAGATGGCCTCAACTCAAAAGAATTGGTGTTCACACCTTGACGTGTTAGCCGAGGACCTAGTGGTGCAGGGGAACAGCAAACAAATACCCAGACCAGCAGCACATCGCCCCCTCAAGATACGGTACATCGATCTACCGTTGAGTAAGCTCAAAGTACCAGTCTACTAGCTCACCGAATCAAGTTACATTATCGGCTTCTATCCAAAGCCTCTCCCGCCCAAGCCTCGACCCTCAGAGAATTGGGAGGGGCAGATCCGCTGCAATTGATCAAGGCAATCCCAAGCGCCGGCATCAAAATCTCTTTCTCACCACGTGCTGGAAACATACAGCTTCGTAAGACACCTCCCCCGAGTGCCTAGACTTGCCCGTTTCGGACGTCCCGTTTCCCCTCGTGATGCCCTCGATGGAGCGTCAATTCAACGCCATCAACCCCACAATCCCGCGACCCTCCCCGGGTGCTTGCCATTGCCTCTTTCGGTAGGTAGACAACTGGCGGTTTTTGGGCAAATCACACGCGCAAAAAAGGAATATTGGCGATTGATTGAGACGGAATGGCGGTGGTATAAACTTGGGGCGGTAGACTCGAGTTCTGGTTCTTCAATCTCTGAACTTTTGCCTTCTTCTTGTCAGACGTTACACCAAAAGATGGCGCCCATTGCGATTACACCAGACGCCAAGGACGAGCCCGTGGCTGCGGCCAACGTCCTCAAGCTGATCCAAAACGAGGATGCTCAGACAATTGACCTCTTTCTGCGCCAGTTCCGATGTCTGATTGCCGATCTGTGCCAGCAGTTCAATGGCGGTCATCCTGGGTGAGAAGCCTCGAAACATGAGAGTCAACACATCTCGAGATCTAACAATTGCTAGCGGCGCCATGGGAATGGCTGGCATCGGCCTCGCCCTCTGGAAGTACGTCATGAAGTACTCGCCCAACAACCCCAACTACTTCAACCGCGATCGCTTCGTCCTCTCCAACGGCCACACCTGTCTCTTCCAGTACACCTTCCTTCACCTCACAGGCTACAAGCACATGACTTTTGACCAGCTCAAGTCCTACCACTCTGCCCGCTACGACTCGTTCGCCCCTGGGCACCCCGAGATTGAGCATGAGGGCGTCGAGGTGACGACCGGTCCTCTGGGCCAGGGTATCGCCAACGCCGTCGGCCTCGCCATGGCTACCAAGCACCTCGCGGCGACTTACAACAAGCCCAACTACGACCTCATCAACAACACCACATTTTGCATGATTGGCGATGCCTGTCTACAGGAGGGTGTGGCCATGGAGGCTATCCAGCTGGCCGGCCACTGGAAGCTCAACAACCTTGTCGTCATGTACGACAACAACCAGATTACCTGCGACGGTAGCGTCGATCTGTGCAACACCGAGGATGTCAACGCCAAGATGCGCGCCTGCGGCTGGGATGTTATTGAGATTGAAGATGGCTGCTTCGATGTCGAGGGCATCGTCAAGGCCCTCCTCAAGGCCAAGTCCAGCACCGAGAAGCCCACCTTCATCAACATTCACACCGTCATCGGCGTCGGTAGCAAGGTCGCTGGAGACGCCAAGGCCCACGGCGCTGCCTTTTCTCCCGACGGTGTCAAGGCCATCAAGGAGCGCTTCGGCATGAACCCCGAGGAGCACTTTGTCGTCTCTGATGAGATTTACAACTACTTCCGCGACATCAAGACCCGGGGTGAACGTCTAGAGGAGGACTGGAACAACCTTGTCAGCACCTACAGCAAGGAGTATCCCGAGCTCCACGAGGAGTTTATCAAGCGCGTCGAGGGTCGCTTCACTGAGGACTGGCGCAGCATCATTCCCGCCAAGGAGACCTTCCCTACTACTCCTACCCCGTCGCGAAAGTCTGCCGGTATTATCTGCAACCCCCTGGCTGCCAAGCTGAGGAACTTTATGGTCGGAACAGCTGATCTGTCGCCTTCGGTCAACATGATCTGGAAGGACAAGGTTGACTTCCAACACGTAAGTCAAGCACTAGATGTCAAACGAGCATGTACTAATTGACGTGTAGCCTGATCTCAAGACCACCTGTGGAATTACTGGAAACTACGCCGGTCGCTACATTCACTGGGGTATCCGAGAGCATGCCATGGCCTCCATCTCGAACGGTCTCGCCGCGTTCGGCAAGGGAACTATCCTGCCTGTTACCTCTAGTTTCTTCATGTTCTACATCTATGCAGCACCCGGTGTGCGCATGGGAGCTCTCCAAAACCTCCAGGCCATTCACATCGCGACCCACGACTCGATCGGTACCGGTGAAGACGGCCCTACTCACCAGCCCATCGCCCTCCCCGCTCTCTACCGCGCCATGCCCAACATCCTCTACATCCGTCCTTGCGACACCGAAGAGACTGCCGGTGCCTTTATCTCAGCCCTCGAGGCCAAGGACACTCCCTCCATCATCTCCCTCTCCCGCCAGAACCTCGAGCAATACCCCCAGTACTCAAGCCGCGAGGGCGCCCAGAAGGGTGCCTACGTGTTTATCGAGGAGGAGAATGCCGACGTTACCCTCATCAGTGTCGGCGCCGAGATGTGCTTCGCCGTCAAGACCCGCGACGTCCTCAAGGAAAAGTTCGGCATCAAGGCCCGCGTCGTCTCGTTCCCCTGCCAGCGCATCTTCAACGCCCAGCCCATCGAGTACAAGCGCGAGGTACTACAGTACCGCTCCAACGCACCCCGCGTCGTTATTGAAGCCTATGCCGTCAACGGCTGGGAGCGGTACGCCGACGCCGGCTTCTCCATGGCCACCTTTGGCAAGAGCTTGCCCGGCAAGGACGCTTACAAGTACTTTGGCTTTGACGAGAGCGTCATTGCGCCCGAGGTTGCCAAGCTGGTGGAAGAGGTCAAGAAGGAGGGCGTTGAGAGCCTACGCGGCGAGTTTAGGGACTTGAACCCAGTCAAGCACGAGCACTAAGACGATATATGCATGACGGATAAAGAATAAAAGGTCGGGTAGGGCGTCGGGCTTGGAGTTAATGTGTGAGATGAATCCAATCATGATAAAGAGTTTATAGAATACAAGCATTGTTTTATTCCACTGACTCCGTTCGCTATAACAATTATTCGTCTCGAGTCTTTCATCTCTCGCTGCAATAACCAATCCATTTGGCTTCTTTGTGCCAGCACAAACAGCATTCTCCAGCATGCCTACCCAAACCAGATCCTAAACGCCGTACGCTGTCCCGCACCATATTCCCATACAACGTATTAATACACCGCCCATGCAGCCGTCCATACCAACTCGCCATCTAGATGCCTCGGCCTCTTCCTCCCCGCACGATGCTATGGTGCGGCGGCATCGACGCCATTCCCTCCCTTACAATCTCTCTAGTTGTCTCAAGCATATCCCATCTCAGAGGGGGAACTCTCAACAGGGGCATCGTCATCCCTGGGCACCACCTCTCCCGTAACCGGAACGCGGCGCCCTGCCCTGCCATCCACGCCTCACCAGCGAGGTATGCGCTGACCTGACCCGACAAAGTGGCCAACTCATGAGTGCGCCGAACAGCGTGGGTAGCTCGTCCCGCAATGTCATTGTATGAGCTCGCGGCATTGGCTCGAACGACCTGTGCTCTGGCCGTGAGGTCATCCCGTACTATAGCAAGTCGCTCCATACCAGGTAGGTTTTGAGTGAAGTTGAGAGCGTGAGTGATATGGGGGTGGAGGTCCTCGTAAGTATACTCCCACTGGATGCGAGGACCAAAAGGGATGGTGAAGTCGAATGGCTGATTGGCCCATTCGCGGTACTCTTCTCCCTCGGCGTCTTCTTCAACAAGAATCACGCTTCTGTCATCGAAGACACAGGGAGCTGAAAGAGTCTCTCGGAGCGGGATGCGGCCTGTTCGAGCCGTCACCGGAGGCGGAAAGGGAGCATCCTCCGTAAAGTCCCACTCGCTACCCACTTCAGAGTGCTCGGAATGATCGAGAGACAAGTCTTGTAAGGTTTGGGAGAGGGATTGCACCAAAAGGCAAGGAGTCCCATGGTTATTGTAGCTTTCCTCAAACCTACCTCGTGGGGAAGAAGGGGGAGACTCGGCTGCACGCAGAGAATTAGCGGGAGAAGACCTGCCCGAGTCGGACGAGTATGGGCTGTCTTCATAGCTCAGGCTATTTCGGCGACGAGTCCGAGTTCTTCGACCAGTAAGAAAGTTTGATCGGTTCATTGTAAGATCCATGGATGTCGAGCGTGGAAGGTCAAAGGGTGTATAGGTGATTGTTTGGTGTCATGATGACAGGACGAAAGGGCCAAACAAGGCTCTTCAAAGCTGAGTTTGTTTCTGGTCCAATAAGACATGGGATTTAAAAAGAGAAAGGAATGAATAAATAATGGTTCTAGTCATTGCAAGAAGCGAGTTGCGAGGTTAACAGTTTGTGTGAATCAAAGACTGCAGTGAATGAGGCAAAATCCATCTCCGGCTGCCCACACAAACCATGTTCACGCTGGGTTGTTGTTTCCCTTTTGATTTGCCTCGCCCAAAAACGCGAAAATCCGAGACGTTTCAAGAATAAAACCACTTGGCATGCGCTGAGCAATATCGGTTGAGGCAAAAGTTGTCTCTGAATGCTAGACTAAAGCATCTTCGCTGCTGCGTCTTCCTTTGATAGTCCCACTCTGCGTCTAGTTCCAACTACACCTACAATCTATCTCTACCTGATGCGTTGTGTCATTCCTAAGCATCCTCGCAGAGGCCAAAAGCACAGGGACAGATCGTCTACCTCGTCATGGCCCCAACTCGTAAATTCAATGAGGTTTAGAAAACACATTATTAGCAGTTGGAGCCTAGGCTACCAATTGGTTGCCTTTGTCTTTCCTTGAGGAGCATAAGTTTAGACCTTCAATAACATATACGCATCCATCCATCCCTCACTCCCATGTTGTCTGGCCACACCCAGGCACTACCACACCCCATCTTCCTAATCAGACGTCCACCTTTTCAGATCTCACTCGTGAACTCTCGGCGTTCAGAAAGCCTATTTTGTGGTCAACCAAATCGTGTTTTCATCTAAACCATACAAGGATATGTTCCACGAACCAAAGACCAGACTTCGACCATGCCTTTCAAATCAAATTCGATACTTATGCTAAATGAGTATCGAGGTCTCTGTTCACCCAATGGCACCAGAAGACCCCACGTCACTTGGCATAGACTTCCAACGCTTGCACAGACTCTGAAGCCACTTTGCTCTACCTGTGAAGCATGCATCGTGCCTGCATCATTGTTCTCGGCGCAAGTCTGGCAACTGCATTCAAAGAACCTTCCATGAGTCCATGACAAAACATTCAGAGGACACGCTTCCTTTCTCAAAGCTTGTTTCCATTCATTTATGCATTCATCTCTTTTAGTCCAACTTTTTGGGCATCATTTCTTCCGTCTCTTTCTTCTCGTCAACATATTACAGAGCATCACATCAGAGAAAAGCCGTATTCGCTGGTAAAAACATCGTCATTTTCCGAGTCTACCTCATTGTCGATCATTGCTCTCAACACCACGCCGTTTCCGCCATGCAGTCGATAGCGTCAACAAGCTCGGATGCGACAGAACTATCCACTCCGAACCTCCCAGCCTCCGGAAGTTCCTCCAAAGAAGCTGATTGGGAGGAAATTCACAAGACCCCTTGTTCAATTTGTGCAAAACTGGGAGATGGTCATTCGTGGTCTCTTTTTATCCAGTATCACAGGTTCTGGGAGCTGTGGCGGGTCCTGTTGCATCCCGATAGCACTCGCTACGAAGCCGTCCAGATACGTACCGACAGCATCGTCCAGTCAATCGTCAATAGGGATGAGGACATCATACAGTACAATCTGTGGCTACAACACGCGGGGGGGAATACCGAGTTGACTGACAGAGAGAGGAGGTTAAGGGCCAGGGTTGCACAGGTTGCTGCCAGGATCGAGGAGCGCAGAACCAGCAAGGCAACAGGGGAGCAACGATGCAAGGACAGGCTTGTCGACGACATGTCTGGACAAGACTCGTATCGCTCCGAATACGTATATTGGGAGAATCCTCTCCGACAGACCAGGGGACGCATCCGGGTGGCCACCTTTCATGCTCTGCGTAATTCGCGTTGGTACCTTGGACACCCCAGCGGCCAGTACATCTTTCACTTCCAGCGACAGGGTCTTCGTACATCACCCGGCGATAGCTTCCTCGGCTACGTTGTTAATACGGTATGCCGCGAGGACTTTATCTACATGGGTCAAGTCCCTCGGAATACATTCCAGCTGGCTTTCAGGCTTGATAAACTTAAACCTGACTTGATGAAGCTGTTCATTAGCGTTCTCGAGTTTAGCTGCGGCCAGTACCATCGCCATTACTTTCCAGAGTTCGGGGAAATTTGCACCCACGCGCAAGTAACAGACGAAGACATCACGACAGTGCACGAGTACTGGTGGCAATACATTTCACCAAGTTGGCCTGGAGACGACATGCGCAAGCTATTCAAATCTCACCCATACATCTGTGAAGCTGGATTTCTCATGAATACCCTTGTGAATGGCAACCTGGTTTCACCGGCTCTTAAGATCCATCCCAAGCTTGAGGCACTTTGCAGGCTCGCCACGGGGCTAACGGTGGAAAAGATCGCCATGCTTTGGGAGGAAAAACTCGAGAAGGATGCGTTTGACCAGTTATTTTCCGGTGACAGTCGTGATATGCTTATCTACCAACGTGACCTATTTCCGGTGAGTTATATCTACGTTTGATTTATCAATCATGGCATGTGGCGGAAATATTTTAATCCGGCCGAGGAGACCCTGGGCTAACACTTTGCAAGCAAAACATCCACGATTTCTACAAGCAAGACGAATATCAAGACGACCCCCTCAACCCGGACGTTCGCTACGGATTTCAACGCGTCGATAATACAATTGTTGCGCTCGCGAGGGAACACAGAATCCGGGCGATTGGGGACCACCCTTGGCCCAGCTAGGACCTCTCCGCGGCCACCGAATTGATTTTCGACCCCAGCGATCCCCTCCCATCCGCATCATCTCCTCACAATGGCTTCAATTCTGTCCCTCCGCGGACTGTTCACCCGCCAGACAGCCCCTGCAGCGCCCACGACTCGTCTCTTCTCAACGACAACAAATATGCTGGCCCGCGCAGCCCCCAAGGCCGTAGTCAAGAAGCCCGCCAAGACACCTCCGCGCAAAAAGCACCATGCTCCCAAGTCTGAAAACTTCTATCGCATCCGCACGCTCCGCCAGAACATGTTCTCGCCCGCCCCTCCTCCTCTCCGCATGGCCCGCCTCCGCTACCTCCGCCATTGGACCATCCACCGCGCCTGGCAGCTGTTCCGCCGCCAACAGCGCCTGTCGACCGAGCAGGAGCGCCACCGCATGTACAGTGGCATGTACAACGCTTGTGAGGAGCTGCGCAAGACGGTCGGACCCGAAGGCCGGGACGAGGGATACCTATACCGAGTTGCGATGGAGAAGAAGGGCGTCTGGGGCACCGAAGCCGTGCCAATTGAGTATGCACGATTCCAGACCGATTATCCTGCGAAGGAAGCGTGGAACCACGACTGGAAGCGATAAAGCGACAAAGCAATGCTGTGCTATGAATGTATGAGTTTGAATTGGGGGCTTTTTGAAAGCATCAAAAGTGTACTGTATGTATTATTATGGGCAGCCGCTAGATGTCGGGTTAAAACAAGCCAAGGTTTCCATGTTCTATGTTAGGGTCGTTCGTGATGATCCAGAATACGCCAGAAGAAGGACCAAAGCTCAATCGCATATGAAAAGATGACGGTCATCACTCTCATTAAGTATCAGCTTCGGAAACGACAGCCATCCAGTCTCCGCACCATCCCCTATCCTACACCATTCTTTTCCCAAACCAACTCTCAGCAAGCCAGGCTGCTGACCTCTATGCCGCTTTTCCAATCATATTAAAATAAATACAGAGAGTGAAAATATTTTCGCGCTCAGTTCCGTTTGAATCATGCATCCCATCTTCCTCTCATTTTGTGCCTTGCATGCGTACCAGGTAGTGTTGGAAAGACGTTTCGCTGGCCAGAGATGTAAAGAATCCTCGGTCTCCTCCCTTTCAAGAACCAACTAATAAAAAGATGCTGTGATGATCAAGTGCGAGATTTGCAGAATGAGAAAAAGATCAGGCGACGGAATAGCAGGACAGGCTGTCATAGGCGGCCGAGGAAGGACGAGATGTTGGTTGTTTTTGCCGGTAGCCGGACTCCAATGAGTGAATATTCATTTTCTTTTCAATAACAACGCCTGAAACAACTCGATAGTAGGTAGGTAGGTAGGTAGGTAGCGGTAGTTGATGGTGAGGAGCGGCAGAGGGAGGTTGTGGTGATGGTTCGATTCGGCCGAGATGCCGATGACGCTGTAAGAGTACCTCTTGCCTCGAGTCCGCCTTGAAGTGTGTAATGTGTATGCGTGTGTCAAATAAGTCCTCCCGCCGAAGCGCCGAGCAACGAGTCCTCTATATCCCGATTCTGATCTCCTGTGTGATCCAAAAAATCCTACAATTATCTCCCGATATCCAACATGGTGTGATATTACGCCCGAGGGTGAGCGAGGGTGGGCCGCAGGTGCATTTCTCAGCCGGTGATGGCCATCCTTGTGCTTATCTCGCTGCCAAGAGATGATTCCCTCGGGCCAGGGCAACGGATTCGCGCCCTCGTTTGGAAGCAAAAGTCGCAGCGGTTTACAGCACGACGCAGCAGCCGCCGCCCTCGCCCTTCTCAAAGGTCAGGAGGGCGGCACGGGTGGCAGCCTCGAAAACATCGTCGACGCCTTCGCCGCTCAAGCTCGAGCATTCTAGGTATCGCTTGGCGCCAATTTCTCGAGCAATCGTCTCGCCCTCGTGTTCGGTGACAAATCGCATCGATCTCATGCGCATTTCCTCAATCGCAACCGGGTCTTCTCGGAGGTCCTTCTTCAAGCCGACGAGGATAATTGGCACGCCGGTGCACAGGCGGGTAGCCTCTTCAATCCACTATCAGAGTAACACGTCAGCTTCGAGGGGGTTCTCATTATCAAGCACCGCATGGGGTAGGGGAGCCGTACCTTGTGCTTAACGTTGTCGAGGGAATCTGGAGTATCGATCGAGAATCCTACCAAGATGACATGGGCTTTTGAGTAGGCGAGGGGTCGTAATCGCTCGTAATCTTCCTGGCCGGCAGTATCCCAAAGGGCGAGCTGGACCGACTTGCCGTCCACTCTGCAATCCGTCACATAATTCTCAAACACTGTAGGAATCTGGATCAAAGGTCAATAGTTGTCGTCGCGAAGCGATTTCGGTCAAAACTCACGTAATGCTACAAGGATATTGGTCAGCCAGGTCCGGGTACGAAGGGTTGGGAGGGGATGAGCTCACTGTAGGGAAGTATCCTAGCGTAAAGACGCTCAACAGACTGGTCTTGCCGCAGGCACCATCACCGATAATGACCAACTTCCTATAACATTGTTAGAGATTAGACTGTCACATGTTTTGCAGGTGTCGTGATTGATAGGCCTAGGAGGGGAGTGGGCGAGGAAGGTAGTCGAGACAGCAATGGGCAAGCCTCGAAGCGCGAGGAGAGCTCGTACCTGCGGATAACGTTCTGGGGATTTGCACTCATGGTGAATCTATTATATGGTTGAAGAATACGAGCGAGGTCGGTTTAGGGGCAATGGGAGGCGATGTTGGATCTGGAGTCCGTCACAAGCCCCAGATCTGAGGGATGGCTGACGGGGTCGGCTCCTTCGTCGTCGATTGTAGACGGGCCGAACAGCGACGGGCTGCAGCAGAAGCGAGGGTTGTCGTCGCGGCGACAGCAGGAGGGTGAAGCTAATCGGCTCGGGATTGGTGAGGGAGGCAGAGGAGATTCGAACAGCGGGATCGGATCGTTGGAAGCAAGTGTCGTGTCGTCGAGTTCAGGCCCCTATTTTCTCGCGGACTTTGGGTCTGGAAGGCCGATCGTGGATGGGTGAGCAAGGGACGTCGGGGGAGCGCGGACGTGGAGCGAGGAGCAAGGCAGTGAATACGGTTCAGCCCCGGGGGGTGGTGTGCAGGGCGTTTTTTTGGCGGTGGGACGGAGGACGGACGGAGAGAACGGAGAGTACGGAGAGAAACGTGAGAGGACGGGAGAGGGAGATGGGCCTTTTTTTTAATGGGAATACGAGCTCGACAGCGAAGAGTGCGTAGGACTCTGCTCGACAAGAAGCCGCCAGCCAGTCAGTGGGTGATGGCAGTCCTGGTCGATGGACTTGGGTTTGGGGGTGGGTGGTGGTGCAGTGCAGTGCTGTACTGTACGTGCTGTGTTTCTGGCTTGTTTGTTGTCCCTGGTGTCGTCGGCTCAGGCTGAGCTGGAGCAGGCTGGTTGGCTTGTATTTTGGGCTGGGCTGATATTGAAGTTTCCAGCGTCTGTAAACGGACAAATAAGTCGCACTACAGAAGAAGAGAGGCAAGATAAATCCTTTAGCCGCATGCGCCTGGCGATCAAGAGGCAGCCTTCGTCTAGTAGTCGCAGGCGGTGCTGCCCTGTTTACGACGGCGACGGTGGTGGTGGTGGTGGAGAGCGACACTCGGCTCCCCTGGACTGGATGTGGAGAAGACAAGACAGAAAACGGGACCGGGACCTTTTTTAGCTGAGGATGAGGTGAGGTTTAGTGGAGGACGGCAGCCCTGGGACGCTGTCGCTGTCTCTTTCTTTCTCAGCAGCAGCGGAAATAGCCATTGCAGGCTCTGTTACATAGGGCACGGCCAGGTGGGCTGTGACCGGGTATCGATGTCATTGTTGGCTGGCGACGGGACGACGTGGAGTTGAGGGACAGGCCGGGGGAGGCTCAGCTTGCGCTTGCAATGGTTACATACATAGGCACGTTGAAATGGGCTATACACTCAAAACGTTACTTTTCAAGATACTCTAGTCAATATTAGACTCCAATTGGAAGCATTACCAACAAAACTACACAAGTCCCAACATAAGCATCCGCGACTCGAGTTCAAGAAACAGGGCCTCTCCGCGGGATGGTTACCCAAGCCAGCAGCACCAGTTCGCCGAGAGCTCACTAACAGCAGCCCCTGGGGCGGAGCACAGCCAATGGATCCGTCTCGTCCCCCAATCAGGCAAATGAGAAGGTACAGCGGTTTCTGACGGGGGGAACGTTGGCGATCGAGCCAGCCAGAGCAAAGGGTCCAGCGACAACGGGCTGGATTCCGATGCGCGTACAAAAACCACTTTATCGCTAGGCGCGCGGGACTGCCCTGGGCTTGGTGCAGGACAGAATTGCAGCGCTGATCTGCCTATCTTTCAGGCACATGTTCCTGTAGCTCATCGCTACGGTTACCAAACTCAACCTAACCTTGGACCCGGGATCCAATTATCATGTAACATCTCAGAAGGCTCCGTCATGGAACAAGCCAAAACCCAAACTCCGCCAGCAGCTTTACCTTTGACAGGCTCAACATCTCGCCAGCGAATAGCGAATCTCGGTTTCTACTCCTCTTTGTTTCGGCATGAATGGCAGCCAGGGGACCTCCACCGCGGACAGCCTTCTCCCACAAAACAAAGACCGGGCATTCGCCAGCAGATTTCAGTACCATGACGATGACAACATGAGATCCAGACAAGCATGACAGATCCACCTGGCCTTCTCCTCGCTCCGTCGGAAGAATGCCCCGGAATATTCGCTTCGGGGCCCCAGCTGCTCCTGTTTGGCTCATCTTGTCTCTGTTCGTGCCAGCATCTTTTTTCCTGCTCAACTAGCGCCGCCGCACCGTCATGCCATCCGGCTGCTTGGACGCCTCTGAGGCTGTGCACCTGAAGCCAGAAAAAACTAAAGCAACCTAACCCACCCGAGAGCCGGTAAGCTAAAAACAGGAACCGGCCCCTCTCAGGGACCAAACGAACTAGAGATCCCCCTAAGGGCAGAGATCCCTGGCAATTGGGCAGAGGCCATCTCTGGAGGACCCCGTGTCTCGGAATATCACAGTTGATCGTCCTGACTTGCTCGGTCAGCTAGCTCTCCCGGGCTCCCTCCCGGCGCATCACCACCATGCCAGATCTCGGTGTTTGTAGCTTGTCCGAGGCCATGTCACGGTTGGCTTACGCTCGGTTGGTAGGCTGGCGTTTAACATGCAAACATGAACATGGTCAGTTCTCTCCCCACAGAGGCTTCTCACCTGCGTCCGGTGATGACGGCGGGTCGGGGTCCCCGAAGACCCAAATCTGTCAAAATGTCTTGCCCGCTTATTCATCCATTAGAGTTACAACAACGATGCCGTACGTTACTTCTAAACTAGATCGACTCGATCCACGAATGGTGTTGCATCCAGCGCTGTAGACAATACCACCACCTATATCTCCGTCATCCCAGACTAGAGGCTTCTCTGTTTGTTGTTCCCCTCTATCGAACCACTAAGATTCGGACGAGACATGCAGAACATTAGCCTGAACCACTACTGTGTGTCTGTTAAATGACACCCACTGCGCGTTTGCTCGCTCTTCCTCCAATCTTGTGCCGTGCGCATCAGATATTAGTGCCACTACAAACGGCCTATGTACAGCCAACTCATTGTTTTCCACGGCTGAGACTCCTCCCTCCTCCCGCGTTTGGTCAATCAGCCGAAGCATCTTGCTGCCGTCCTTGGCCGTCATCACTGTCCTCCGCCTCTGTCCAACACCAATAACAAGGGGAAAGGATGTCCTCGTCTCATTTCTGCGTCTTGTCACACTGCCAAAGTTCATGCGCCGAAATGGATGTCGTAGTCTCGTCGCACATGGTTGATCTTTTCAGCTCCGGGACTAGCAGCAGCGGCCGAGTCAATGGGTCTGGATGTTTTTCCTACCTCTGCAATTGCGCCGACTTAACTCGCAGTGTTGAACGTCATACGATGCCCACAGCTCTCTCTTTGTCATGCCCGCGGTTGGCAGTGTGAAATTTGCTCCTGCACATCGGCATCAGGAGCGAAGATCCTAATCCGAGGGGCCACCCATCTGTTCGGCTGTCTATCCTAAACGGTTGCCCTACCTGAGAGTCTGATGCAATGATCAAACCGTCGGGAATCTACAAGAACGTGGGTTCCCCGCTTTAGCCTGTGGTGAAAGAAATGAAGGATTGACTGTCTGTATTCGTAAGGACGGCACGGCACGGTAACCGACAGTGGCTTGTTTCAGTAGCACATGGGAGGATGTGGAAATGGCAGTTTCTGATTGCCTTGTTTATTGGGATCTTGTGAATGATTGTGTTGGCGAATTGATACGCCATCTTGTGTCTCTTTGACTCTGCAATTGGTGAAGAAATGCGGCTGTCCTCTCTCAATACTGGGTTGCCGCAGAACAATAGCACGCGACATGAATAGAAATGTCCACCAACTTATTACAAAGCCACTTGCATGCGGGCTGCGGCATCAATCAAAAGCTTCACGGTATGACTACACTTTAATCAACATCGATGCGCATTTGAATTCTAGAAGCTGCCACTTCATTGTATCGAACGGCAAAAGTTTGCTCATAACCCCAAGTTCAGGGTAACCAGCCGACAGTTTGCCAAAGAGTGACGTTGACATCAAGGTCGTTTGCACCTCCCCACCCCCACCTGCCTAAGGCACAAACGAACCAAAACGCCAGATCTCTGCAGTCACGTGCTGAATCACACCGGGCAGGGAAGAATAGCGGGGCCACCTCAATCAATCAGATTCATGCCTGCCACGCGCACTGGGCTGTTCGGCTGCATGAGAAAGTACAGGTGCCATGTAACTCCACCAAAGAGTGACTTCCATCACTTTGGGTTGAGCCTTTGAGTCTTCAAGCCTCGAGCAACACCAAACCACCAAACAAAGACTCTTGCGGCAACCTCACTCCTTGGTCGCCCCTCCGCAACATAATACAGGCCTCGCACCGCCCTCGCGCCCGCAACGTCAGAACCATCTTATCGATTCGTCCTGGGTCCCTCCCCCGCAGGCGTCATCGCTGACCTAACCCTGACCTTGGCCTCGCCGACTGTGAGTGCCTCATTTTGAGCCGCCCCCAGACCCTCCACTCCCAACGTTCGCTGCCGCAGACGCCTCCCGACCACAACCTCCGAGCCCTACGACGCGCAATTCTCTCCTGCTCTCTCGCTGACACGCCCCTGCGTATCGCAGACATCATCCCTTTTTACCTCCCTCTCGAGTCGGCAGACACGTGTCGCGCACAGCATCTTCATGCCCTCGACTGCCCTGCTCCCGTAAACCTACGATGCCGGCCAACAACCAGCGACCGGCTTCCCAAACGCCGGCATCGCCTCGAAATACGGCCAAATACACCAACAAGGACGGTTCCAAGTTCATCACCGTTCCCAAGGGCTCGCCTTCCGAGTCATCCTTGCCTCCTACCCCCACAACCACCAAAGCCAGCGCACCCCCGCTAGACGCCAACAATGGACCTGCCCCTGCTGTCAACCGCAAGAAGCAAAAGCGACGACAGAAAGCCGCCGCAAAAGCTGCTGCTCAGCAGGCCGCGAACGGGCATGCTGATGAGTCTCAGGCCGGCTTGGGTGCGGGATCGACATTGGGCCGCGGCCCAGCTGACCATGAGGAGGTTGAAAGCGACGATGAGCACGAGTATGTCTTGGCAAGCGAAGTGTCGCGTCCGACGACCAACGGTCATCTACCTTCGGATTCCAAGTCCAAAAAGAAGAACAAGAAAAAGAAAAAGGGCGGCGTGGCAAACACCGACGTCGCATCAGTAACGGGTGACTTGGAACCTCAATCACAATCAACCGTGTCGCGAGGCCCTGGCATGTCCCGAGATAAGATCTGGAGTACTAGCAACCAGGAAGAGCGCGAACGTATTAAGGAGTTCTGGCTTGGATTGGGCGAAGACGAACGAAAGTCCTTGGTCAAGGTGGAGAAGGATGCCGTTCTGAAGAAGATGAAAGAGCAGCAGAAGCACACCTGCAGCTGTACTGTCTGCGGCAGAAAGCGTACTGCAATCGAGGAAGAGCTGGAAGGGCTTTATGACGCCTACTACTTGGAGCTTGAGCAGTTCGCCAACCAAGGGGAAGGTCCTCCCATGCTGGCCCCGCCCCGCGATTTCCCCCTAAGACCTCCCCGAGGACTACCGTCGAGTTACGCCAACCAACCCCCATCCCGCGGCCGGATAGTCGAACACGTGGGCGACGACGAGGATGACGAAGATCTGGATGAGGCCTACAGCGAAGACGAAGTGGAGGACGACGATTATAGTGACGACGAACCCCCTGAAGAATTCCCCAACTCTCACGATCGAGACGTGGCCGATTTCTTGACGTTTGGCAATAGCCTTCAAGTCAAGGGTACGCAGCTTCTTGAATCACTTCTCCGCAGATATGGTAACATGGACTTAGGCGGCATTCTCACTGTGGCGGATGACCTCCTCAAAAACGACGGCAAGCGTTTCATCGAAATGATGGAACAGCTGGCTGAGCGTAGGATGGCCAGGGAAGAAGATGCTCGCGAGCACTTTGCCCGAGGTTATGGTCAGCCCAACGGCTCATACTCCAATTCACATAGTCATCCTCCCCCTGAAGAAGACGAATACGACGACGAAGAGGATGAGGAGGAAGACTATGATGATAGCCAAGACGAGGAGTATGAGGACGAAGAGGTATACTCGAACCCCTCTGTGATACCATCCCAGTCACATACTGAGTGCTGCTGCCAGGACCAAATGACGGAGGAGCAACGAATGGAGGAAGGTCGCCGCATGTTCCAGATATTCGCCGCCCGCATGTTTGAGCAACGGGTTCTTTCGGCCTACAAAGAAAAGGTTGCTAAGGAACGGCAGGAGAAACTCTTGGAAGAGCTGGAGGACGAGGACCGTCAAGTTGAACAGCAGAAGGCTAAGAAGGCCAAAAACGCGCAGAAGAAGAAGGACAAGGCCGCTCAGAAGAAGCAGGCCTTGGCCGAGGAAAAAGCGCGCAAGGAAGCCGAAAAGGCCGCCGAGGAGGCTGCACGACTACAAGCAGAGAAACAACGGATTGCTGAACAAAAGGCCAGGGCTGAGGAGAAGCGAAAGCAGAAGGAAGCCCAAAGGAAAGCGGAAGAGGAATCTCGCCTCCGGAAGGAGGCAGACCGTCAACGGCGGATTCACGAACAGCGTGAGAAGCAGGCCGAACAAGAGCGCAAAGCCCGTGAAGCCAAAGAGAAGGAGAAGAAGCTGAAAGAGGAACAGCGACAACGGGAGAAGGAAGCTCGAGAGCAAAAGGAACGCGAGGCTCAAGAGCGAAAGGACAAGCAGGATCGCGACAAGCGGGAAAAGGAAGCCCGTGCTGCCAAGGCCCAGAAGGATGCTCAGGCTGCGCGAGAAGCCAAGGAGAAGCTCAAGGAGGAGAAGGCCGCTGCCCAGAAGGCAGCAAGCCAGGCATCACAGCCCCTTCAAATCCCGAAGCGTGGACAGCAACATCCTGTGTCCGTACCGACCGTTCTCCCGCAACATCCTCCGAATCCCGCCAGCTACGCATCACCAAAGATCCCTGTTGCGACTCCAGTAATTCCCAAGGCGCCGACTCCTATGCGAACTCGGACAACATCCCAACAGCAAGACACAGCGCCGGTAAGCTCGTCAGCATCTCAATCTGCCTCAGCAAACAGTCAGAACCCTTCGCCTCACGCGTTCACGCCTGCGCATATGAGCCCGGGCCCCATAGGACAACGAAAGGGCAGTGCAAGTACGATAGCGACGACATCACAACATTCTCATTCAGTATCACCTACGAATGGCCAGTCTAGGATCCCGAGCCATTCTGCCCCTTTTCAAATGCCTCCCATTGGAATGCAACCTCCCCCAGGATTGCCACATCATCCACCACCGGGTTTTCCAAGCCGTATACCACCAGATGCTATGTTCCCTCCTGGCTTCAGACATGGTCCTAACATGATGATGCCTCCTCCCGGTATTAACGGCCCAGCTGGTCGTGGATTCCCTCCGGTGCCTATGCCACCTCCAGGATTTCCTCAGGCCGGTGCTGATCAGTTCGGAATGGGCGGTTTCCCAATGCCAAAGGATATCCCTCCACCTACACACAACCGCCAGGGCTCCGGGCAATTCGAGGGCACACCTCCTGCTGCGCAACCCATCGGACGACCTGCGCCGATTGGGCGACCGGGCAGTGTCAACCTCGGCCGAACAGCAGACGACAAGGAGGATGAGACTACCCACTTGGGAAGCAGAGCTCTTCTCGAAGACGACGAACCCCTTGCTGCCGAGGTGAACACGGGAAATCTGCGGAACCAACCTCCAGGACCACGAAACGACTTCCCCGCCAGTCCTTTCCTGAGCCAAGCGTTCCCGATGGCCCCTCACAATCCCTGGGGACCTTCTGCCGGCGGTGCCCATCCTTTTCCTCCACCTGGATTCGCAAGCCCGGGCTGGGGCGCACCAAGTGTTCCTCCGGGCTTCGGTATGGCATCCCCCGTCCCTGCGATGAGTTCCATCCGTCCCGCGGCGCAACCTCGACATGTCGCTGTCCGTCTGATGCTATGTCAAGCCTGTAAGGATTTAGCTAGCTCAGGTGACTCACAAGGCTACATCGATATGGCCACCATCAAGTCGCAAATTGATGCCGTAACGGGTGACCACAGTATTTCAGAACTTGACCTACTGAACCTCTGCGAAACTGAGGGAAACCTGTCAAACGGAGGCGGCACGTTCGACATCAAGCGAGACGCCGGTGGCCCTGGCAAACATGGCGTGCGCTGGGAGCCTGATCTGAGTGATGGTTTCAATTCCCAGTACCGAGCGGTAGGCGCACCCGGAGAGATCGGTAGTCCATTGATGGGCCATGCGTCAGTGCGAGGAGGGATTTAGGAAGTTCCCAGCGGGAGCGTGAGTGGGAGCCGGAGGAATGATCAGACCAATAGTGACACCTTGTCAATTAAAGACCTGGTCCGTGATAGCAGTCCTCTCGAGAGTGCACCCAGGAGACAGACGTCAACACTCGAAGGCGATGCCGGTACCAATTCGTCTACAGGCCTCCCAAACCAGAATCGCCGGAATGCTTCCCTGTCTTTGTCAGATGCTTCAAGGGGCTCTCAACGAGGTCAGGGAACGAGACCCAGTTAGATACACCGAAGCTCCCGTCGAAACAGATGCCGCGGACAAGTTAGATACAATCTAGGAAACCGTGGATCAAACCGAAATCTTGGCGAGATTCGAACTGGAGATCATAATAAGTAAAAAGGTCAGGATAAGGTTGAGGCCGTATGTGGTCGTGGTCATGCATAGGTTACGCGGCGGACTGGAAGGGATACATCTGATACCTCTGACGCAACATATTTTGCGAAGCGTTGCGGCTTGGAAGAACGGTGTCGGGAGCGTACCAGCGAACAGCGTGAGATTATCGCTGCTACCACTGAAAGGAATCTTGTTCGAGCATCGGATAATAAGCATGATGAGTCTGGACAGGCTCATGCAATGTAAGCGCTTCTGTGATGACACCTTGCTTATTTCTGCGGTGACAGGGGATGTGTGCATTGATGTGGAAGCTCTGTCTTTGTGATACCCCGGGAATGTGCTGTAGGAAATAGGCGTTTATCAAGGCAGTTTGAAGTCATTCCCATCGCTGTAATTCGGTAGATGCAGGGGGCGGTGGAGTTGTTGTGAATGCGACGTTGGGAAAGAACAAGTTTCATGGGCGGGTCCCTGTTCTATTCCTGTACTCCAGCCATTACGGCAAGAGGTAGTGGAAACACGTAGACGGAAAGAGCAAGATGGAAGTACAGGTAATACTTTAATTCAACGTCTAATCAATCCCCAGGTTTCGTGATGGCATTCACACTAAAGTTGCAGACTTTATCCTTTCCCATTGCTCCAAAATACTCAAACATGATACGGTTGTTCCCTGGCCTGAAAATAAGGTATCAAAAAAGACGTTCACCCTCACCCCCACGGCCTTGAACAGATTTCAAGTCTCTGATCCTCCCCGCGCTCACAATCACAGGTGTCATTGACAAAAAAGAAAGACGACTCAGAAGTAGTGCTGAGGTGCCCATGGCGGCTCCTCCCTTACGCTCTGTAGTCGTCCCATCCCTCTCCCTCGATCGGACCGTCCCGCCTAGACCCGGTTGCCGTCCTGGAAGGGGTTGGACCCGGGGTTCGACTGGCCCGAGGCGTTGCGGATGAGGGGCTGGCGCTGAGCGGCGCGCTGCTTCTTGGTGGCGGCACGGGCGAGGGCGACGGTCTCGGCCTTGGCGGCGAGGCGCTTCTGCTCCTTCTTGTCTCGGCAGCACATGAAGGTGAGGTAACCCATCATGAGGGCAAGGGCGGCAGCGAAGCAGATGGCAATGATGATGCCGGCGGTGTCCATCTCCTGCTTCACCATGCAGATGTCGTTGTTGTTGGAGTCAAGAGTGCAGATGACATCGTCGGAGCACTTGCTGGTGGTGACCTTGGTATTGAAGCAGGTCTTGGTCTGGGTCTTGCCATCCTTGGTCGTAAGGGGGCAAGATTCAGTCTCGGTCTCGCCGGTCGTGAAGCAGTCGGTGCCGGACGAGGTGTCGGCGCGCTTGAAGAGGCCGTGATGGGGCGGCTCAGTCGGCTCGGGGGCGGCATCGACGCGAGGCATCAGCGTGGGCAGAGGAGCGGCCTGGTAGCGCTTCCTCAGATCACCGGCTCTGGCGAGCTCATCGCATCGTTGCCAGGTGTGGTGGGACTCAACCTCGGCCTCCTCAAAGGAGCAGCCTGTGCTAACATAGCACTCCTTGACGTCCTCCTGGTCAAACTTTTCGAGGTGGGACAAACAAAACCTCAGAGTGGCCGGGTCGGCACAGTCGGTGTCGCTGGCAAGTTCAACATTGAATCTCTGGAGGCATTCCTTGTGGGTGATGGCGAGGGCGTTGCCTGCGAGGAGGGCGGCGGCGTATGTGAAGCGCATGTTGGGCGAGCGGGCTCGTGGCTTGTCGGGAGGATATGTGTGGTTTCGGCCGAGCAACAATCAGGGAGACGATCGACCGTGGATGGTATGAATGGCTTGAGTAAGCGTTTGCTCTAGAGGATGCCCCGCAAGCTCCAGTTGTCGACTGCAATCTGATTGTTGAGTCGGAGAAATCAAGACACGTCAATCCCTTGCAGCAGAAGGCGACAAGAAAGGGAGATGGTCGGAGACGGCGGTTGCTGAAGAGAGATGAAGGTGGATGGAGATTGGAGGTTGTTGATGATGTGGCCCGGTCAAGGGGGTTTGAGGAAAGAGTGGGAAAAGGAAAAAGGAAAAAAAGAAGCGAAACAAGGAGAAGGAATTTTGCTTTGGCTACCTTGGTTCTGGCAGATGGCAGGGGAAATGGGAGGAAAAAGAGCAGGGGAGGTGAGGCGGCCTTGGGGCTGGGCTTACTATTATGGGGACCAAAGGAAAAGACGGGGATTCGACGCAGCCAGCGGAGTTGGAGCTGCTAAAAAAAGGGGAGATGATCGATCCCTGAACGGGCACTGCTTTTTTCTTTACGGCAGCAGAACCAGCCACGGACGAGCAGTGAGACGGCCGCCCACCGGGAGGACCCTTCAGGGAGATGAGAGCTACCGTAGAATCTCAATAAATTCAGACACCTTAGCTCCTCCACTTTTCCACAAAAACATCACGATTCTATTAGTTAACTGGTTCAGACGGGATTTATGGAGACGCTAAGGTGTCTGAATTTATTGAGATTCTACGGTAGTCTTTGCTCACTGCACGCACAGTCAGCCTTGGCGAGTGAGAGATGACGGGAGGGTCCTGGTGACTGGGGTTGTGTTTGGGCTCTGCAGGAGGATGATGGATCTTTGGTGTTGTAATAGGGCTGCGCAGTGCGTTGTTGATGCCGGTCTAACTGGCAATGGCAGACGTGTTTTCTCGTTTCGTTTCTCTTTTATTGAGAAACACAACCTCTCTCTTCACTCTACGCAGCTGAGGTTGGGAGCATGGTTTACCACCGCCATATTCCCCATCCCCATGAGCTGGCAGTGGCGCTGATGACGCCGATGCTGATGGTGCAGCGCTTGAGGTGGAACTACTAAAGGGAAAACGGCTGCTGAGCAAAACTCCACTGGGCGAGCTGATTTGACACGGACAAGAGCGTGAGCGTGAGACAGCAACCTTGACCGCATTCATACAGTCTAGAGCCCGGGTGGCTTGGACGGGTTCAGTCCTTCCAGAGTCTGGTTCTTCAACAACCAAGAAGCACGCTTCCAGCCACAGGCAAGACTCGACATGATGAGGCCGGCAGTTGGAGGATCTGTTTCGGTGTCCAGAGCCCACTGTCGCGTCGCATTCGCAGCCATCCAACAATCTCGGAAGTCCCCTTATGCACGCATAAGCACAAGCCTCCGCAAGCGCTCAGTGGCTGAGAGGGCGGACAATCAGCTGGGGAGGATGGCGGTGCAGGACATGGCCTCGAGCCAATCGACATGACGGGCTGGACGGCTGGTGCGACGAGGGGCCCGTGGTGGGGAGGAGTGACATTGCCTGGTTGTCTTTGTCTGGCTTCATTTCCAGTTACGGGCTCGACTGGAGACGCTGAGTTTTGGGGTTCAAGAGGATTGTCTGTATGGCTGGGACTTTGGAGTGTAGTTGTCGACATGCAGATGCGAAGAAAAGACGGTCAAGAGTTGAAAAGGCTGTGCTTACGGCTTACAGCAGCTGAAAAGACCCCCTGTCGCTCACCCGACGCCAGCATCTCAACTCTCAGCGCCTCGATTTAAAAAGGACCCCAGGCCCGTCATGGACGCTGTCAACTGGTTCCTCAAGATGTGATGCTTCCCATCGACTTTTGACCTGGTCGTTCCGGCGGGACCGGAACGTGCCGGATCAATTGCGCGTGTATCATGGAAATGATTTGTCCACGCAATCCTTTTCGTATTTGCTCGTCTTTTTTGTTCAGGGGGTCAGTGCAGGGGGACAACAGCACAAGACGCCAGCATCGTGAATCTACGATAAAACAGCTTGGCGAGACAGTCCATCTCGTGGTCTGAGGCAACTACTATCTTAGCATGTGGTTTAAAAATGCCCGAAATCTTGATCAAATCTTGCCCGTCTCACATAACGCACGTCATGCTCTGTTTCCAGCAAACGGGCGCGCAGCCAATCCGGGGAACTGCCATGTGAGTCGACGTCATCGTCTTTTCTGTGTCGCGGCGCCCAACGAGAAGGAGCTGCTTGCTTTTCAAGGTATAAATAAAACCAGACGATGGAGACTCCTCTTGGCCTCTCTTTTTCTTTTTGATACATCATTCACAAGAACTTTTGACGTTGCTTCCCGACGACTCTCCACAAACGTAACCAATACTACCTGCTACCTACACAGAACCAACCTTCATCATGCCTCTTGTTGTTCCTGGTGTAAACTCGACGACCGGCGATAACGCCGAGGAGTGGCAGAACAAGCTTGTGGGCAAGAAGCTGTCCGACGAAGATGCCTCAAGCGAGACGGTATGCCTTTCCTCTATTCCTTGTCATCTGCACAGTTGGCTAACAGCGAGTTCACTAGGTCTTTTGCAAGCGAGACCTCCCCAAGGAAACACGCGTCATCGAGCCCGGCATGATGGTCACCAAGGACTTTAACGAGAACCGGTTGAACGTCCACCTCAAGGACGACGGAACTGTTTCTCACGTTGTCAAGGGATAATTCTGGTGCCATGGCGGCGGAGGATGTCAGTGTACGATAAAACACAAAGGACGCCCAACAGAGGCAAATGAGAACAACAGGCTCAAGGCTACATAATGAATCCATTTCCCATCGTGAAAGAGAAACGACGCCATCGTGGCGACTGCTCGAACTGTGAACCCCTCGTATTGCATGTCGCGATTTACCCCGCCACGTCCGATCCGCGGGGCATCGACTTTTCCCCTACCAAAACAGACCACCCCACCACGACACGGCGAGACACGACCCAAGCTTTATCCTCGCGAACTCGTCCAATCCTTTCAATTCTTGCAGTTGGAAAATCTCGATCGGTTTCAATCTCGCTTTATTTACATTCGCTCGCCTTATCAATCTCGGCACCGCCGTCAAATCGTCACAATGTTCAAGAAAGAGTACACATCCTCTACCCCTCCAAAACCCTCACCTCCGACTCCAAAGCTAACTCTTGGCCCTCTCCAAACAGAATCTCAGGCTCCCCGAAGCAAAAGCTCAAATCTTCCGCCCAGCGCGCCCTCCGCCAGGCTCTCCTGACCACATATCCCCTCCTCACCCCGTACATCGACGAGATCCTCCCCAAGAAGGCCTCCCTCGCCAGCATGAAGCTGCCCGACCGCAACACCCTCTACGTCCTCGACACGGTGCCGCTGTTCTACCAGCAGGACACCTCCGAGATCATTCCCCATCTGCGCCTTGTGCACCGCTTCCCCGACGCGTTTCCTAGCATTCGTATTGATCGTGGTGCTATTCGCTTCGTGCTCTCGGGCGCTACGCTTATGGCCCCTGGATTGACGTCTGCGGGTGGTAGGCTGCCCGCGGACGGGGCGCCTGACGGATTGGAAGAGGGTAAAGAGCTGGAGCAGAAGCTGGAAGAGGATGGACGGTGGAGCAGGGAGCTTCAGAAGGGTGAGCCGGTGGTTGTGATGGCTGAGGGCAAGGAGGAGGCTTGTGCGGTAGGAACGCTAGTCGCCGGAACCAAGGAGGTCAAGGCTAAGGGTAAGGGGCCCGTGATCGAGGACGCGCATTTCTTGGGCGACGGACTGTGGAATTTGAGCACGGAATAAGAGACGGATCAGAGTTGGAGAAGGGCAGGATACCGTGATACCAGCCGACAACGAGAGAAGGCCAAATTAACCAAAAGACGGAGTCAAATGGGTCTCTATCTGGTCGGATCTGTCTGCGCAACCTCAAGGCATTGTGGACACCCGACATCGGGGCATACGAGCGGCAGAGTTCAAGTCCGAACAAGACAGCACCACAAAGATCCGCCCCTACATGGATAGCTGCTGTCGCATCACGCGTTTGGTAGTATTTGTGGTTATACTCAGCGATAGTCTTCTAGCCATCAAAATAAGGAGTTCTCATGCCTCATCTTGCCGAACAGGACTTGACCTGACAAATGCCCGCATCCGTCTAGATCAAATCAAACTGTCTTAGAGGAACACCACGAGCCCTTAAGCCATCGGCGCTTAACCTCGGGTCAAACGGCGTTACCTCTCCCGTAACCTTGTGTCTAATGTAATTGTAAATCTCTGGGTCATCAACATCTACCTGGTGCTCAATCCTTTCCCACTCATCAAGCGGGTCTAATCTCGGATCCTCAAGCGTCACGATGTCTTCGTCTGGATTGTAAAAGTGTGGTGCATAACGTTCGCCTTCGCTGAATATCTCTCGTACTCTCCATGGCTCAGGAAGAGGGCCTAGCAGTGCGGTTGCGTCGGTTAATCCGAGAACGAAGCACTCGCCTATGAGAATCCACTGGTCATCTGCAGTAGGACGGAGGACCAAAGGACGGGAGCAGCCGAGAAGCACAACAATTGCATCATCTAAGAGTTGGATTAGCTTGGCTTCCTACTTAATTAAGGGAGAGTGAATGCTTCTGACTCACCTGGTTGAGTGTCTGCTGGGGCTATCCCTATGTAGCCCTCGTCGGTCTTGAAGTATCGTCTGTTGGAGCACCTGTTGAAAGCATTCTCAATGTCTCGATATTCTAACGGGATTTCATAAGAGTCTGGGACATCCTCTAGGTCGTCTCCAAAAAGGGGGTGATCAAAATCTTGTTCTTCCCAAAACGCTTCATCAGGCTGAAGCTGGAACCCAGGGAACCTCTCCTCCAACGTGTTCATGCAAAGAGTTTTGGCGTGAGCCATCCTCATACTCTCGCCGGTGATGTATGTCCCTGTTTCTAGATCTTCTGGCTGCCAGCTCCTTGCTATCCTGATTTTTTCGGCATCTGTTGCTTCATCGGGCATATAACTCAAGGTTTCCGAGATAAAGGCACAGCGTATACCGGTGACGTGGAGCATATTTGGCGGTGTGAAGGAGAACTCTGCCTCTGAGAAGGCCGCCGAAAACTGATCTTCTATTAGTTGGCGGACCATGGATGGCGCAGTCCAGTCTGGAACCCAAGACGGAATGTCGAGGTTGCGACTCAACTGAGAGCACTGATGAAACATCTCAAGTCGCCTGACGTTCTTCGCGTGAGCAAGAAATAAGTCTAGGAACAATTGGCCGGGGTCCTTGGTATAGTCTGCTGGAACATCTGCCGCCAGCCCCTTCGGTGCGAGACTCAGCACTCCATAAATCTTGTCTCGAGGATCCGAACAGAGTTTCTCTTTGACTTGGGACATCATGACTCTGAAGCAGAGCTTATCAGATGAGTACACAAGCTGGTTTGTATCCAGGAGTGTCTCCCATGATATGTCTTTGGCTCTGTCGAGCTTCTGGGAAAGACAGACCACGGCGCGTCGAAAGATGGAGGTAGGGATGACCTCTTGGCCGCATTGCATGATAGACCTAGAATTTCCGAGCTTGAATTCTTGGACCACCCAAAGACGGCGGAACCATGGCCGTTCGAGTAGGCGCCCTATGGCTGACCATGTCTCCTCGTCGTAGGGAATGACCGTCTCGGGGAGGAACCAGCTCTTTTCCGTCCCATCAGGAGACAAGGTTCGGGACCAGTCTGTAAAGAGTTCTATCTGGAGACCGACCTTGTTTAGAGCTTGGAGGGCGATGTTGCTGTTTTCTTCCTCTTGACCGAGCCAGACGACGACTCGGTAGCATAAACGATAGATGCTGGCCATGCGTCCGACTTGAATTCCTCGCTCGTTGTTGTCGTTCTGGTTGATGCAGACGGCATCGATCCACAAGGTTCTCGAGTTGTCCGTATACCTGAGCTGTTGTAGTGCGGCCAGGAGATTTTCTCGTACGGGAAACTTGGTCACTGTTGTTCCCTCGACGATAATGAATCCGCAAGGGGGTTCGGTACCCCAGGTATATGACAGTGCTTCGAACCGTGGCTGAAATTCATCCAGAGCCTTCATCTCATACAATGATTTATCGAACTCGGGGTCGGGATGATCCCATTGGAGAGTCTCAAGAGCCTGACTGTAGAAGAGATATCTTCCCTCTATGGTTTCTTTGACTCCCCAGTCAGAGTCTAGCGTGGCCTGGATAGCTTTTAGGCTCTTTCTCTTAGGCGGACTCGTGGTCGGTGCTTTGACCTCTTTGTGATGTATCTTGCAGCGGATGATGTCTTTGTCGTTTCCTGGCAAGAGCTCGAGAAGGCGGATTTCTTTCTCAGGATAGGTGAGGGGCGTATGTGTATACAGAGGCAGGGCGGCGAGATCTGCCTCGGATGACGTGCCTGGAGAGTCCATGTCATCGATGTTGAATGAGGAATATTTTGGGCCACATTTGTTTCTGAAGCAGGGGCTCTGGTGTCTGAAGTTGAAAGAATTCGCTGATCGATGGTTAAGGCAAGTTGTTGAGCTCGAGCTGACGCTGGCTGATCAGCTTGAACTGTGTGACCCACTTGTCTAACCACAAAGGTTTGGATGATACTCTGCCAGTCCCTGCTTATATATTGATCGAGATTATCGTTAAAGGAATTATTAGTAGACCAATCTAATATTATTTAGATGAGATATCTTTAGATAAACACTGGGCTACGGGCACTGGGAATGCTGATGTGTCTGGTGGATTTCTTTTACTAAAGTGAAGATGGTCAATTCTACGTATTAATCAAGTAAAGGTTGATCTCCCAGCACACAGGAAGTATCCTAAATTCCAATCAATGCATATAGTCACTGCGACTGTTCCTTCTCAACCCTCTCAGCCAGCCCCGACAGCATAGGTGCTGTGGTAATATGATCCAAGATGCTCCCAAGCCGCACAATCACGCTGCGCTTTAGCCCCGTAGACGAAATCTTTCCGCGGAATCGCAAATGAACCATAGTCTGGACGTGGCCAGCTCCATCCGAAGATTCAGTCTCCTGAAGCAGTATCGCCCATGAAAACTTTGTGCCAAACCGGAGGCTTTCGTACACGAGGGACCTGGGAGGGTCGATGCTGACCACGTCAAAGTAGTCGTCTTTTGTGCCGTAATCTGGTACTCGATCTCCCAGCTTTAGCTGCTGGAAGGCTGGATCGATGATGCGGCTGGCAGCCCATGACTTGGGCAGCATTCTTTCCCACCGTGAGGTTAGGTACCAGCCGCCGCGTCCCTTTCCAAGCTGGATGATCCACGGGAATATGTCGCTGGCTGGCGCTGCGATTGTTCGGGTCTGGTTATATACCATTTCGGCATCTGGGATAATATCGTCCCCGGGGTATGTAGTTTGATCCATGGTGCAAAGGTCTCTAACTGAAAGATGATTGGTCTGTATAGATGCTAAGGAGAAAGGCCTGGGAACAGTAAAGACGGAAATTCGGGTCCCTTTTCTAAAAGATCAGCAACGTTGCCCAAAGCGGCCGCCACAGAGTTAGTTCAAAGTACAAAGTGACTTCTAGAACGCAACCAATCCAAAGCCTATCGTAGCCTGGTGAGAATGGTAGGCAGCGCCAAGAGCAGCGGATGGAGGCTTACAAGGCGCCGCAGGGCGGTATTTCAAGCTTATCATAAGGATTTCTTATTTTAGATCAGCCTTTGCCTAGCGTTTGGATCATGAATATTAAAATAGCGGAGCGGGAAGATGTGAGTGCCGCGATTGATGCTTAAAAATGCCCGATGTTCCGAAGCGGGATGCGGGCTTTATCAAGTGCCGCTCTTTGTGTAGATCGCTTATACGATAGCTCGCTAGAGGCAACCCTAGGCTTACATGATTGACAAACTGGGAGAAAGTCCTGCCTATTTTGTATAGATTTGCTCTATAGAGGGACGTTTTGTTTGTATTCTATCGCTGGAGATGACATCATGTCTCCATGGAAGTTTAGGAGTGACTAGATCCTTGGACTGGGATACAACTTCAACACGGTCTGGGATAGTGTCGATCGATGAATTGCAGTATAATCATGTCTTTTAAAAGAATAGGCAACAACATAAAGCTCTGAGTATGCCAAGACTCAACCCAAGTATATAAAGAGGCAGGTCAACCGATTAGTTTGAGCTCTCGAGAACACAACCACCCATCGTCAAACATTCTAAAACACCAATTTTAAATCTCCCTTCATATACACCTTTCCAAAAAGACACCATGCGATCCGAAATCATATACTCCCTCTTCCTGGCCGCCTTCGTCAAAGCAGACTTTGCAGTCTGGAAGATCCAAGAGTCTGTCGTCGGATCCGGCTCAGATGTCTACCCCCTGGTAACACCCCCTGATGTCCAGAGCGGCGCCCAAGTTTATGAGTGGTGGGACAGCCACCCTCACTGGTACGATCTTGAGTGCGACGGCTGCGGCACTGGAGACGGCTACGATCAATCTGGCGGTATCCTCTACATTGGAGAAAGCTTCCAGGACCAGGGTTTCCGCCTCAAGTTTACTGGCCTTCCTGACGGAGAGGGCAAGGACGCTTGCTCTCAGCTTCTGGGGATTCGGTGCGACTATCAAATCACGCGCGAGGACGGGTCTGATGTTGGGGGATGCGAGTTTGGAGGGCACTCTTTGGTTTTTACCGAGAACACTATGGGTGTCTTGGCCCATATCGATGGTTTCCGTTCGCTTTACTGCATTTCACAGCAGGTGTCTTTTTAAGGATCATGCGTGGCATTTATGTCTAGGATTTTGTTCAAGTGTTGAAGGTAAAGGGCATGATTTGTTGACAGGGAATAAGACCCGGGAGTCGCTGAGGGCCTATACAGTTGCTGAGAACCCTACAGCACTACTGGTATCTGACTTGCACACGAGACTTATTAGACCAACCGTTCATTTTAATTAAGCTACCCGCAAAGCAATCATCAAGACAAGTTAGCTGACTGCTTAAATCTGGTTCTGGTTACCTTGATCAACGCTGACGCCCTATAACCCAAATCGGCAAAAGCTGATGACATGGACCATGCGTCTCACGCAGCACTTGGCCTCAGAGAAAGAAAGTATGGAACTTAAAAAGGGTATTCCCATTATCCATAGACTGACCAAAACCTGTATTTTTCTCATACCTCAACTCCCATCATGCATCTCATTCTCACTGGTGCCACTGGCCTCATCGGGTCCGGTGTCCTTGATGCCATGCTCAAAATGAAGGGCATCACCAAGATCTCCATCCTCAGCCGGAGACCTGTCGCTATGGCAGAACAAGCCAATGACCCAAGAGTCAACGTCATAATCCATACCGACTTTTTACGCTATGGGCCTGATGTGCTCAGCCAGTTGCAAGGCGCCACCGGTGCAGTTTGGGCTCTTGGCGTTAGCCAAACCAAAGTTTCCAAGGAGTAAGTCCCCGTATTCGTACCTTAGTGATCTGATATGTGTGTGCTGAACTTATCTAGGGAATACGTAACCATCACAAAAGACTACGCGCTGGCTGGTGCCAAGGCATTCTCTAACCTCGCACCAAACCAAGAACCTTTTCGTTTCATATTCGTCTCTGGGCAGGGCTCCTCTCAAAACCCTGGGCGATTGGCTTCTATGTATAGCCGTGTGAAAGGGGAGACCGAGACAATCCTCTCAGAGATGCGCACTACATACCCTCGCCTCTTGACAGAGGCAGTAGGACCGGGATACGTCGATCCGAAGGATCATAACGCCATTCACGCCTACACCCCCAACGAAGGTTTTCTGTACAACAGCGTCAGAAGCGCCCTGGGACTTCCCATTAGACTGGCCATTAAATCTTTGCATGCTCCGACAGAACCTCTAGGGAGGTTCTTGACCGAGATGGCAATGGGCAAATTTGATATACAGCTGGACGAAGGAGGGAGCGATATTGTCACATTGAATGGTGGGTTGAGGATTGTCAAGAATGCCGCTTTTCTGAGGCTGGCAGGGCTGTCGTGAGTAGTGAGTGGGGAATTAGATTAAGTATGTATTGCTACAACCTATTATGATTTGAGTTAAATTAACAATTTTATTGTTCTTTGACATTATATTGTTGAGACTTTGACAATGCGTAAAAATACGTATGCTTTGGTGTTTTGGCTGTTCTCTCACGCGGCCGCAACAATATCATGCTGGTTGTTACTGTTAGGTTAGGGCTCTATCTACGGAGTTGGGCAATACTTAAGATAATACTTATAAAAGCCTTGGTGATTAGGAGTCAAGTTGAGTTGAGAAGCTGCTATTGGATATGAGAAGTCTAAATCGAAAACCAAACATGTTGAACTAATTTACAGGACGAGGACAGTCATTAGAGCCACGGCCTACTTCTGTATCGCTGACAGAGAGATATCGTAGAGTATCCTTTCGTTCTCCTCCTGGTAGGCCCACTCAGCGTGACCAGGCTCAATCAACCCAAAGCCATTCCTCACTTGCTTGCTAACCTGGTTTCGTTCGAGGTATTTCCCTCCACTCCCCTCCAGGTCCCTACTGATAGCAGCCCAGACAGTCGTGGATGCTCCCTGCTCAGGATTCATCATTGACATTAGAGTAGTCATAACCCCAGACTTGATGAAAGTCAGAGCATCGTGAAAATTTGGCTTCTGGAGTCCCGTTCTGATTCCTCCGGGATGAACGCTCCAAGCGTGAAGTCCCTGAGGTCCGTAACGCCTCTCGATCTCGCTCGCCGTATAGACATTAGCCAGCTTGCTCTGTCCATATGCCATGGCGGGGTCGTACTTTCTCTTCTCCCAGTTGAGATCGCTCAAGCCCATGGGCGCATTTCTATGCGCAGTTGAGGACACAAGGACGACACGAGACTGAAACTCAGGGGTAGAGGAATTCAGTAACAGAGGCCTCAAAAGCTCAAAGAGGAGAAAATGAGCAAGATGGTTTGTGCCCCAGTGAAGTTCGTAACCATCCTTGGTTCTGCCCTGAGGAACATGCCGTATTCCGGCATTACCGATCAAGATGTTGAGCTTCCTGCTCTTGGTCTTGAACTCGGCGACGCAAGCGCGAACACTGTCGAAAGACTCCAAATCAAGTTGAAGGAGGTGCACTTGGTCGTTGTCGAGAATGTCACCAAGTGCGTCCCTGGCCTTGTCCAAGTTGCGTGCTGTGACAAAGAGAGTCATGCCTGTGGCCTTCATGGCTCGAGCTGTTTCGACCCCCAGTCCGGATGAGCAGCCCGTAATGAATGCCACTTTGTCCCTCATGGCGCCCTCTCTTTGCTCATCTTTGATGATTTGCAGGGCGGTAGGCCGAGCATCGCCTGGGCCTTTGGGGTTTAGGTGTGCCTCGGCGTACTTGGAGGTTGTCGGTATTATCATATTTAGGTGGGCTGATGGGGGTTCGAAAAACGGTTGGTAAGGTATGTAGCTCTTGTACTTGATTTAAATAAGAAGGGGAGGTTTCTATGCATAAAGGAAGGGCAGCAGCAGTTACGCCGAGCTTGGAGTACAAGTTATATATACTTGGCAACCGACAATCTCAGGCCGCAGCAAACAGGTCAGACTCGGCGGGCTTATGTTAGACCGGGGTTTTGCACACGGCGCGCAACAGCTGTCAGCTACCATGTCTTGTTAGGGTTAGGCTGCACTGCGCATATGACGATCATTTAGCTACGAATAGACATAGAAAAGTATAAGCATGTGTTTACCATTGAGGCAGGGTTTGATATGTCTCCTGAGGAGATTAGGATAATTACAGTACTTTAGTCCTAGGTTACAGCTCGGCTATGGACTAAACTTTGACGACTAGAGGATCCTCACCCCGAATATCCCTCCAAACATTTGCTGCTGCAACGACATCTCGGCAGCCTTGCAGTAGGAACCCCCACTTCCTCGTAAACGGTTCAGTAACCTCCCAACCGGTAATATCCCATGGATCTGACCAAGAAACAAGACCTGGCTCGCCTATGTAAGAGTCCCCTAGATTCGATGTGGTGGCTTCATTGACAGGCTGGATGGTTCCACTTGATTCAGCTTCAACTTCCTCCTCGTCTTCTCCACCGGAACAAAGGCTGTCAAACGCTTCTCCAACTAAATCTAACATGAATGCCTCCACATTAATATGGAATGTTTGGAGTGCTAGTATGAGATTGTCTCGAAGCTGGGGTGAAGGGAAGAGGTCAATCCAGCCAGGATGTGGGACTTGTTCCTGGGTTGGCGTTGGCATCAAGGCTGGTGGCAGAGTGACGTTGAGCGGATTGCCAAGAGCGGAACACAATAGAATCTCATCAGCGGAAGGGAGAACAAGGACCCTGGGAACAGAGCAGAACCGGGGGGTTGAAAGAGGAATCGAGGATATGATGAAGTAGTTTGTCAAGACGGCGCGGGAGACGTTGAAAGAAATGACGTGCAAGAGCTGGGAATCTCGCGTTAGTGGAAAGTAGACACCCGCACCCGCTCTCGCTTGAGCAGATGGGTCTGAAGATGTTGAGGGACCCTTGCTCTGGGTGGGTTCGGCGGGTTCTTGCTCTTGTGCTTGACTATGTCTTTGTCGCCGTCCTGGGTTGGTAACGCAAACCGTCAGCAAGACAAACCTAATATGGAAAGGGTCAGTTGACATGACTCACGAGCTGCTCTTTGATTAATTCTGTTCTGTCTCTTTCTTCTTTCTTTGGAATTACTCAGACCGGCCCATTCATCAGCCTGGTCTCGGACCTGGTGACGACCATGGTTAGTCCCAAGAGCTTCCTCGTCTGGTGACCAACACCTACATCATCTCGCACAGGCACCAGTCGAAAAGTCTTGAACGAGGCCATGATGGAAATGGAAATCGATGATGACACGACGTCTGCTTCTTTTGCTGATAGAGAGAGAGAGAGAGAGAGAGAGAGAGAGAGAGAGCCATGTCGATGGTGGGTTCGTGGGTGGAACAAGTTATAAATGAGTGCTGACAGTCTTTGGCTCAATGAGGAAATTGAGCTAATGCACAGCGCTGACACAACTAGACCAATTTGGGAATGGCTTCTAATCAAGCGAATGTCCCCCCTGCGACGTCCAAGTCATTTGTGAATGCCGGTACGGAGGAACTCATGAGACTTGCTGACGTGCCAATACTCTATCCGATCAACTTGAAGTCTACGGCTGTGTAGAAGCAATAGACTTGAAAGCGCCGTGATAAGTTTACTCTGTGCATAAGAAGGCCCTAAGTTCTCGACCGCTGAGAGAGGCCATCTATTAGACCACGACTTCGAAACACTCATCAACCGGCCTTAATATCACTTGAAATATGTCTTTTCATTGGGGGATTCTCCGAAACCGGTTCTCGGCTCCATCGCTGCAGTCTCTGACAAGCAACTCCGTCCTAGGCAAAACAGTTCTTGTCACTGGAGCTAGTAGTGGCCTCGGCCTCGAAGCCGCCCGCCATTACGTCCGCCTGGGCGCGTCGCGGGTGATCCTAGCGGTCCGCTCACAGTCCAAGGGCGACGAGGCAAAGCGCAACATATGCTCTGGCTTCAGCTCGGAACGGGTAAAGACTTGCAGCATTGATGTCTGGCTAGTCGACTTTGCATCTTTTGCGTCGGTTCGAGCAATCAGCAACAAAGTTATGCAAGAGCTCGAATCACTGGACATTGCCGTACTGAATGCGGCTGTCTCCAAGAGCGAGCATCATGCCACAGTGGATGGCTGGGAGGAGACCCTGCAGGTCAACGTACTGTCAACGGCTCTCTTTGCACTTTCAATTCTACCTAAAATGCGGCAATCATCACGTCCAGATTGGAAGCCTCGGCTAAGTATTGTCGCAGCCCGAGCACATATGGCGGTGCCAGAAGGAGCTGCTTGGCAGGACGCCGCGAACATTCTCCAAGAGTTGAACCAAGAAAGCGAATTTGGCAAGCTTAGTGGCCGATACAGCGTCTCCAAGCTATTGGTCATCTACGCAGCCAGGGAAATGGCCAACTTGGCCACCACTCCGAATGGCGAATGCGATGTTGTGGTCAACTATCTCTGCCCTGGAGCCTGCGAGTCGGACCTAGCCCGAGACTGGCAGAGCCTGCCGCAACGAATATTACTCTACCTGATACAGAAAGTAATTTGCAAGACGACCGAAGAAGGATCTAGGACGCTTGTGTATGCGAGTGAACTAGGCGAAAAGAGCCACAGGCTATGGATTCACAATGATAGAATTGAAGAGTGAGTTGCTACCCAAGGTCATGCAGGAAGGCTAATACTGACACATTGAAAAGACCTGGCCAGATAGTATCAAGTGCTACTGGCCGTCAACTGCAACAGAAGATATGGTCTGAGATTTTGGAGGTGGTAGCGCCGTATCGTAGCGGGGTACTCGGGACTTGAGACCCTCCTAAGGCTGTACATGATTTCATACTTAGTTCTACCTAAAGTCTACATATTTTTTAACATAAACCCTGGGCAGAGAATAGCAGATTTTAGTAGAATAATAATCTAAGTCTGAACTCCTAGACTTGGAGAATCTTATGGTTATTTTAGCTGATCTATTAATATTAATGACCTAAATCACTAGCACATACAGTCATGAGGACCTGTACTAGGCCAGCTGTGATTTTGTTGGACTGCGTGTGTATTTAGGTAATCACATCTTATTGATAACTTCTCTTTGAAGAGGTAATTGATCTTGGCATTCGGGCATGGCGTGCTCAGGATTCCCGGTGACGTCACCTTGAATTGAGCCGAACAGGCTGAATACCATTCAGCGCCAGGAGTTCAGCCCTTTCGACCATCTCTCATAGCAGCAATGCGTCGCCTTTCTTGCTCTTCTTGCCGGTAAGTGAACTGAAATTTGGTAGCGTAATAGGACCTGACGCGCTGATCTTGGACAGTTCGAGTAAAGTCAGATGTGTCGTCAAAGGACCATCTCGAAGTTGCGCACGATGCATAGATCGCAACCTACCTTGTTCCTACGCTCCACCGACCCGCAAGCCGGCACCGGATGGAGTACGCACGGAGCCTGCCACCGAAGAGCCAAGCCATATGTCGTCTCGGGCCCGTACAACTCCAGCGGCCTATCGACTTAGCCGGGAAACTCTTGGACTCGACTTTGGACGGGGCCGGCCCGAGCAGATCCTCCGAGAGGGAGAGTTTACCCACTCATTGATCCTGCTCTACTTCACCAACTTTAGCGACATTCACTTTATGTTTGATGAAGAGCTGTTCCTGAGAGACTTTGCGTTGGGACAGGTTCCAAAGCTGATTCTCTACTCCATGATGGCGTTGAGCATAAGGTAAGTTGAATCTGTCTTTGAAAGCGCTGCTCATTGATCGACAACGTGTGATAGGTTCTCTTTCGCCCCGTTCCATGAAGAGCTGCCACCATCTCATCGCGGAGAGTTGCTCTTCAACCATGCCAGGAAGCTCCTCTTGGAAGAGTTTGACTGGCCATCAGTTACTGCCATTCAAGCCTACGTCCTGTTGAGTACGTACAAGATGGCTTACGGTGGCTCAAGGCAGGCATACGTCTACCTCGGTATGTCGACGTTCCTACAAGTCATTAAAGCAATGATTGACGAGAGGCAGGCTTCGCGACCAACATGGTGAGAGCTTTGCGCCTCCTGGACCCCGGTCCAGCGGGTAGCCGCCTTACACTGGAGACTTGCCGACGTCTAGTGTGTACGATGGCACTCATGGATAGGCTCATGGCGTATCCCCTACGTTTAGGGCCCCATTTCTCGTCAGGTGATAACATACCCAGCATGCTGGAAGACAAGGAATTCTGGGACTTGAAGAGAGGAAAAGGACTCTCAGTTCACAAGTCGCCCAACGTTCCAGGCAGCGCCAACTTAGCACACGAGATTCTCAAGTTGTCAAGTATGCTAGAAAGCACTTGCAAGATCTATTCGAAAGGTGACCCCGATGTTTCGTTGGATGAGATCCAGGACCAGTTCAACGACTACTCCTCGTCGAGAGACGCTAGCTTGTGCTTCATTCCGGCGAATGTTGAGCGTCATCGTCAGCACGACACGTTGCGCAGGTTTGCGTTCATGAACATACTCTACCACCACGTCGGCCAACTCATCTACTTCCATTATCTCAATGTTCCTCGCCAATCTCAACACTCTTCGCCAGAAGAGATTCGGGATAGTCTGGCACCAGACCCGGTAGGGCAATGCCATTACCACGCCTCGAAAATTGCCGATATTGCTGAGTACACTTGGGAGAATGCGAGTTTTGATCTGCACAACCTCTCCATCGGCAAGATCTTGACAATCTCGACGGTCGTCAACACGCATGCTTTACTCACGACGCAATCGACGCAGACAGCGGACCGCCTGAGAGTTCAGCTTGCAGCTATGCACGATTGCATTGGGCGTGTCAAGACGCATACTCGGATGTTTACCTGGGTAGTAGGTCGCAAGCAAGACCGGAGTTGAGGTTTGGTTCCAATACTGACATTTCATCAGCTCCAACATCTAGAGTCGTTCAAGAAGATGCATAATCAGAATCCGCTATGGACCAGAATTTTCGATCACAGCCCTCAGCTTCTTAGCGAGATGATGTATCTGGGCAGCTACTTTGAGAAGTTCCCACTTCAATATCAGACCTCAGGTGAGCTATTGGTCTAAAACTAGCTAGCTTTCTTCTAAGACCAGGTACCTAACAGCTCTTCAGCGCACCGAGAAGGCATTGAATCACTTCTCCGACCTGACGATACGGAAGTCATTACACCAGAAGCAGATGCGTTTCAGACTGATGGGAGGCAGGAATTGATGAACGGCACAACTAGCAACTTGGATGATCTCGCATCAATATTTCTGGACCCGTCATTTTTGGATTTTTATCAGAATTCCTAAGGATAGGAAGGATGATATACTTGCAGTGAGTAGACAGTAAAAACCAACACCTTTAATGCTTCTGGCATCTCTTAGGCCTTAGGTTAGACTACAAGGTATATTACCTTACTTTTAGATAAAGGAAGGCTTATAAAGTCTAAGAAGAGGATAATAGACCCCTAAAGCAGTGAAGATATTGTTCTTATATCTATCTTATCTTCTTAAGAAGAGAATTACCATAGGATTATGATAATTTTATTATGATACTAGTACTCCATAGTCTAGCAGGAACTTCTCGTCTAGTGTTAGCTTCTTTTGCCTCCCTACTGCAATTGATCCCAGTCCATCGATTGCCAATTAGACTGCCTCTATAGGTAAAACTGAAGGGCGTTATGTCGTAACTTATTAGTCCAGTGTCTAAGTATAACAGCAAGATCATGATATGCTCTCATCGGGTATCGCCAATAAGACTTAAAGCGACTTCCCTTTTTCCCTTTTTCTTTTCTCTCTAGATGGCAACTCTCTCCCTCTCTCCCTCCCACTGCCTACGATTGCGGTGACGGCCCCCAATGGGCAGGTTGAACAAGTTTCCATCATTGGCCTTCCGGCGGCCAGTGAAGAAGAATTGGCCCCGGGATGGACATTCTTTGGGCTTAGCTCTGCCGACTCAGATCCCTCTCCAGCTCCCGCACAAGCTCCATCACCAATGGCCCATCGATGAGCTCTAGGAGGCCGTTGAGCAGAACAACCTAGAATCGGAACTTGAGTGCAAGCAGAACGAAGACCCCCTTTACGCTGAGCTGCCCGATACACTCGCCTACTACAAGACCTTCCGAGTGCCAGACGCCAAGTTTTCTCCGATCCATTGCCGTATGTGCAAGACGAAACATCTTCTTATGAAGAAAATGTCTACAAGATTATGACAATATTATTGTGATAATAGTACTCCATAACCTAGCAGGAACTTCGCGTCAAGTATTGACTTCTGTTGCCTAGCTTCTTTTGTATCCCCGTTGTAGATCACAGGCCGGTCCATATAAAGCCTGATGGTACAGAAAAGCTGATTGTTTCAGCAATATCTACGCTGGATAGTCCAACCAAAGCATGATACTGCCCGGCACCAACTCGCCAGTGTCCCTTCGCTCCGTTGTACACACTCACACTGTATTTGTCCAGCGGCAATGTAATTGTACTGCTCTTGTCTGGCTCAATGTATGCCTTAGAAAACGCTTGTAGTTCTTTGATAGGCCTGATCACAGTTGAGGCAACAGTCTCCTCGCCGGAGTGAGCAACGTAGAGCTGGATCAACACTTTGCCTGCCCGAGTTCCGGTGTTGGCTATTTGCACCTGAACAGCTACACTCCCTCCAGGGCCATCTAGGTTGTTGGAGCCCTGTATTTGGGCGCCGGTGATCTTGAAAGTTGTGTAGGACAAGCCAAATCCGAACGGATAAAGAGGCTTGGGATTCGATGGTCGATCATACCAGCGATAACCGACATCAAGCCCTTCAGCGTACCGCAGAATGTCATCGGGGCCTGCTGGGAAGTTCCCGTATGACGGATTATCCTCCAATTTTCTAGGCCACGATAGTGGAAGTCTGCCATTGGGGTTGACGATTCCAGTCAACACAGCCGCAAGCGAGTCACCAGTTTCCTGTCCTGGGAACCATGCCTGAACAATGGCAGGAGCCGTGTCAACAAATTGATGCAGACTGACTGGAGCGCCAGAGAAGTTGACGATCACCGTCTTTGGGTTCGAGGCGACGACGGCGTCGATCAGCTTGTACTGCCACGGCGTCAAGTCCAGCGACTCTCGATCGAATCCCTCAGATTCAATCTCGTTAGTTGTGCCCACGCAGACCACGGCGTAGTCGGTTTCCTTCGAGACTCGGACGGCGTCGGCAAGATGCTCTTCAATCTTGATCTCTTCGTGGAAACGCAAAGCACTGCCTTGGAACATCTTTCCAAAGACAGGTGGAGCGTTTAGTATATCTGGGTCACAGGCCCAAGAGTGTAATGTGATGGCATACAGACGGCCGGCTTCCACACTGTATGTAAAGCGCTTTTCCAGTTGCTTCTTGAAGAAGTAGAAAGATTCGGGCCTCAGGTGTTGTTCTTGCGGCCTCTCAAAGGCTAGCTTGCCATCTATGTAACACTCGGCTCGGCCGGTGCTTATGACGGAGAAGATGGCCTCACCTGTTGAAGGGACCACCAGATCGAAGGTGATCCGGGTGCTGTAGTCCTTGTCTAGATACTCTGGCCACTTCTCCTTGATCATATATTCGGCCTGCGGACGAAGTTCTTGATGAACGAGATTTTCTCCCACAATTGGACCATTGAACCATTCTAGTTTGACCGGTGTTGTTGAGGGCGCGGTTTCGCCGTGTGGGAACACGATCGAAGGGTCTGCATGAGGAACGGCACCGAATACTGGCACCCCAGGTGACGACTTGGTCTGGTATCCTAGCTTCTCAAAGCCCTCCACGGTGTTAATCACGTGTATCGCGTCGACTCTCGCGCTTCCACCGCCGCCGAGAACGATTGAGTGTGCGTGCTGTCCGATAAGAGATACAGAGGAGCCTTTGGGTATAGGAAGTATGTCGTTGTCGTTCTTGAGGAGGACAATGCCGTCAGCTGCGGCATCTCGGATGAGGGCATCACGGTCTGCGTCCTCTACAGCTCTCTCCGGCGGTTCGTCTGGCGACTCGAACCGGCCAAGGCGCTTGGCGAGTTTGAGAGTTCGTAGTACGCTCTTATCGATAGTATTAGTTGAAATTGAGCCCTCACGTACAAGCTTAGAGACAGCTTCAGCGGTCCTCCACTTGGGTGGCCCAGGCATCTCGATGTCGACTCCTGCGTTGATTCCTTCGCCGACTGAGTACGTGCCCATCCAGTCCGACACGACTGGGCCCGAGAAGCCCCATTCATCTCTTAGAACGCCCTGTATGAGTTCGGAACTGTCTGCCACGTATGTGCCCCGAACGCGATTGTAACTGTTGAGGAGATTAGCAGTTACTAGCAGGTCGATTGTGACTAACTTCGATCACCTTGTCATAAAGCACCAGGGATCAGACAGCTTCAGCACCAACTGGAATGGCTTCAGGTAGAGCTCTCTCAAAGTCTGCTCATCAACCTCGACACTCAACTTGGTGCGCTGATTCTCAGCATCATTGGCCACAAAGTGCTTCGGTGTAGCAGCAATCCGCCCTTCTGCTTGGCAACCCCGCACATAAGCAGCTGCTAGAGTTCCTAAGACCAGGGGATCCTCGCTATACGTCTCATAGTTTCGTCCTCCAAGCGGCGATCGGATAACGTTCAGTGTCGGACCCAGAAGAACGTTTGCGGACTTTGTTTGGGCTTCTTTTGCCACTGCGGCGCCAATCTTGAACAAGATGTCCGTGTCAAAGGTTGAGCCGAGGGAGGTACCGCAAGGGAAGCAGGCTGCTTTAATGCCCGAGACGTAGCTCTCACCGCGTGCCCCATTGGGGCCATCTGTGAACTGGGATCAGGTTAGTAATTTGGACGAAGAAGCTGGAAAGACTCTTAAGACACCGCGGCAAGGTCCAAAGCGTTACTATACCTTGATATGAGGAACAAATACTCCCTCTCTTTTTATTACCGGCGTACGCCACCAGTCCACGCCAGCTAACAGCGAGATCTTTTCGTCGAGGCTGAGAGCTGAGACAAGCTGAGACAAGTTCTCAGTTGAAGCCATCTCGGTCTCGGCACCAGATGTGGTTGGTGAGGGGTATGGGTGTGGTAGGGAGGTTGGACTGCCGCCTTTTATTCTCCGTGTAGGGTTTTGGTAGCATGACCTTTCCATGTATACAACATGACCCTTATTTCCATCGGCCAGGATATGAAAAGGGTTTGGTGCAACCTGGGGTCGCGCACGTCAAGATGGCTTGCCATTGTTCACTCGGCGTTTGTAGTTTCTGATTGGTCACTTGCCGACGAACTCCGACAGCGTCGGCGAAAACGGAACATAATTGGGCCGCGGCTCCTATGTCGTCTCCTCACCAACCACTGCCAAAGGACAACCATTTCCTACCGAACGCGACTTCTCTACCCCATGAAATCATGTAGCTTGACTTTTGCTGCTTATAGCTGTCGGCGTATTGGCCCTGTTCCGAAGTACATTGATCTTGCGGACATGGGGGGAGCAAACCAAGAACAAAGACTACAACCACGCAGCATCGGCCATGGCCAAGTTTGGCTTGCCATGGCGCAATCGACACTCGCGGAATAGTTTTCCGGTTGAGGTGCTCTAATGTTCCTACTTGTTTGTATAAAACAGGTTCATTGTCCCACACCATCTGAACAGAATGAAACCATCACCATCATCAACACCCGCCTCAAACTGCCTTTTCAACCATGGCAGCTAATACACTTCCAGAAAAGGGACATATGTCTGCGTCCGAGTCTCCCAGAAATACAGTCACTGTGGAGGAGCTGGATCGCCGCATCCTGGAGCTCGCCAAACAGGCACCGCCGTTCTACCGGAATCCCAATCTACTTCGCCTCTATCTCCTCATCATTCCAGGATGTCTTGTTCCCGCTGTTACTTTAGGATTTGACGGCGCAATGATGAACTCTTTGCAGGCTGTTCCTTCCTGGGATGAATGTGAGTCTTAATCGCCTAGATGCTCGTGAGCTGGCCTAACAGCTTTCCACTGCAGACTTCAATAGACCCCGAGGAAGTATTCTGGGCCTCCTCAATGCCGTCCTAGGTCTAGGATGTATTGTTGCTACCCCATTTATTAGTATGGTTGGCGACAGATGGGGCCGTAGAATGGGAATCTTCGTCGGGGCGGTAATCATGTTGCTCGGCGGCGTCATCCAAGGCGCGTCAGTACATAGTAAGTGATGGCCTCACCGAACCGGAATGGGTAACAATTTGTGTCTAACAGACTATAGTCGCTATGTTTCTCATGTCCCGTTTCATTATTGGTTTCGGCCTCGTCTTCGCAAACACGTACGCGCCAATGCTCATCGGAGAGCTAGCTCATCCCAAAGACCGTCAAGTCGCAACTTCGCTGTACCAAACATCCTGGTACTTAGGCGCCGTGGCTGCGGCGTGGACTACGTTCGGAACTTTTAGCATCGGCAACGACTGGGCCTGGAGAATCCCATCATACTTGCAAGCCGCGCCCGCGCTTGTCCAGATCCTTGGTGTCTGGTGGCTGCCCGAGTCTCCTAGGTTTCTCATCGCAAAGGGTCGCCTAGAGCAGGCTAAGGCTATACTGGTCAAATACCACGCCGAAGACGACGCATCGTCTGAGTTTGTCAATCTGGAATATCGCCAAATGCGAGCTGTCATCGAGGCAGAAATCGCCAACGCAACTGGTTGGAAGTTTCTCCTTCAAACGCCTGGGAACCGTCGCCGTGTCCTAGTTCTCGTCCTCTTGGGGCTGTTCTCTCAGTGGAGTGGCAATGGTCTCGTGTCGTACTACCTGGCTCGTGTCTTGGAGACAGTGGGTATAACCAGCGCCCGTGATGCCAACATCATCAATGGCTGTCTCATGATCTTCAACTGGCTCACATCAGTTGCTTCTGCCTTTGCGTCTGGCCGACTCAAGAGACGTACCCAATTCTTGATCTCAGTTGTGGGTATGCTGCTTGTATTTAGCAGCCAGACCCTATGTGCAGGCCTCTTCAACGAGCGTGGAATCAAAGCGGCTGGCCACGGTGTCATTGCGATGCTGTTCCTGTTCTACGTATTCTTCAACTTTGCCTTCAACGCCCTACTCTATTCATACCCGGTCGAGGTGTTGCCCTATCCCATCCGTGCCAAGGGCTTTTCGATCCTCATGTTCTTCGGAAAGAGCGCGGGATTTATCAACGCGTTTGTGAATCCGATAGGTCTTCAGGCCCTTGCTTGGAAGTATTATGGTGTTTATGTTGGTTGGCTTTGTGTTGAGGTGGTCTGTGTCTACTTCTTTTTCCCTGAGACTTCTGGTAGAAGTCTCGAGGCCATTGCCCAGGTTTTTGATGGCAAGGTTTTAGCTGATGCTGACAAGTTGGCTGTAGCTTAGCAAGCTCCAAGATTTGAAGACGAATAACTTAAGAATCGATGCTTTAAACTCTGTTTCAACTTCCTAAGGCTTCTCTCGAATGTCGATATGTTCAATAACTCCACCTCCATATCACCCAGCCGACAAAGCCAACACCAGTGATCCAATGTCCCATCGCCCTGTACCTGAGTTCCTCTCCCCCCCGAAGCCAGACAACCAAGCCATCGCCGATTCTCACGAGTGACAAGACGGCAGCAAAGGTCGTTATGGCAGTCTCGTTGCCCTGCAGCTGCAACGCCATCAATGCCAGACCATACGAGATCTCGCGAAGTCCTTTGAAATACATGAGCGTTGATACACTGCAATCGTTGATACCGGGCTGAGGAGTTGATTCGAGTTGCAGGCCGACATGGCCGTATTCCTCTCGCGGGTAGAGGATTGCCATTACGCCACGACTAAAACAGGCCCCGCCGAGGACGTAGGAGGGGATAGACGAGAAGGTTGTCATTTTGATGGTGTCTCGATGATGATGCGACTTAGACTCAAGTTTGCCAAGAAATGGTTGATCTCTGAAGGAGGAAAGTAAGCAAAACCCTCAAGGCGAGATTCGAAAAGCAGCTAGTCTCGATGCGATACGGGTGGGGTAGCTGCTGACATGCATATCAAGGACAGGGGATTGTCGATGTCTTCAATGGCTAGTACTAAGCTTCAATCCAGTTCCACTTCCTTTCTGGTCGCTGCCAGAGTTTATCTTCGGGATCATCTCCATCGTACGTGTTCGCAACGCCCAAGACCGCTTCGTCCACGCCCCGGATCTCAACAAGCCGCGGCAGACGTTGAGCTTTGTATCTCATCAGTTCCTCGATATGACCATCAAGATCCTCATTTTCTCCCTTAACGTATCCATATAAACACAAGTACTCTAAGTTGGGAGGCAAGGCATCGATGAGTCGGGACGGGGGTGGTGTCTCGAGGCGAGGTCGCGGTTGGTCTCCATTAGGACCAAGCAAAGCCTTGACACCGATACTCAGATGAGTCAATGATTCAAAATCAGCCAAAGATCCGACAGTGTAGCCATAAGTTCGGTCATCTGGCACATCTTTTAGCCAGAACGGAACCTTGCTCGCCGCTTCGTCGAGTTGAAAGTATTCATCTTTTTCCAAGTCGCCCTCCTTCATGTGGCCTTCGCTGTCGACTCCTTCAAACTTTCGCCCAAGAGCTGCAATATCGATGTCTAATTCCAGCACTTTGAGTGTTTTCTTATGCTGAAGCAGGCTTTTGCCCAGAGTCTTGGGAAAGATGAACGGTTGCATTCCATCTATGTGCCATAAACCACCAATCGAGACTTTGAATTCTTCAAGGTCCTCAGGGATGCGGATGATTGTGCTTAGCATCATGCTTGGGATATCGACGTGGCTCAAGTGTATCTTCTTGATGTTCGAGGTACCGGGAGGGGCGAATCCTCTCTCAGAGCTATGCTCCATGACGCCCTCCATAGATATCGTGTCTATCGCGGGAAGTCGGCCAAAGTACCTGAAATAGTCGAGAAATTCGACATCTTCGTAGTCCCTCTCATCAAGCAAGCTAGGAATAACCTCGACGTGTTGGAGTTGCTGCAATCCGGGATGGCTTAGGCGGCCATAGTTGGATTTGAGAAGGTAGTCTTCGAGGAGAGGTGAGTCAAGAAGCTTTCCCAGTCGCAGGGTGGAAATGTTTCGACAAAGGGAGAATATGACCACTAGGGCTGCAGAAGCAAAGGCGTGATTGTGTTGCGAAAGACTATCTAGGTCTTCTTGCTGCTGACCCTGCCATTGTTGCTTCTTCCACGACAAGGCATTTATGATCTGTGTCGAGGTGTCTTGTCCAAACGCCAGAGAATGAACGTAGTCTTCCAAAGCAGAGTGTGCATCGTCGTCAACCTGTCGAGGAGGCCACCTGAGCTTCTTGGCGCGTTCTTTGGCGATCTCTTTTGCCCATTCTTGGGGGAAATCTGGGTCGGGGTCTTCCTCGTAATAGGAATAAGTTGGCCATTGGTCTGCATCAAAGACCACCTCGCGAAGGGCATCGGCCAGGGACGGCTTTCTAACGTAGGATGTAATTAAAGGGTACAGCGACTCGATGTCATTTTCGCTCATCACGCGTATGCATTTGTACGCTACAGGCCTAGCTGTCGTGAAATTAGAGCGGACCTGGCATCGTGAAGCGAGAGTAGAGCGTATCAAAAAAGGCCAGCAGACCTTGTAGATTTTTTTGCTTGTCCGTGCAAGCAGCATGGTCAATTTCTTTTTGTTGAGGTCGAGGTTGCCGAGCGATGATCCTGGTCGCGTCAATTAAACGTATTATTGTCGGGCACAATCACGTGTTGGGATAAGCACTGAATCGAGTTGATGAACCAACGACATTCTTTGATCTTGATTGTATATTGTTTGAAGAGATATCGAAATACAACAACTGACAATGTCTCAAAGAACACAGGATACCACGAGAAGGAAGACGCAAACGGAGGGGTCAATATTTCTTGTGGCATGCAATCCTCTAGGGTAATTGGGCACCAGCGCTGCATTGCGATAGCCGCAAGTTCAATTGACCGTAGATCGCAATAGACCTCTTTTACGTCTTCAAAAGTCAACTGTAGGGAGAATTGGCCCGTGAGTAGACTAGATTAGGGTCTCGTGACTCTCGAAACCTTACGGCGTTGAAGCATAAGGCATGACGGATCACACGTTGCAACTGGCTCTCAAGGTTAGCCTTTCTAAGCGTACTTCCCGTGATGGCCGTTCATGCAACCTGCTTTGCCTCCACAACGAGGAAAATGTTCAAGCTGAACCAAGTCGGTGCTTACCCGATTTTTGGCATAAGCCATGGCTTTCTTTGTGCTATGCCAACGCTTGGTGGTGATAATTGGCTCCTTCGTAACGCCTTTTGGCGCCACTTCTGACAGACGAGAGTGCCACAGCAGGTGGTGTCTTCTCAATTGCTAGCCAGCAGCCTAATTCAATGCACTCATTTAATAATAGACAATTGAAAGAAGCTTAGCAAGCAAATTATTGAAAGTAGCGCGCCTGTCTGGGACCATTCGCCCGGCTGGCTGGACGCTTCGCCGTTGTCATTCCGACAGACTGCTGGCAACGTGCCTTTCCTTTCGCTGGCACCACTTGAGTGGCCACAAAAGCTCCGACATTTTGTCAAAGTTAGTGTCTCCAGCCAGCCCGAGGTATGACGTCCTGACATGGTGCCCAATCGATTTGGTCATTCGGGGCGAGGTGCCTCGGCAGCAGCCGCCGATTGCACAGCCCCAGAGAGCCTAGATCTTGAGGGCGGTGCTAAGAATAGCCCCCAAGGGCTGGAAGTGCCGTCGTTAGCGCGGGCTGAATCCACTGAAATTTTCCCTAGCGTCCCTGCTGCTCTTTTACGAGCTTCAGGTGGAGTGGCCTAGAATGTGGCATTCTCGGCTCTCCCGTCGCTTGAGCCTCCGCCATTTGGGACTCTTCCACAGAGCCAGAAGCCCTGTCTGGTCGCCTGAAAAGCTAATGTTTTTTGGGGCTGATCTCGTATTTCCCCACAGCCACCCCGCGACCGCTGGTTGCCGTGATGCCGGGTCCTCGTACCAGGAGCGGGTCTAGGTTCTGAGAGGCCATGTGCCGAAGCACGTTCGGCATTGACGATACGAAATGAAGACACACGATGAATTTGTATATAAGTGTTGGTTCGACGGCCGATTTACAAACCTCATCACTCACTCACATCTTCTCTCAGTCTTCACTACCAAGCTCAACTCAACTCTCCAACTCTCCATCTTCTACCTTCTCAACCTTCCATCTCAACAACAACCATCACCACCAACCATCACCATGCAGATCAAGGCCATCCTCTTCGCTCCCCTCGTCGCCGCTGGCTTCGCCTCGGCCGCTCCCCAAAAGTCGACCACCTTCGAGGCCATCTCCCTCCGCTCCGCTAGCCCCATCCACTTCGCCGGCGTCCAGGCCTACAAGAGCCACCTGATGCTCAACGTCAAGGACCAAAAGGCCAGCTGCGACAAGAAGTCGGACAACCAGGCCACCTTCAACCTCGTCGGCGATGAGCTCTTCCTCTACCGCAAGTCCGCCACCCCCCAGCAGCTCTGGGTTGATCGCTCCGGCATGGGCCAGGGCGTCCTCCAGTACACCACCGGCGCCCAGCCCATCTCGAAGAACGGCGAGAAGAAGGGCTGGGGCATCGACAAGAACGGCAACCTCAACTTCAAGGGCGAGTACTTTATGGCTTGCCCCAACAGCAAGAAGGCTGGCGGTTCTTGGACTGTCTGGCTCGACACCGGTCTGGACAAGCCTGGCTTCAACGAGGGCTGCCTCGGCTTCACTGCCCGCACCATCAAGACCACCACCCCCAACAGCTGCCTCTACACTCAGCAGCAGCAGTAGAGGGTCTTTAGAATAGACGCAGTGTTGGCATAATAATTCTCTAATGTTTAGAATTCAGACGGGGACGGTGTTGGTAATTAGATGGTTTTGTCTTTAGAACGAGCGTTGCATGGCGAGCATGGGAATTGGGTACATACACGGTAGCATTATACATAATAATCGAGACGTTTCAAGACGCACACAATAGTTCATTCAAGCATGTGAATTGTCCAGTTGTTAAACATATCATTCAGTACCAAAGAGCACCACATGCTCTCTCACTCTGGAGAGAGAGCATAGGCTGCCTTTCCACACTATCAGCCAATTGACCAATGCACCCAACAGCTCAACCCCCCTTCACCGTGCTAAACAACCTTCTCGAAACGACACCCAGCCAAACTAGGAGCTAAGTTTTGCCAGCTCTTCCTCGGTGACGTCCTCATCAAAGCCCTGCAGCTTGTGTAGACACTTCAAGCCCTTGGCCGTCGCAGAAGCGGACTTGGTGAATGGCGTGCCATATTTGAAGTTGACCTCACTATGCGGTGCAAACCAGTCTTTCTCGAGAAATTCGCGGTCGAGTGATCCATGGTATAGGTGGAAGAAGTCCTGCCAGTCGTCGGGCAACTTGCCCTCGAAGCAGTACTCTGCCGCAAGCTTGAAATGGAAGCACAGTTGCGTGCCACAACGGGCACAGAAGCTGCGAGACAAGTCAGGCCCGCACTGGGTGGAATGGAAGAAGCGAAGCCAGGTCTTGCTCTCCTTGTCTGCGCGAAGAATGTCCATGGCCGGGACATAGGGAGGGCGGTCCGCATCGGCCTTTTGAGCGTCGTAGTCGTCTGCCAGTACGTCCAGGATGCGACCAGATACGATGGTAGATTCCGAAGAGAGCGGGATGGCGGAGACGGTCAGCATAGGTGATGGAATGTCGAGGACACCAGTAGCAAGGAACGAGCCTGTTGCTCGACGACAATCGTTGCAGTGGCACGTAATGGCGCTGGGAAGACGGAACCCAAGAGAGGGAGGAGTCATGGGGTGCAACGGTCGATCCTCAAGCTTGGGAATGGCGATACGGTAACGGACGGCGCCACAAGAGCAACCGCCCGTGACGGTGACTGCTTCGTCGGGGAAAGGCATGATGGTGTTTGCTGTGAACGAGGTGGTTGAGTAATTGCCCGCACGATTGAACGACACTGAGACTCATAGTTATATATGTAGCTAGCCGTTGCGCAACCCCGCTCATGGCTTACTTTTCGAGCCCAAGCCGAGACTTTTCTAGACCTGAATTACGGCGAGGCGCACTTGGCGTCTTGCCGTGACTGGCTGTGTTTTATGCTGACCGGTCATCATGGATCTGGTTGTGCCGACTGCAAGGACAACGTGAAGCCATATGTGCGATTGGCTGCGAGAAATTCACGACGCAGCAATCAGGTCGTGAGGGACCGTGTCTTTGTCCCCACTGCCGGGTCGAATGAGATTCAGCTGCATAAGATGCATCCTGATCAACAAAAAGTCTTCAGTTTCGTAATAATTAGAGGATTTCTACTTATCACCATGTTAGCTGGCTGGTGGAGCTGCAATGATAGGGGTCGGCGGCTCAACTTCACCCGCTGGGAGCCAATCCCTGTGGCTGATATAAGCGCTTGGGGAACAAGGCACTACTCTATGTTTTGCGACCAATAGGGTATTGACTTGTCGATTGCTGGGATCATCGGATGCCAGGAACAAGATAGACCAGATGGGGGCGATTCACTCGCTGACGTGAGCAGGGTGACCAACTAGATCGATCTAGGACCACATCTTCTGGATGGGAAGCTCAAATCGAATGTGGAAAAGTTGCGTCGATGCTCATTGATTCTGTCTAGAAAGACTTCCAGGCGTCAAGGGGCCCCGTCAGCTGAGAAGTCCTCCTCAGACAAACCCGCCCATCTTTGATGACAGCAACCACCTCTTCCTCTTGGCGCTCGAAAGCCGTGGTGTCGTCCAGCGGGTTATTGTTGAGTATCAACAGGTCTGCTTTGAAGCCAGTCTTGACCTGCCCCAGGGTATTCGTCTCGCCAATCATCCTTGCCAGGTTGATTGTTGCGTTCTGGAGAATATCAATATCTGACAGACCCTCTGACCGGATGCTGAACTCCCTGGTCTGGTACAGCCCGAGCGGCCCAAGTTGATCACTACCGTAGCATAACGTTAGACCAGCTTCCTTTGCAATTTTGAAGGTGTTAATTCCCATATACAAAACCTTTCTGTTCTTTATCTGCGAGTCCTCGTTTAGGAACTGGGGTAATGCTGGGTTAACTAGAGTTGGGTAAGTGACGGGCGTTGGCGAAGGAAACATCCGTTCTCTACCATGAGCTTGGCTGTAGGCTCATCAATGAGATTGCCATGCTCAATGCCCTTGACGCCGTTCTCCATTGCCACGCGGATGGAGTCAGGCGCGTAGGCGTGGCACGTCATGTATGTCCCATGGTTCGACCTAGCTAGAACCACGGCACGAATCTCCTTTGGGCCGAACTGCTTCCCTTCCAGCCTGTCTATAGGACTGACCATTCACCCGCTGCCCATGCTCTTGATGAAGTCAGCTCCTCTGCGGATCTCGTCTCTGGCTGTGGCGAGACAGGCTGGTACGCCATTGCACGCTCTTCCAAAGCCAGAGACGAATCCCGAAGCGCAATGGGTATGACCATGACAGTTTCTGAAGCCCCCATGGCCGCCGGTCTGACTCGGTGCATGGCCGCTGATGAATAGTCTGGGCCCAGGGACGAGCCATTCCTCAGTCGCCTGCTCAAGGCATACAGAGCTCCGTCGCAGTCACGCACGGTAGTGAAACTACGGGCGAGGATAGAGCGACAGACGTGGGTCATGTGCAACATTGACATATGCTCAGGGGTAGACTTGACCTTGGAGAAGTCTGCGTCGCTGGGAGCCGCTGAGATATGGACATGGCCGTCGATGAGTCCGGGGTAGATGTATTTTCCAGAGACGTCGATGGTGGTCGCTTCTGAGACTTGGGACGGGAGAGCAGATTCATCTGATACGACAGCTGTGATGGTTCCATTTTGGGCAAGAATATGCTGCGCAGGAGTTGACGTGCCCGCGACGGGATCGATAACGGTGGCATTCTTGAAGAGTTATTGGGGAGGCGAAGACTTGGGGAGCCAAGGTTTGACGAACTCGGGAGCAAGGGAGGCCATGTTGGCGGTGGGCAGAAGGCAATGGGTGGTTTAGAATACTTTCCTGTTGAAGACGACGTTAGCAAGATGCGTCGTACAATGAAATACGAAACACCGGTTGATGATAAGCGTCGAGACTGGATCGTGTTTCCCCTGAGTGATGATCTTTACCGGCACCACCACCGGTGTGTGAGACAGTGTTATCATGTCGCTCACTCGCACCAAAAGTGAAGGTGTATCCCTCCCGGCCCGGCTACCGGCTTGACGTCAGATTGTCTGTGCCCGTGGCCAAAGTCTTGTTTGTGCCGGTGACACTGGCTTATCTTCCCCCCTTGGACTGTCTCTGAATCGCGGGGAAAACGGGCACACAAACAATCTCCGCCCCCGAAAGTTGATAACGACGTGCAACTCGAGACTTGGCCATCTGACTGGCCTTGGAGAGTCGTGTGTGCGACCAGCATTGCGATTATGTATTTGAGACAATCCCCTCTTTGTGACAATCATTTTCACCAAAACCCCTAACTTGCAATTTACTGACCGCTTGTTTTCTTCAGTCCTTCGCAAACAATCGCATAATCCTCCACCGTGTCCAAACCTGAAGACCTGGAAATGACCGTCTCCAACCAGGACGGCATCCCGGGCGAAGTGGAAAACATTCCCCCAAGCCAAGATGTTGCTGCCCTGTTTCTGGCGAACCTCGACCCTGAAGTCAAAGAGCCGACCATAACCCCCGAAGAAGCACGCAAGGTGCTCTGGAAGATTGACCTCATCGTTCTACCCATCATTGCAGGCACCGTCATCCTCAGTGCCGTCGACAAAGTCATTGGAGCCCCATCTATCCATCTCTTGGGTGCTCCTTTAGCTGACGCTTTACTAGCTTGTCATCTCCAATGCCGCCATCATGGGTATGACAGACGACCTCAACCTCGTCGGCAATGAATACTCGTGGACTGGGAGCATCTTCTACCTTGGCTTCTTGATCTTTGAATACCCACAGGCCATTCTTATCCAGAGACTCCCCGTGGCGAAGCTGCTGGCTGCGTGTATCCTGTCGTGGGCTGTTATGCTCTTTTGCAGTGCTGCAACACACAACTTTGCTGGTCTTGCCGCAGTACGATTCATCTTTGGTTGTGCTGAAGCTGGAGCGTTTCCTACTGCTTCTATCCTCACTGTCATGTGGTATTCGAATCGAGAGCAGCCGGTCCGCGTCGCCATCTGGTACAATCAGGCATGCCCTTGAAACCAGCCAAGAGGCCATTCAGAGTCTGGAAGCTGACCAGTGGGAACTAGCTCTCATCAATCTTCTCCGGCATCGTTTCATACGCCATCTCTCAAACTCACACACGCCTGGCCCAATGGCGGCTCCTTTTCATCGTTCTTGGAGGCTTCACCGTAATATGGTCTGCCGCCATCCTCGCCTTTCTCCCCGACTCCCCAGTGTCCGCTTGGTGGCTGTCTCCCCGAGAACGCTACGTAGCCGTGCGTCGAGTCCAGAAGAACAACACCGGCATCGAAGACAAGCGAGTCAGGTGCTATCAGATCAAGGAGTTGCTGGCAGACCCAAAGACGTACCTCCTGGCGCTCTTTGCCTGTGCCCAAAACATTCCCAACGGGGGACTTGGCACCTTTTCTTCCATCATCGTGTCCGGTCTTGGGTACTCCGTTCCCATCACCACGCTGCTCGGCATACCCACTGGCGTTGTGGCTACATCTTGGCAACTCATCCTTGCCATTCTTTGCACCAAATTGAAGAACAAGAGATGTACCGTCATTGCCGTGGCCAACATCATACCTATGATCTGTGCCATACTAATGTGGCAACTTCCTCGGGACAACAAGCACGGGCGCCTGGCAGCGTACTATGTTTTTTACACATACTGGGGTGTAAGTATTGCCCTCCTCTTCCCAGCAATGCTAACACGTTTCTCTTCCCAGCCCTACGTGATGTCGACATCTGTTCCCATGGCCAACGTCTCGGGCCACACCAAGAAAGTAACCATGAACGCCATCTTCTTCTTCAGCTACTGCCTAGGCAACATAATCGGCCCTCAAGTCTTCCGAAAGAGTGACGCACCAAGCTACACCAAGGGGTACACGGGACTCTTGATATGTCTCGTCGTATCTGCAGCTTCTATCTCCATGTATGGGATGTTGTGCAAGAGTGAGAATGCGCAGAGGGACAGGGCTTATGGTCCTGTCGACTCATCTGTCGTTGACGAGGAGGTGGATGGATCGCTTGGGCTGTCAGACAAGACAGACAAGGAGAAGACCGAGTTCAGGTACTCGTACTAGAACCATTCAAGACTATCAACTCCAGACCTTTGGATAACACTAGAAGACTCGCCCGTAGTAGCTTCAAGAACACGTTTGTTGAATATCACTTCAAGTTTAAGTAGCATCACCAATCCCGAGAACCGTAGTGTTAGCCAAGAAGTACCCGTACACTCAGCAGCCTCTAAACAGAATACATCACAATCAGCGGCGAAATTGAGAATTGCTAGATTGATTGTGTACCCTGCTGTAACAATTCGGATAACCCTTGGCCGATGAGGTAACAATAGCTTGCAGAAGTAAGCGAAGCACTATGGCAGAATAACCTAGATTCCATCCTGATTGCCTCATTTCCTGTCACTCCATATAACCGTATCCGAACCTGTTTCCTATGTGATCTCATACATGAACGCCAAAAAAATACCCTCAACGACGAGCTGATATTAATCCCGCCCGATACGTGTAAACCGTGAGATGAAAAGAGAGGACGAAAAAGAAAGAGTAGTTGCAGTGTTGGCCTGTGGTGGGATTCTGAAAAAATCGTCCTGGTGGCCACAAACACTGCATTGTCGCAACTGTGGGTATGTAGCTGCTCCGGATCGTTGCTGAAAAGTATGTCTCCGTTTACGACTAATTAGCCGGGGGAGAATAGAACTTGGGGTTTCCGTTGACGCTCATGACAACCGTCTGGCGTCGGATACGACGAGCCTCCTGTTCATCAACAACAGGTGGTGCGCGGGGAACCGCAGCGGCAAGGGCGTCCAGCTGAGGGATGTTGATGTCAGCCTCCTCTTGCTCAGGGGCCTCCTCTTGCTCGGCAGCCTCCTCTCGCCCCTCCGCCCTGTCTATGTAACGCAGCCACTGTGGCTGCTTCATCCAGGACTGAGTTCCAAGGCCGGATCGGTCGAAGAACTTGCAGTACGTTCTGAAGAACTGGTTCTCAACGCCACCCTCGATGGATTCATAAGTGAGGTTGATGTTGTCTTTGAATTCCTGGTCAAAGTTGGCGGTCATGTCAGGCCAGCGATTATGGGCTACCATGCAGACATAGAGCTTGACGAGGCCGTTGAGCGTGATGTGGCGGCCCAAATGATCATCGTTACGAACCAGGACCCAAGAACGGTAGATCTCCTCAGATCGGTACTCAAAGTAATGACGAGGAAGGGTAGCGGCATTGAGAGGCTCGTGAGGATTATAATAGAACATCCGGAGGCAGACGTGTCGGTTGATGGTGCCGGTCAGCTTCTTGACCTCTTGGGTCATTCCTTTGTTCAAAGCAGTGCTCAGGCCAGACAGAATAAGTGGAAGATTCAAGTCGCGTTCATCTCCAATGAAACCGTTGGTGGTCAAGAAAGTCTCAAGAAGAAAGATGAGCACATCGTCTGGGATGCCTGCATCCTCTCCAGCGCTCAGGAACTCCTAACCCTGGCGACCAGAGAATGCATCGATGGGGAGAAGATAGGAGTATCCCTGGAGAGTGACCTGACGAAAGTTTCCATTGCTAGGCAGGTTGTTAGGACAATAACATGTTAGAGTATTATGAATGAGAATGCTTACCCTTTAAAGGCGTTTGCGTTCATAGGGCGGAACATGTCCATGTCCCTGTTCATGCGATGGAAAATTCTTGGAAAGAGGTCCTAGTATAATGATTAGCATCTCTCACTTGGGAGGAGACATGTTTGCCAAAGTATGACTCGAGAAAAATCAAATGGGCTGAAGGAGGAGACTTACGTAGCCAGGGATGTTCCAGGGACGCGTGTCGGAGACAGCAGAGGCCTGGCCGCGTTCCTCGAGTGGACCAGCCGGAACGATAGGCGCCTGGGCAGATGGGCCAGCCTCTTCAACAGCGTGACCAGGAGAGACACGAGGAGGTGAATAAGGAGGAGGATTGATTGAAAGAATGTTACCCGGCAGAGAAACACGAAGGTCAATAGTGGGATAGCGTCTCAGGCTGAGAAGAGACCCAGCGCCAGGAAGGCGACCGCCCAGGTTGTTTCGAGCACGACGCTCATCAGCTGCGACATCAGCGTAGCGACGAGAACGACGGCCGGGTTTGACGCGATCCCAGAAGGCCTGAGCCTTGTTGAAGAGTGGTTTGTTGGGCATTCTGGAGAAACGACGAGTTGGAGATGCCGAGTTTGAGCTGATTGTTAGAACTTCTAAGGCAGTGGAAAATGTGATGTTTGGACTTCCAAACTTGTGTATAGCCCTAGAAGGCGACGATGAAATGAGAGATAGGTGCCTGAAGAGAAGAGAATGAGGGTGATGGGAGCGGAGAAAGGTTCGGTGGGAGAGGAAGAAAAAGAGTGAGGGGTGGGGGGGACGCAGAGAAAGGAAAAGAACAGGGGCACGGGGAAAAAAAGACAAGGAAAAAAAGAGCAGTGACAGCTCGGAGGCTGCATTTACTTAACGACCAATGAGGGCAAGCCCTTTTCGAAACGAACCGGACGAAAATAGTGCTGTGGAAAAATGGACTTGATATTCACCCAGACACTGGAAATTTGAGGCCAAACCAGCACAAGAATCGATGCTTACGAGTACGATGATCATTGAGGCTCTTCAGGAGACATAGAAATTACAAGCACTAGTTGAGAGGGGCAGTTTTGAAGCCGATAGGTTTGGAATTCGACTATCTAGGTAGGCAGGTAGCCAGACAAGAACACTCTACGATTGAGCTCCCTTCCTCCAACGAGATGAACCAGAAGAGAAGTAACCAATTTTCCATGCATTTTGACCTCCAAAAGTGTTCTTTGTTGTTGTAGAAGCTGGATACCAAGCAAAGCAGATAGTTGTTGTGGAAGCCCTGCCCTTGATCAAATACCACCGCAAACAAAGGTAGCACTTGATGTCGAGGCTCACAAACACCCACCCAGTGATTGGGCAAAGTCGATATGGCCCAAAGGCAGCATCTTTCGGACAAGGAGACCAAGTTCTGCCCTGCAGAAGGGGACGATGATGATGAAGACCAGGCGATGATAGTACTTGCTGAGAGAGAAGCTGTTGTTGTGTAAAAACTGTGTTCTTTGGTGTGGCTGCTGACGTCTCTGTCTGCGGCAAGAGAACTCAAACAAAAGTAGTGCTTGCTCAGATTATTGACACTTGATGGAAAGGGGAGACAGGAATGAAAATCTCCTGGGGGTAGGAGATTTTCGAGAGAGGTTAAGATGTGGAAAGTGCGTGTGGGTGATCATGGCGCAAAAGAGATTAATTCTCACGCCAGGTCGTACTCATAACCGCAGCAGGTCTCCAAGGTGAACAGCCTCTGGTTGAATAGCCTTTGATGTCGAGACAAACAAACACCAACCAGATGATTGGGCAAAGTCGACATGCCCCTGAGGCAAAGTATTTCGGACGATGAAAACGAGCCCTAAAGAAGTTAGTGATCTCTTCCCCTACAGATCGAAACACAAGAGCGAGAATGATAAACTCACCGGGCCACGGACGGAATTCTCTTCTCATTATGCGATGCCGGCGCAGGCGTAGAACGTGAAGTTCTCGTCCCGAATCAACACTTTCTGACCGCAGAGGAGGCAGACAGCCTGATTGACCAGAACAAAGATGCCCTTGAACGAAAGCCTAGCAAGGAGCCGACTGAAGTTCTCATCGCGAATTCTTATCCGGCAAGCCGGCAGACGCAGAACATCCAGTTCTCATCAGGGATGACTTTCCAACCACGGAGGATGCCGCAAAGTCGGTTGATGAGTATAAAGATACTCCAGAGCAACAGCATAGCGAGCAGCCGGAACTGAATTTACCGTCTCGGGTGAGAAGCATTTCCGCAGAAGGAGTGACAAAGGAATGCCTTTCGAATTTTCAAAGAAAGAACAAGGAGAGGCCAACGCAAGGAGAGAACAGTGAAGGGAAACAAGATAGTATGGAGGGAGTTTGCTAAATGCAAGGGCCGAGGCCTAAGCCTTTCAAACAGGGCACTTGAGTTTGTGCATCTGGAAAGGAGCCAAGTGATGATGTTGTGTGGACGGGATAAGGGGAAGATTCAAGCCGTGGCAGGGAGAAGAAAGGGAACGGAGCAGATTGGGAAGAGACCCGGCATTTAGTGGTGTCATAGGGGTAGAACCTCCTGTAACCTCAAATCTTTAGGCGACTTGGAGCTCGCCTAAATGTCCCTTTCAGACAAATGAGGTCATTACTAGATTGTAAATTGACGAGAACCTACGATTTACCAACCTACTATGATCCAGTCACATATTATGAAATAAATTTCAAACATTTGCCAGTATTCACGCGTTGTTCGTAATTATACACTAGAGGAGTTTCTCAGTTTGACACAGTTTACAATTATCATGGTCATGCATTAACAGAGGCAATGTAGCAAGTAGCAGGCAAAGATCATGATTGGAATTTCCCATACACATTACTTCTATATAAACATGGCCCGTGGCCTGGTATCCTCGTAGCATTCGTTCAAACCCAAGAAAAAAACGACAAAAAAAGGAGAGAGGGGGAAGGGGGCCGTCTCGTAAAAAGGGATTACTGCTCAGGGCTATCATCAAGTCAGAATCTTCCATCGCAAAAGAAATATGCAAGGTCAACTTACAGCGAGCCGAGACGGGAGTTCTTGAGCTTCTTCTAGGAGCTCGGGAATCGCTTCCCCTTCATACTCTTCACCATGCCCTTGTGGCTCCTCTCCATCGCCTCGTCCCCGATCCGCCCCTTGTAGCGCTCGATAAACGAACGGACTCTTTCGATGTCGAAGAACCCGTCGCTACCCCGCAGCGTCAGGGGTGCGTACACCCCGTAGCTGCGGTCGCCGTCAAGGATGATCTCTTTCAGAGCCTTGACGAGGTTGGATCGGTACAGGACCCCCTGGTTCTCAGGGCGGTCCTGTGACGCCGGAACAACAGCGCCAATCACATCCTTCTGGATGTGAAGCTTCTGCTGCTCCTTCAAGAAGCCCAGCCGCTTGTTCTCGTACGCCGCTTGTACGTCGAACCAGGTGAAAGCAAGTTCCTTCGCCTGCTCGCGGGTCATGGGCTCCTTGGCGAAACGGCCCTGCTCTCGGCATCGAGGCTGAAACTCCTCAACCCACTGGCGGTAGCCAGGGCGCGTTCGCAGGCGTCGACGGTCGTTGGAGGTTATGGCACGGCGCTCATCGTCCACCGTGGATTCGGGGGCCACCCAAAAGAAGCAACACTGTGCGACGTATTCGTACATCGCTTCGAGATTCTCAAAAGGCCCAGACCAAAATCGCTCAGGGGGGAAGCCAAGAAATTTCAAAATCCGGTCGGGCTTCTCGGTGAGCTTGACCTTGGACAGCTTGCGGTTGATGGTCTCAATCTCGGGGATACGCAGCCAGAGAGCTTGGTCGTCGATTGTGAGTCCGTAAGGCTTGACGATGGAACCGACGAGTTGGAAAAAGTCACCGTGAGCTTGGTGAAAGAGGGTATACTCCAGGCGATTCATTGATTCAAAAACATGAACGTCAACCTGGATGTGAAGGCAGGGCTCGGACGGAGAATTGCCGCTATCATTCGACGTTTCCTGAACTGGCTGCACCTTGACAGAGAAAGATCGCGATGGGCCTGTTAAGTAAGGTAAGCTTCCATCCTTTTCTTTCAGGGTATTCAAGAGATGGAGAGTCTTACTAGATCGTCGACTGTCTATCAGCTGTCTCTGGGCGTATAGAGGGTCTTGGCTTTGGCCGGCCTCGTTGGGATAGGGGGTAATATTTCGCACGGCGTCGCCTTCCTGTTTCGAGACACTGCTACGGCGAGTCTTCTTGATGGAAAGGTCTGTTTGGAATTCAGGTGTAAGCGGCCACTATGTGAGAACATGTTAGCCTTCGTCTCGCTTGTATTTAGAGGCGATCACTTACATCCGGCTGTTCCGCTCCGCTAGAAGGTTTGTTGAAGTCAAGTGTCGGGAACTGAAGTTCAGAAGAAGAGCCGCTATGAGTAGAGCTTGTAGAAGGCCTCGTGGTGTCCTCAGGTGTAGAAGAGATAGGAGATCTGGTAGAAGTAGAATGTCCGGCAGGAGTAGATGGTCCAACAGCGGCGGTAGGGCTGGCGAGAGTAGGAGGTTGAGGAAGATCAGATGGCCCAGCAAGAGAAGATGGATCGATCTGAGTGGTTTCCTTCCCAGCTTCAAGTTCGGGAGGGTAGGGAAGATGGCGAGGCCAGGGGATCGCAAAGTGAGCAGAGGGTTCAGGGGTTCCTTTGGCTACTTTGACAGCAGTGGCTCCGAGTGCAAGTCTGATCCGGTGGATGATTTCGTCGTTGCTTCCGAATGGTTTCTTTGGTTGTGATACTGCGCAGTCGATGTCGCCAAAGGTTTCTTTGCCAGGTCCTTCGACAGGGGTGTAGACAGCACGGAAATGAGCTCTCAGGTTGTTGAGTACACGGGCTTTGACCTCCTGGTAGACTTCTTTGGGCATCCGAGGCGTCTCCAGTGGAGGATCCTCGTGGGTGAATACGTTGCCGCCCATGACGGAGGAGGAGGAACAAAAGAAGAGCTTGAAGCCGGGGTGTCGAGGAACAAAGGAAACAAGCAGAGAATAGAGAAGAGTAGCTGCAGGATTGCGTAGGTGCTTGCGATGTCGAGAGCTGGCTAGAGGCAGGACAAAGAGCGTAGCGTTGTTTGACTGACGCGATGTTTCTCTGCGAATGAGGCAGGACAATCGCATCCAGGACGTAGAGGAGGGCTCTTTTGCTGACGGACTCGAAGAATGGAGAGAGAGAAAAGCGAATGACGTTGAAGTTTGTGTCTCGAGGAACAGTGTCGTCTTTTAAAGCACTGTCCGCGTCGGTATGACTAGCTTCGGTGCAATTGTTGAAAAGTGAGTCAAGAGAGCGACGGGAGGCCTGGAGTTGGGGGAATAAGATTTATGTACTGGCTGTTAGGGTTCAGGTCGAGTGGGGGCTGAATCACTATCAGCTGTACCTGCCAACCATCAGCACTAGGCGCCTGACCATCAACTCCACTCGCAGTGAACCGCCAGTCGAAAGATTATTCCAGTCAGAATTTCTTACCAAAGGTTGAGCTTATTCGAAGTATACTTTGTTCGCGATTTGATGCTTCATCAAGACATGTTGCTGCCCAAGGCAGATTAGGCTCATCCCGAGCTCGCCGACATACTCGCCTACCCTTATTTCCCGACGACTCGACACATGACAAGATTCAGAGGCGCATCAGACATGGAAAACCTTGCTAATATTGGAAAGGCAGAGCATATACTTCAAGTTTGTCTTGAGAGAAGGCCATCTCGTCCCCGACCAATCCCTTGATTTCTCGATCCCCCTACCATCCAAAGAACCGAACCAAGTCCACGTCAACACCAACCCTCTTAAAACGTGCGAGAAGCCCATAGAATAGAATCCTAGTAATCTGTACATTAAATCGAAAGACAAGCTCCGTCGACTTTGCCCCTGAGCCTCTTGGCAGATCACCAAGACCTGTGCACGAGCGGAACGAACCGCAGCGCTTGTCACAGTTACCTTGGCAGAGCCGCTGTCCATTGTCTTATGCAAAGATCATGACAGTCTTTGAAGGATTTGAGAACCGCGTTGGTGAATGGGTAGACGTTGACGAAGCTCTTCTCCTTTGCCAAAAGGTATGAACCCGCTCGCCCCACGGACGAGCGGCTTCTGTAGCTCAAACAATGAATACCAAAATTCTTCATCATGTTGATCAGAACGGCGCATACTTGTTTGGTTTCACTGCCCAGGAAAGCATTCGGAAAGTAGGTTTGCCCCTTTGCTTCTTTGAAACGACGGCTTTGTTCGACACGAGACGCCCAAGGGCAAACTCGGCTTTCTTCTGCGGCTTCACGGCAATGCATTTACTAGGACCTTAACTGCCAACGTCTTATCAAGAAAGACCTAGAGCTATAGGTCGTATAGTGCAGCTATCGCAATCAGTACCATCACTCATTTGCTTCATGGGAGCTCGTTAGTCTCGAAGCTAAAGATTCTATTTGGTACACGCCGTATTACGAGAACCGTGGAAGGCTTCAAAATTTCAACCATCATACCTCTTTGTTCAAACCTCTACTACACATGATCGGTCCTGCGTCTTCTTCCTGCCTTAGTTATCAAGCCATCTACTCTTGCAAGTGCGACACCCTTGCTTTGAGATCTGCGAGCCGTCACAGACAAATGACGACAAGAATCAGACTACCTTGGCGGTTCCGTATACTCTCTCTCTCACGAACTGGCATTATCCAAGTTGAGTAAAAGTGACCATCGAATATTAAATCTATGATTCGAGCTAACCCCTAGAGTACAGTGCAGAGAATATTGGGGTTCAGCTTTCTAACCGAGGAAACCAACCTTTGTACAAATTATCATCGTCAGAATCCGAACTCAGAGTATACACAACGCGTTGAACCTTCTTCTTGCCCTGTTCGCCGTAGAACGATCCGCATTCTCCGTCTTCCCAGCCGAACCACTACGCCTCTGGGGAGACACTGGCCGATTTTTGGTTCCCTGTTTCTAGGGCATTTGTTGAGCTTCCTGGTCTTCGGCCATACACGACGTAGCTGGAAGGAAAAGTTAGCTAAGGTATGGAGCGTGTACAGGGTAACGAGTGTTAACTTACAACGGAACCCAGCTGTGCATGTTGGGGTTCAACACTTCTTTCCGTGCCTTGGCCAGTAGAACCTGGAAGTACGCCGGATCACCACCGAGTATCTGCTCATAGCCACGCGCAAAGACATTGCTGATATTCTCGCGAAAATGGTTCAGCTCGAAAGCCCCAATCTCCTTGAGCTGCTTGTCCTTGGGCCAAGTATTCGTCGGGATCTTGAGCACACGTTCAACAACATCCTCGAAGCCGGCGTTTTCCAAATACTCCTTCCAGCGGGTGGGTTCCCAGCCCGACGTGCCGACGCGGGCAGACATTTCAAAGTAGATCTGACCCAGCTCGACGTAGGCAGAGTCCGAAGGTAGTGTGCCGTCGTCGGACTTGAAATCTGGGACGGAGCCGGCAAGCTGGAAATAGGCGCCGGGCTTGAGGTGGGTGTAGGCTTGCCTCATGAGACGCGGCCAGTCGCGAATAGCCATAATAAGTTCGCGGGCGTGGATAAAGTCGAAGCTTGCCTCACCCCAGAGCCACTCGTCTTCAACATCATCGATCTGGACGTGTGTCAGTTTCTGGAACGAATGCAAATCGTTGCAAGACTTGCCTCAAAGGTCAGATTGGGTGGGATCACGGATGGCTGGACCGGTGTCGTATCGACGCCGATGACCCGTGCTGACGGATGCTGCTCCGCCATGTCAATCGCCCAAATTCCCGATCCGGTACCCAGATCGAGGATCTTCTGGGGATAGTCGGGAATAGGTGCCAGATGAAGTTCGTTCCCCAGAAGCATCGTGAACTTGCAATGCTGCAAATCATTTCTCTCTACCTGACCGCAGGGTTAATTTTGCATTCCACACAATTAACCAGAACTCACCTCGAGATCATCACTTGGAATCCAGGCCTTGTGAATACCATAGACGCCATAGGTTCGGCCGTTCTCTTGAATACCGCGCCGAATGTCCGAGGCGATCGACGTCAGGTAGCTGGTGTTTGTCGACTCTGGGTACACATCGTCGTCGACATTTTCTTGGTAGTCGTCGGCCTCAATCAGGCCCGAGTCGGGGGATGCAGGCGACGCTGATGATCGCCGAGGAGATTCTCGATCACGCTTGTCGTGGTCCCGAGAATCCGGGGCCGCTTCAGATGTTACCTGACCCGCTTTTGGCGCCCCGAACTCTTCAGCCGGGGGATCGTCCTCCCTTGGCCGGGGAGGCTTGTCTCCAGACGGAGATGGGGCTGACATGAAGCTAGAGACCGACTACCAGCACGCACGTATACAACGGCTTCTGTTGAAACTGGCCCAAAGGTTGAGGCTTTTGAGCAGCCACGCGCATCGCAGAGTGAGAAAAAGAACCAAGTCCCAGACGCACCGGAATGTGGCCACCTGCGGCACGGGAATCACGGGGCTAAACCAATGGCGGCAGGCCTGGGCTGGGCATGGCGTGGTCCACGAGGCGTAGGTCAGGGATGTCTCTGTTTGCAGAATTTCCGAGGACCAGGCCATTCCCGCCAACCAACACCCAATTGTCTCCCCCTCGGGTCTGCTTGTTACACTGACGAACCAACAGACGTGCCACCAACACCAATTCCCTCACAATGGCGCTCCCTAGCAAACAAGAGGTCGATGAACTGGTCGGCAGCCTCAACCAGGCTGCCCAGGCCTATTCTGATGCTCCAGACCTGGATGGGTACATGTCTCGCGTCCAGATCCTGGCCAGAGCTAGGGTACTCACGCAAGCCCTCATCACGCCTGACCAGAAACCAAATTACCATGGCCTCAATGTGAGTCGGAAGTTGCTTCATTCCGTTACCATAACCCTTGTGTGGCAAAAAACAGGTGCGAATACTCATCTCATCTTTAGATTGCCGAGCTTGTTGCGATTCGAACCTTTATGAGGCTCAAGGTCCTTGACGCTATTCCCGCAGTCGGGTCCATATCCCTCAATGAACTCTCCAAGGCCACCGGTGTCCAAGACTCATTGCTCGGTATGCACAGCTCCACCTCTCCTCGTCGACCAGTTGTCAGCTGACCAGCAACGACATCTAGAGCGCATGGGGCGAGTGTTAGGTGCGTTCTTACGCCAAGCTTCATCGTCCCCACCCATTCTTACAGCCCCTTGCAGTTGCTTCTGGCTTTCTCGACCAGACTGAGCCCGATGGCGGAGAGTACAAGCACACCAAGTTCTCCCTTGCTTACATACTAGATAAACCAGCCCCTGGTCATCTATTTCTTGCCATGTAAGCTTCTGTCAGCTCGTCTTCTCATGATCAAGTTCTAACTCTTCCAGGTACGATGAATGGTTCAAGCACATGCACAACTTTGACGACTACCTTGTCTCCAAGGGCAAGTACGAAGAACCCCAAGATGCCCTGCACAACCCATATACCGCCTACTATAAACAGGAGGGGACTCCTGTGTGGAGCATCATGATGCAATATCCGGAGCGGTTCCTGGCTTTCCAGACTGGAATGTCAGGTATCGATGTTGCAATCCCAGTCACTGGCCACTTCGACTTTAGCACTCTTATAAATACTCCCGAGGATGACTCGAACGGTATTGTCGAACTTGTTGACGTTGGCGGGGGCGAGGGAGTGGTGCTTAGCAAGATACTTGAAGCTCATCCAGAGCTCACACCAAAGAACTGCATGCTTCAGGAGCGGCCAGAGGTTATCAAACTTGCTAAAATCAAGGAGAATCTTCCTGAAGATGTCCAGCTGGTTGAGCATGACTTCACCACTGACCAACCTATCAAAGGTACGATAACTTGATCTAAATATTCAAAAACATCACTGACCTGACGGAACTAGGTGCCAAAGCATACTTTATGCGCATGATCCTCCACGATTACTCCGATACTGTCGGCATCCAGATCCTCACCCGTCTCGCCGAAGCAATGTCTCTCGGTTCTCGTGTCCTCATCTGCGAAATGGTCCTGGCTCCGCGTGTAGGTGAAGCTGATTTTGCGTCTGCTGTTCTAGACCAAGCTGTCATGACCATGGGTGGCAAGGAGCGTACTGAGGCTGGCTTTAAGAAAATGTTCGAGGCTGCAGGCCTTGAGTTAGTTCAAACATGGCGTGTTCCTGGAGTGCCTGGCGGCTGCGTGGAGGGGCGGCTGAAGAGGTAGGGGATGCGTCTTCTAGAGACTGGTCCAGAACTCATAGCATCTCCTGCAGCCAGTCCATAATAACCCCATTTCGTCCAGACTCCCACCCATCACCACCTTGCTCAGGCTTTCGATTTCTATGGCATAAATATGCACTCTTTTCCGCACGTGAATATTGAAACTGAACCTCATCCCCGACCTTTACCTTTTCGCCTGATGGGGGCCGTTACTACACTCGCCCACAATGGCTTCAGTCTGGAAAAGATCGAGATTCAGATCTTGAATCATACGCAGGTCCAAGGATGGTCTTCTGTGATCCAGTCTGACGAAGAGACGGGGCGAGTAGAGGTGGGGAGTTGGGATGCCAGTTTCTTTGGGCCAGTCTTGGAAATTCCTCAATTGCCCATGGAATAATCCTGCGCCCACTAAAGCCGATTGAGGCCAAGGGAGGCTATCCTCCCCATGTCGTGTACATGCCTCATTTGTAGGCTGTGGCCATATGGGACATGATATGTAGTGGGCTGCCCACATCTTTCGCAGGTATTATAATGAGGTCCCATATGGCCGGTGAAGAGGCTGGAACAAGCTTCTTTAGGGTTAATAAGATGGATACATCGGTATTTGAGATAGGTTTCTAAGCTCTTTCAACGGGGTTTTCTCACCTGACAGGACTAGTATGACGAACTGGCCCACAACCAGGAGGAGTCGATGCACAGGGAACCAAGGACCTCAACGTCTTGCTGAGGCAGATTTCGAGCGAGATTGACTCGTGCGCCGTGCGCAACACACTCAATAACGTCGCCCACGCGATCAGTCAACAATCAGAACTTCCGCTTTGAGGAACATCTGGGCTCCCTGATGATCAATAAAGGAGACACTACACTATGCTGGTACGGCAGGTCTTCAGAGGCCAAGACTGGCCAACCCTTCAGCTCATCTAATAAAGTCCATTATGCTTTGTGAATAGGTTATCATACAAACAAAATCTATGATGTTCCAACCAGCAATTCTCCACGCTGATGATTAAAACAAGAACTCCGACGCAGCCAGCATTAGAGGGACGGCTGCCAAAATCAGACCGGGTGTCAGTCCGGAAGCACCGTTGCCCGGGGCCGCCGTGGGTGTTGAAGCCACAGTCTCGGACGCACTCTCAGAAGCACTCTCAGACGCTGTAGTCGAGGCCGATCCTGTTGCTCCCGCCGTCGTCGCTGTAGCCGTGCTCGTACCAGTCGCCGTACTGCTGCTCTTCTCGGCGCTCTCGTACTGCTTGACGACAAAGTCGGCAACTTCGTCACCATACTTTTCAAAGTACTCGCCATGGACATCCTCGTCATCACCCCGGTCACAGTACGTGTCACCCGTGTCGCAGTACGAGCGGATGATATCGCTGTAGTCGTCCTCGCACAGCGTGATGTTGGCGCGCTCAAAGATCTGCAGCGAAGCGTCAGTTTCGTCCCCTTCTAGATTCTGGCATGGTGGCACAAGGTGCGCGTCTTACCCCGTCCTTCTTGCTGGTGCCCAGGCCGTACGAGGCGTTGGCCACGTGGCTCGGGTCGCCAAACATGATGATCGCAACGACTGCTTTAATCAGTAACTGCGGCATGAGAGGGGAGAGGCGGAGGATAATCACCGCTGTCCTGGACTAGAGATGTGGACAATGGCTTGTTGGTTGGGAATCCATCGCCGCTGCCTCCGCAGAATGTGTCGGTGGTGATTTGGCCGCCCTGGCTCTCAGTTAGCTAGACGCCTTTGAAGCGCAATTGACCTGAGTGAGACATACCTGGGAGTAACCCAAGACTGCAATCTTGCCATCCGGACACGAGCTGTGATACTTGGTGAGGACATTTGTCATGGCCTCTACGCCGTCGCTCTCAGATTCTTGGTAATCGGGATCCATCAGCGTGGCGGGATAGTCGAGAGGCTCAATGATGGATCCCTTGATGCGATCGGCGATATTCTCAGCAATCCCGCCGGTGACGCCGGCTCCCTTGTCCTCGTTGGTGCCTCGGGCGACCACCATGTACAGTCCATCGGCGCATTTCACATCCTGGGCGACGGCGCTGGCGACAAAGAGCGCCGAAGAGAGAGCAAAGGAGCGCATCGTGAGGGTGAGGATTGACTGGAGAAGGGGGAGAAAACAGCAGACCCATCAAGAGCTGAATTACTCGCAAGGCAGCTGCCCCTTGGGGTATTTATTCGTCAATCAACTTTCCAGCCTCCGGAGATTGACATGGGTATTCAGGTCAATGGCCGACCTTTTGGGCCGGCCCATCCGGGGCATTGCCAATGGCGGTTTAGTCGGTGACGCTACGCCCCGTAACCCCGCAAGTTCCCCGGCCACCTAACGAATCACCCCTGCGATCCCGAGGCTGTTTGTCAAAGAATCTTGTGAGTGTTGGTTTTTGCTCATGCGCGCGGAGTCTGCCGGTGTCCGATAGCTCGTTGTGTGCTTGTTGCTTGCTAGAACAATTTACTGTTTGCGATGATGGAAGAATTGCATCCACTGTTGGTGTCAATGAAATCCAATTGACGAATCAAAAGAAGGGCAATCCCCTAACATTAGTCGTGGGATGGCAGCAATCCGGGCGGAAACGAGCTGCAACAGCCCGAGTCCAGCCACTGCGGGCCCTATTTTCCAGGTTCTTTCTTATGCATCAGGAATCCTCTCTCGATTTTAGATTGCAGAAAAACACCAGCAGCAGCAAAAACCACTCGCCAGTTCACCTTCTATCATTCTTTCACTTTGCTTTGATTGGATACAACCGCATCACCACTAATCTAGCCACTAGAAGAACTGACGCGCGTCATGTCTTCATCAAACTCACCCATGTTTTTATTCCCATCGATGAACTTATCAAAGCCCCAGCATTTGCAAGAGTGCGTCGACGCTTTCTTCGTTCGTTTTCCTAGTCCCCGTACTTCTGGTCATGGACTTGTACTAACCATCTGCAGTTCTTAGACGACCTGATCAACTCGTATCCTCAAAGAAGCCGTTCAAGTGTCCTCTCAGAACCGCATTCTCCCCATCCCCTTTCTAAAATTCTCCTACGTTGTAGCGGGAAGAACAGGTCGACTACCAGGTATTGAAGTCAGCTTAGAACAAGCATTCACAGAAGGCGATCCAGCAGCAAAGCACTGGCGTCAGACGGACTCGTCAAGATCCCTAGAAATGCACAAGAAGCTTAAGGACGCTCTGGAAGCGATGTCGGCAAGTCGAGAACAACTCCAGATACGACCCGAGCGTCTTGGAAAGGCACTAGGAAATACGAAAGGTTTTGGGAATTTCATTTCTCATGGTCCTTTTTACAATTAGGAGAAACCCACGCCCCATGTCTTTTGTCCTCAGGCCCCTTGAACTAACTACCCAGAGTTTCAGGAGCAGACATTTCCTCTTAATAATTCCGAATCTCTCGCCAGGATCTAGAGACTTTCCCAAAACATTCTCTGTTATGCAGCAGGTGAAGATACCCGGACACTGGTTGACTATTACTAATTCCTTGCTCCACGCTCGACAGGTTCACGCTCAAGCATTGACCTTGTATCGGGCCTAGACTCTTGAAATCCGGACTTTTAAGTTCAGCTAAAAGTTCAGCTGGGTGCACTAGTCACCAATGAAACAGCTGGATATTAACTGTTTGGTGGTTGCTAGTTCAAAGATGGAGATAAAAGCCGTCTCAATTCCGTGAGATGCTACTGGAACTAATTCTAGATCAAGTTACCAAGCTCCCAGCTGAACTCGGATTCAAGCACACATCGCTCACAGCCGCCAGATACGCCATGTCTTCCTCTGCCCCTCTACCACTATTTTCGGACCTGTGCTCCGAATGCGAGGCATTAGAACTAGATGAAAAGACACTTCTCAATCCGGACACCGATACTTCAGGAGCAGAATGGGAAGTCAACATCAACTGGGAACTTTACGACCAATGGCCTGATATGCCACGAGTTCATAAGCGGCGCAGACAGGGCTGCGACAACTGTGATCTGCTGTTTTCCATTGTTTCGTCCTGGGCTTTGTACCAGGAGATGGAGATCAGTGGACAAGAGCTACGAATAACCTTGCACTATGTCATACGCCCCGGAAAGAGCAACAGTTATAGTCTTGATTATCTGCGATTCAAGTTTCGTCCTGGTACGCGATCTGATCGAAGCACTATAGTGTCAGAACTGACAACCATCAAGTTGAATCGGAGCGAGAGGTGCACGTCGATTGTCCGATCGCATCAGCCACGACACGTCCTGAAAAGTCCCTGCTTGACTTCGCAAAGCCACCAACTCATCTAGATGATGACCGCCTTGAGTGGATGAGAAACAAAATTGATTCATGCATTGAACATGGCCACACAAGACCGCAGCCCAACTTTGTACCCGATCGACTCATCAGAGTGGACCAAGAGAAACTTTGCCTTGTCCTTACAAGAGATATTTCAACTTCTGAGTTTCATCCTCCTCCGGGCACCGACCTCCCACCGTATTTAGCTCTCACATACTGCTGGGGTCCAGCTCCATACGCGAACATGCAACTGAAAACGACACAAGAGAACATTTCAGACCACTTGAGGGATATACCAGCGGAACGGTTGCCAGAAGTGGTCAAAGACGCTATTCGAGTTGCCAGAGCATTGTCCATTCCCTATCTTTGGGTAGATACCCTCTGCATCCTGCAAGATGTGGCGTCAGATTGGGACTACCAATGCACGCAGATGGACAACATCTACGGCAATGCATACATAACAATCGGTGCTGCAGCGTCCAGGAACTGTACAGAGGGCTTTATTGACAGAAAGGATAGGGTTATTGTGCCTTTTCGATTCCAAGACGAGAGCGCTACTCCTGTCCCATTTGCCATCTACCGCCCCTCATACCGCACTACATCCGCGGAAGACCTCGTCCCAACGACTTGGGTCAATAGGGGCTGGACATTCCAGGAACGGATAGCATCAACCCGCATGCTCCTCTTTGGAAAAAGCAACATCCACTTCCAATGTCCAGACAACAGCAGCTCAATGAGCAAGTATCAGCGTCCCTATCTCTTCAACGCGCTCGACCGAGACCTCCTCAATAATGGCGAAACCTCGTTGATCTATGAATCTTGGGCTACTGAGGTTGCGTCCGAGTTTAGCTGCTACGAACTTGAGTTCACGCTCGACACTGATGTCCTGCCGTCAATTGCTGGGATCGCCACCTTGTTCTCTAAGAGCTTAGGTGACGAGTATGTTGCTGGGCTGTGGAAGAAGGATCTTTATCGGTGTCTCCATTGGGATCTGCACCGCCATGATATCGTCACAGGATACAAGGACTTGCTGCACCGCCTTCGACATCGTCCACAGTACATTTCTCCTTCATGGAGCTGGGCCAGTCGATCAAATCTTGTCCTGTTTCGCATGTACCGCGAGGCGTTGATCAACTACGCTCGCAGTGAGTGTACCATTCTCGACGTTTCGATTCAGCTCAAGGGTACGAGCCCTTTTGGAGAGGTGATAGGCGGACATTTAGATGTTTCGGGAAAGTGTTATGCGGGCTCACGGCGGCTCACTTATTTCGAGGTCAAGGATAAGGGTGGGATTGAGGGACAGACGTTGAGACTGGACGATCAGTATCTGACAAATATTGAAACAGATTGCGTTCTTAAGGATCTCTTCGAGGAGACGCACTCTGGAACAGAGCTGATCGCGCCTATCACATTTCTGCTGATCGGAAGCACCATAGCAGAGGAATGGGACAAGGAGGAGCGCGAGGAAATGAGGGCATACCAAGACCCAGCGCATGACCGCGAGTCAGACAGGATGGCTTACGGGCTCCTGATCCATCCAACAGGAAAACTTGGAGAGTTCTTTCGGGTCGGAACTTTCAGCTCGGAATGTCATGATCTTGGTGGCCTCGGCTTCTTCAAAGATTGTGAGACAGAAACTGTGCGATTGGTATAGAGTGGACTTAACAATGTCTCCGGGAGGTCTGTCTACCTCTTCTGAATCAACTCATGGCGGTCATTCACATCTTGGCCACAACTGATGGGAAATCAGCGGCGAACTGAGCTGTGTTGGTGCACTTCGTTCCCAGGGTTTCCGTCTCTCATAGCACTCGGGAGACTGTGTGGGACCTTGACCGCGTTGGTCAAATCGCCCCTTGACTCAGATCAATCAAAAGACCTCAAGGTTACTCATCTGTTCGAAGAGTTTGTCTGACTACCTCTCAAAGCCACAGAATCCCGTGGTCCCTTTCCGTATCCTGCCTCCTTGCGCCTTGACCGTCAATGTCGTTGGATCGAGGACCGGAAATTGGTATGTGTCTCGCCTACTTCATTTAGGTCACTAGGACTAATTAATCGTAGAATCAGCCCGCAAACCTCCAAGCATACCCTCCGCTTCGGTGGGTGGGAGTGTGGCGATCCGGTTGACTCGGTAAGAGACTTTGCGTGGTACTAAAAGTCATGGGTCTCATTATGCATTGCATCCCTCAAGGCTTTCACTTTATCAACATGAACGGCGAGATACACACCCCAAATCCCCATCCCCTTGGTCTTTATTAACAATATTCACTTCCAGGCGGCGGATACGACGACCTCGTCCACACCGATCCCAAAGGCAATACCCATCTCCACATCAGCCAAAAGAATTTCACACCGAGAAACCTCACTGGGTCCAAATACCATAGCCTCATCCAGGAAACCGAGAGGTACGCCCAAGCCCGTGTCCAGGTAGCTAGCACCGAAGACAATAGCCGGGGCGACTACTGCATCCTCGGCGGCGGCGGCAACGTGCGATTCTGAAGGAACGGCGGAGTAAAAGACGCTCCTGAGTGTTCACAGAAGCTCAGCCTGCCGTTCAAGTCCAAAGCGAAGAGCGACATTCAAGGGGTTGGGTTTGAGGACATCGACGACGGACGCGGTGGCTGGCTCTAGGTTGACGGTGATGACCAAACCACAACCTGGACCAACTCCAGAGGTTATCAGTACGACAAGGAATGCCACGGTTTCAATATAGCATGGAGAAAAGGTGTCCAGAAGTGCAAGTCTTCTGCAAAACACGCCAATATGAGCTAGTTTGGCAAGAGTGGTTCGCAATTGAGTTCACTTTGCTCGCGTCTACGGCGAACCGAAAGACTTTCCTCCACTGAACCTTCTGCATTACGTCTTTCTCCAACACAGGAAACTAAGCAATGGTAAAGACGAGTTCGCCATGCGTATGTGGAAGAACAAAGGAAGAGGCGCTACAAAGCTCAAAACTGGCGACAGACATACTTCAACATACACGGCCACAAGGATCGAGGAGAAGACTCTGCCGTTGGTCTATTTCAGCGTCTACCGCAACCAAAGCAAGAAGGCCTCTGGCGGTCTGTTATTTTGGGGCAAGAATTAAGTCATCTAGAGGCATCAGAAGAACGTGGACCGTCGGGACTTGCATCTGACGGACTGCGCTGGTGGTGCAGCTTGCAACATCGTCCGGGCTCCTCGTTCCGTTGAGATGGAGCCAAGGAGGCGTACAAGGGCGGGTATGCCGGGACTTGTCAATATCTCACTAACCTTGACGGGACTGAACGATCAGACTTGCGTTCGATCACGGGGACGGTTACTAACAAGGCCGATATTTGGTTCAATCCGCCCTGTAGCTTAGATGAGGGTGACGAAGACGGCCCTGAAAATGTTGTTGACCCCGAGATTCCTGTTCCACCCTAGATAGTCTTAGGAAGTAGGGTGAAACGAATCCCTAGTTATCCACTACTATCTTTGCCTTCCTTTGCATTTTCTTGTACGTTTCACTTCATGTCATCGTGAATCAGATTCATGATTGAGGCATCACATTCGATGTTTGTTGCAGTTTCTCAAAGGAGAGAGTCGAGAATATGATTTCTTTCAGCTAACTTATCAAACATGTTTTCAGGCTCCAGGCACATCTCATGCTTCCTTTGAGCTCAAACTGATGTATGCTTTGACCGGTTTTTCGAACTGGCCGGTAGGCGAAATTGAAACGGAAAATGCGTTATCAGGGCGGATGTATGTATAACCTCGTATTGTTAGCGGGCAACGCATTGAGCCGATATAAGGCCTCACGAACTTGCCTCTTACATGAAGTCAGTGGGTGACCTGTAATCTGGCAAATACCTCCTAACAGGAATCCGTCACCTACTCAAGGTACCATTGCTCCCCAAGCGAGCCGTCATAGAAGCGTGGAGGACACGTCTCTCGGTGAAGTCTCTGGTCGTTCTCAAGGCACCTCTTGTCGCAATACCGAAAGATCTTGCATCCCTTGCACACAAGGCGGGGCTTCTCTTTCCCACAGGCAACGCAACTCTTGCTGCAACAGTACACGACAGGGGGTTCGTCGGCAGAGTGTCTATTCCATGTCAATGGTTAGCTCAAGCTTCCCTTCATTGCGTGGATTCTCACCCGAGTCCGTTTCCAAGCTTGCGATCTCCTCTTCCCCCCTTTGTCTTGGCTCGAGCAAGAGTCCGGGCATCCTTGGCTTCAAAGACCCATGGGGTTCCGTTGTTCTTGTACTCGTCGCAGGCCGTGATGACTTGGACCTGGTGGAAGGGAGACACGAGCTGGCAGCTGCATGCTCTTGCAAAGTCGATGTGTGCAGTAGATATCGTGGCTCCGTACTTCATCGAGATGATCACAGTCAGGATGTACATATATCTCCCGGCGCCAATTGTTGGCAGAGACGCAAAGTATCGAAAGGCGATCTCCTCTAGTATGGCATCAAGAAGGCCGTTTTCCAGCATCTCGGTGACCAGTGTCTGGTTCTCGGGCAAGGGGTCGCACACGGTAAAGTCGTTGTCTTCTTCTCCTTCGGCGTAGGCAAGGAACTCTCGAGCGATGCTGTCAATTATGACGCTAAAGTATTCGGCATCATCTGTGTGCAAAATGTTGCATCCCCAGGTGACCATCTTGACGAATTGGTAGAGAATATCAGTATCAACGAAGTATGAGAGGATGCGACGATGAAGAGAAAGGCACTCACAGAAGGGAGCAACTTGTTCCAAGGATTCCAGCATCATGTCCAAAAGTGAGGATGAAAGACGAAGATGAATCAAAGAGGATGAGAGTGAATGAGAAGCCATTGTGTTGAAGGATGGACAATAGGTAGGCCAAACGGGCGAGCAGTGGCAGGGTCATGCAGAGTGACGGGACTGGAGCTCTCCCTTTTCCCTATTGAGAAGAAGCGATCATCGAAACAATCAAACCCGCATCAATTGGTTTTCTCAAAAAAACCTATACACAACAATATTATCCTGAACTCATTGTGTCACAAACGAAGTCGTACCAACAGCCACAAAGAGCATCACAAGCTTGGACCCTTGCGGTCAGCCCATCTCGCTTCAGGCCCCCCGCGAAATTGCCCGAGCCCCGTAAAAACACAGGCAATCACTGCCCTCCATCCCCTGCTCCCAGGGCTGAAGTTCTCCATTAGCAGTGGCTGGTAACAAGACGGAGTTCGGATTGAGGCTTTGCTGAGTGATCGACCAAGAAATTCCCGAATGCAGGCATTTGCAACGCTCTCGGGATTAAGCATCTGCGTATTTATTACCCTCACCACCTCCGCCAATAGAACGGTATGTTTGCATCGTGAAGCTATTCACAAGCAGAAGAACACTTTCTCATTGATCTCAAAGAAATAAAAGCCTTTTGAAGCCTCTCCAAGAGCCAAGCAAGCATCAATCAGACGCGTCTCATTTCCCCGCCCCGCATCGTCACCATGGGCCACTCCGACTCCAAGCTCCCAGCTCCTCAGCTGTCCCCAGAATCCGCCCAGAGAGGCGTTCCCACCACCATCCAGGCCGCGTACAAAAAGTCCTGGAAAGAGGTCGTTATTTATCTCCGGGAGCCCGACAAGGAGCCTACCTTTTGCCTCAGCCTGCCCGGCGGCTGGTACGACAAGGCTATCCTCCATGGCGGCCCTGAGCCCAAGCACCCTGTCCTCGCCACCTCAACAGGAGAGGGCAAGTGGAGGAACGACTTTGCCATCACTCTGCCCGCCATGCCCGGTACCGACATGGAGCCTAGCCGTGAGATTCTTCGCTACAAGGTGGGTAGGAGGGAGATCTATTGGTTCGCTATCAAGGTTGGCCAAGACAAGCACATTGAACGGTTTGAATGGCGTCACTCTCACGGCGCTGAGGTCAAGAGTGTTGGAGAGTCCAAGTGGGGATGGAAGCTCGTCCGTCTTGGCGGCGGCACCCAGGATCCAAGCGAAGACACCGCACAGGGACCCGACCGAGCTGACGGCCTCACCAGCGACGGCAAGGAGATTGTCGCCGTCTGGGCCGACTCTGGTGACTGGAAGAGCATGTCCAAGATCGGCACCCTCAACCTCCGTGGAAGCGGTGCTACCGGCGAGCTAGGCACCACCTGGGCTCTCATGGCCTTGATGAGCCGCATGTGCATCTGGCAGAAGGAGATGCAGGTCACTACCACTACTACTGTGGCCTCGGCTTAGATAGCCGGTCCTTATGTCTAAACATGCGCTCTAGAGATGAGAGGGGAACGGTTCGAGGAAACGGTCGGACATGGTCAGGCGTTCCGGGTCAGGTTCAACAGATACCACCAAGTTTTTCATTGTGCATAAGTTAGCGAAGCCCAAGACTGTTGTCGCATGCGGCACATCTTTGTTGATCATTCAGCCCTGCAGCCATTTGATCCCAAGGTCCCAGCAGAGTACACTCCCAATGTAGTGACTAGCCCGAGAATGCCACCCTGAAGAAGCACACCTGCAGCCCTAACCTTCCGCCATGCGTTTTTCAGCTCGGTTGTGCCTCTCAGGAACTTTTGGCCAACGCCAGGCTGAGGATAGAAATCGCCGAGATTGGGAACATACATGTAGCACCAAAAAGAGGGTTGCGATAGGATGGGAAATGCCCAGCAAGCCGCCAAGGCATGAAGGAGCCTGCAGGGCCAAAAAAGGGTCTAGCAAGCCCTGCATCAAGAGCCTCTCTTTTACAAGGCCGACAAAAAAGGAAGCAGGACAAATAAGAAAGGAAGGAAAACGAAGAAAGACAGTGAAAAAAGAAGAAAAGTAAAAGGTGCTTCTGCCATGATCGCATTTTTGCGCCTGCATGGGCATGCATCTCACACTGTTGTGGGTACTTGCAGTCCACAGGCAAGACCCACCATTGTTACCCACTGTGCCCCGCCTCAGATGTTGAGGGGCAGTTCAGGTACCGTTGTAGCTCAAGCTTCATCAACGCAATCAGCCACCTTCTCAACACGCAATAGTAAAGAAGGCAAAAAGAACATTGAAGCAAAATGATAAAAAAAATTGGTAGCTTCTCTTTGAAGAGCGTGTCATCCTTAGTGCAGGGGCCATGCTAATCTTCTCTCTACATTGGTTGTTAGCTGAGTTCGAACGGTCGAGTTAGAGGAATTTACTCACGTATCGTTTCAATAGACCATATGCCCGAAGGCGAAAGTAAGGTCTACATTTTTGACTTATATACCCCAACCCCAACCTGCACCTCCACCACCATTTCACGGCTGCGACCAGCAGTCTGCCATCGTTCACGATTTGAAGCAGGAGAGTATTACACAACCTTTTCCCGGCGTGAAAGCAATGCTCCGCAATAATTTCTCCTTAAATAAAATCGCTCTGGCCTTGCAACCGGACAGCGCTAGTATCTGACATAGGTAGGTATCACACAACGCCCACCCGCCTCTCTAGAGGTATGGCCTACAGAGAAAAGAAGATGGCATAAGCCCTGCAGTGAGCGAGAGCTTTTCCTTGAAAGACAGAAAAAATAATGAAAGGTACTAAATTACTCTTGATTGAACAAAAAAGAATCGATAAAAATAACTTGGAGCGACTCTTCGCAGGCATGTCATCCTTCAGCGCAGGGACAATGCTACTATTAGAAGTCAGTACTGTGTCATTCGAACGACGGAGTTGTTTCATGGAAAAACTTACAGCTTCTCTGTAGATTGGTAAATTGACCAGATGCCCGAAGGCAAAGTCTTAAAGGTTAATTTAACTCATATACTCCAACCCAGTCCACCTCTGCCTCGTTTTGCGGCGTCGCTGGTGCCTGGCGACATGGGCATCACACAACTCTGGAGGTTGAGCGGGTGCCAAGGCGTAGCGTTACAGTCGAGTAGCCCTGTCGCACCCGTACCCCAGCGAGTCACAGAGCATCATGACAAGGCAGAATGTTGACGGATACGCGGACCGCTACTGCGGCGCCAGATCCCCAGCTAACTACGTGTCTATTTAAAGAGCGCAAGCCGGCTCACGCGACGCTCGAGATGAATACCACCCTCAGTCGCCCACGATGCCGTCCCTCACAGAATACTTTGGCTACACAGTCACCAACTTGGGACCCCTCACCACCACATACACACCTCCAGCAGCATGCACCACCCAGACAACTGATGGCGTCTATTTCGCCAACGCGAGCCACATCGACCTGGCTCTTGGCCAACCCTCATGCGGCATCCCAAGTGCTGGCAAATGTGTCCCTTCCGGTTCCGCCCTTGACAAGCTCCGCGAGCCCTTCGACGAGACGCCCCAGCAGGGGTTTTTCTACTATCATTCCCCCGGCGTGCTGTGCCCCTCGGGATGGACCACAGCCGGCACACTTGCGCACGCCAACAAAACGGGCACGCGAGATGAAGCGGGTGTCATGACCAAGGATTCCTTCGAGGGTCTATCCTCAGAGAATGCAGAGATGCAGCTTGACCCCAAGGACGTTTGGCTCGAGATCCTAGAGAAAGACGAGACTCTCGCGTTTTGCTGCCCCAGGCAAGTCAACCACGGCCTCCTTATCGCAGGCTGCGCACTAATACAGCTACAGCGGGTGGACAGGTGGCCCCAGAGGCGGCTGCTTCAGCTCTATGGGACCTTTCGAGTCGTACAGCTACTCGAGACGATGCATTCAGTACTACCCAAAGAGTGCCGTCAAGTATGTGACCGACGTCGAGGGAACATACGTGTCTGATCGCATTGTCTCCATTGCGTCCGTCACAGGAACCTTCACTGCGGAAACCGAGACCCTTACCGACTTCGTCGAGCCCACCGAGCTTGCGGATTGGGCTGTTGTCAAGTGGTTACCTGCAATCCCACTCGTCTACAAGGAAGACGATGTTTCGGATGCAAAGGAAGATGGCGAGGGTAACGCAGCTTCAGCCTTGTCGGCAGCAAGGGGGGTCGCGCCGGTGGTAGCAGTCGTGGTTGGCTTGCTTGCAGGAGCGGGTTTGCTGATGCCATGGTAAAATCGTCAGCCACTTTGTTTTATGGAGAATCTTTCAGCGCGGTATGTCAGTGTAAGGCTTGTGTTTTATGAGATAATGGAGTGATGGAGGGTAGCATACGAGATACCCATTTGATAATCAAACGCGTTATGGTACTTCACCAGCTCTACCAAGTCCGTGAGCAGGACGGCCATACTCGCGGGTCTTTGCCAGTCAGAGAATACCAAGACAGATGATTAAGATTGAAGCAACCTTTGGGCATGGTTCCATATGTCCGCAACCTTGTGCCGATGGTGATATCGGCTGCCAAGCTTCTGGTATCTGGGCCGGGTGATCAAGACAGACCAACGTCCCACAACCTGATCAGATTGACGCAGAATATCTAATGCTAATGTAAGATAAGGTTTCATCGGAGCGCAAAAAAAGCACCGAACTTTTCATCTCCGGCTTGTCCTCTGATTGTGATGCCGCGTTGCCCGTTCTTCCCGCTTTTCCCGATCTTCCCGATCATCAGCTCGATCCCGCATTTTGGAGAACACCCGACCGGCTGATCTGCTCTGACATCAGTGGTTAACGTACAAATACGCTCTATCAACTTCAGAGTCAAAGGGTGTTATCAGATATCCCAGGTTCATTGATCTACAGCTTTCACCATGGCCAATCCAATCCGAATCGCTGCTTGTCATGTTTCTCCCGTCTTTCTCTCGGCCCAACAGACAGCCTCAAAGGCCATCTCCTTGATCAAGCAGGCTGCAAGCAATAAGGCCAACTTGGTTGTGTTTCCTGAAACATACATCTCGGCTTTTCCAGTCTGGAGCTCATTGCGCCCACCAACAGAGAACCATGACTTGTTTAAGCGGATGGCGGTTGAGTCGATCTATGCCGATGGCGAAGAGATGCAGGCTATCCGCGCTACCGCAAAACAACTTGGTGTCATGGTCAGCATCGGATTTTCTGAAAAAGTTCGCTCCAGCAGCGCAACTTTGTACAACTCGAATATCTTTGTCGGAAACGAGGGAGAGGTCTTGATTCATCATCGCAAGCTGGTGCCTACCTTCTTTGAGAAGCTTACTTGGGCACCTGGAGATGGGCATGGGTTGCGAATTGCCGACACCAAATACGGCAAAATCGGAAACTTGATTTGCGGAGAGAATACCAACCCATTAGCTCGCTATACTTTGATGGCCCAAGGGGAGCAGATTCATATCTCTACATGGCCACCAGTCTGGCCAACTCGGGTTCCTCCCGCCCCTCAAAACTCTGAAGCAACCTCGAGTGTTGTCGACAAGCCAAACTACGACAACGTCACCGCCAATAGGACGCGCGCGGCTGCTCATTGTTTCGAAGCTAAGTGTTTCGGAGTCCTCTGCACCGGTGTCTTGGGAGACGATGCTATCAAGGCCATCGCGGAAGATTCCCCTTATTTGACTCAGATCCTTGAGCAGAGTCAACGCGGTGCAACTCAGTTCCTTGATCCAACTGGAGCCGTGTGGCCCGGGTTTACCATCGATGATCAAACAAACGAGGCTACAACCACTGAGTTTCTGCAGAGGGACGAAGGCATCCTGTACGCAGATATCAACGTCGAAGACTGTATCGAGGGAAAACAGTACCATGATGTCGTTGGAGGATACCAGCGCCTCGATGTCTTTGACTTGAAGGTTGACCGAACACGCCGATACCCAGTGACATTTACCGAACAAGCGGAGGCTGTAGCATTGCCGGGGTTTGAATCTATTGAAAAGAATGCGAACACCAAATAGTTTAGATCAATCACTTACGCTCTGCTTCTCAAAATCATGTTGATGTCTGTTTTGAAAACACAATTACTGATGCCTTTGATGAACGCAGATGTAACAATATTATTCAGCCTCGATTGGTAGTGTTTGGTGCCTTGTCGATCTCAGAAGTTTGGTTAAATTACTGCCTAGGTTCTTTCTTTGCGCCTTCGGGGTATTGCGCACACAGCAAGTTATACTCTGTCGGTTTTGTCCAAGGAATCCCTTTCCAGAAGATCCTCCAAATCTCATTCCTATCTTTAAGACTCAGTCCAGTTCGGAGGGGTTTCTTACAGCCACAAAGCAACATATGGACTGATAGACTTGCTGATAGTTCGGAAAGATGTATGTATTCTCCCATCATCAAAAATGAGCAGGATAACTAACAAGGTAACTTAACATCAATCCCTTTCCAGCTCAACTGTTCTCGACTTTCCTCGCCACCCGGGCCTCTCCCAGCATCAAAGGTCTCCTTATTTCAGACAGTGTAGACAAAGCCAGGCCGTTTATCCCCCGCAATCCATTTCTCTTCCTGAGTGAGACTATCCCATTTGGCATCCATTTTACCAGCTCGACGATACACATTCTGGGCCTTGAGACCAAAATGCATCAACGTCGAAACACCGAATAGAAGAATCACCTGATAACCAAGAACGACCCCATGCCCAGTCCAAAACCGAGGGGATTCGCTGACCAAGTAGATATTGCACGAAACCACGCCGTTGAGATTGCCGAACCCAGCGAGCATGCCAACAACGATGGCGCGCTTCAAAGACCCCTCGGTATTATTGACGGCCCAGGACATGGTGTTCGGGAGGATTGGGTATATGCCTGCTGCCCCGAGAAAGGTGCCGGCGTACTGCACCTTGGGATTTTGCGAGGCGATCAGCATCGAGAACCCAGCCATGCCAATCAGAACTGTGCCCATGTTGAGTAGACCGCGCTGACGTGTTCTATCAGCAATAAACCCGACCGCAACCGTACAGACTGCCGCAACCGCATAAGGTGGGACAGACAGGAGCTGTGCCCGGGTTCCATGATGGCCCATGCCACGGAGAATAGTAGGCAGGAAGAGCGAGAAGGCATAGATTGGGACCAAAGCACCAGCGTTGATTGCCATGTACCCATATGTCTTCCAATCTCCCAGGGCGGCCCAGATGTATCTCTTGTCAAAGTCCTCGGCGGTTCGACCTTGTTTGCTGGCAATAATTCGGCGTTGGACACGTACTCGGTCGTCGGGGGATAGAAAGCGAGCGGTATCAGGCCAGTCGAACACCATCCACCAGCAGGCCACGCCAACGGCAACAGTAGCCAGACCCTCGATGATAAAGATCCAAGCCCATCCTGGCTTGTTTCCTATCCCATCCATCTGGGCGATGGCAGCTGCCAAAAGGCCGCCAAAGGATCCCGCGAGAGCCGCGGCAGAGAAGAAGACTGCGATGCGGACGCCAATCTCAGATGCTTTATACCAACAAGAAAGATAGTAGCTAACACCTGTGTATTGATTAGGTTTTGCGTATCCTCGGCTGCTTTCTAGGTGATTAAGAACGTACCTGGGAGAAGACCAGCCTCGGCCATGCCCAGAAACCAACGGGCTGCGAGGAGCCCAGAATGGTTCGTAATCAGCCCCATAAGAGTCACAATTGTTCCCCAGATGACGATTATAGATGCAAAGAAGAGCCTTGGTTTGAATCTTTTGAGGAGGGCATTGGTCACCGGCTCGAATATAGCGTAGCTGGCGAAGAAGATCGATAAGGCGCTGTTGTAGTCGGCACCTGACATATTCAAGTCAGGCTCCATCCCAGCAAGACGAGCATTTCCAATGTTGGTTCTGTCGAGAAACGAGAGAAGGTAGAGGAGAGATAGCCAAGGGATAAGCCATTTGTCGATTCTTCGAACGAGGTTGCGGTCCTGCGATCTGATTGTCAGGGCATGATAGAAGTCATGATGAGTGTGGTAAACTCACGATAGCGGCCCTTTCCTCGTCACTTTTACCAGCATCTGGGTCAGGAAGCCGGCTAAGCAGCTCGGCGCGCTCACGCTCAATGTTTGAGGTGGCCTCGCCCTCTGAGATGCTCGGATTTTGTAGTTCAAGGTCATGCTTGTCCTTGATGTCGGCCATCGTGACGGATGTCGATCGTTGTGCTTGAGTTTGGGGAAGAATTATCAAACAGTAGTTTCGAAAAATCCAAGAAGTTGATTGTTGGCGACTGATGATGGCGCTGGTTGTGCTTCATCATGTTATATAGGGCAATGAGTTGGAAGACGGCGCTCCCACCTCAACCTCAACGCTATCTTTGTGGCTGAATCTAGCCGCTGTTAATTATCATGAACTGACGAGATTCTGATTAGAAAGAGTAATTCGGAGCTTCTTTTGGCTCCGAGGGACTTGATATGGAATCATCCTGGCTGCATTGTGAGGCTTGACAATAGGGCGCCAGCGTTATCAACCCCAGAGGGGCAACTCAACCAATAGAGGGTCACATGGACGGGATAGTGGCTTACAATCCCGTGATAGGGGAAGGGGTTAAGCAAGACAAGTTAACCTTGTTTTGCTCCCTGCGAGGCGAGATTAGGCTAGGCATTCGGGGGGCTGTGTAAGCCCGAGCCGAAGTTCCAATACAGGATTGTGGGGAGAGCATGCAATGCTAGTCTAGTGTCTGGATCTGGGGTTGCGGGGAAAGTTCATGGCTGTATCGTTGGTCTGGTTAGCTCTTACGGAGCGGCGTCACGAACCCTTCACCCGGACAATCATCTCTTGGTGCTTCCAGCGCTTCGGGAAACCGGGGCGGTCTATACAGCCGGACGGCGAGAATCAATATTCTTCTCTCCGCGGTGCTTTCAAGTAGGCTCCGAGACACGGATCAGCAAAACGTAGCCCGGATTCTTCGGCAACAGTCGTTGTCTTGTCAACTACACCTTAGCGCAATAAGAGACGGTAGTTGTCAATGGTATCCCGCCACAGTACTGACAAGAACTCGAAGTAGCATTGGTACTAACTGCGATCGGGGTAACACAAGAATAGATTTCGCTGGGCCTAGAATCTTCCTATTGATTTGGTGACCCCGACTGGCCTTGAAGAATCGGCTGAAAGAAGAGGTTCCAGTCAGGTCTTGCGCTGGTCCAAGTTAAATGCTGAACTCTGGTCAATTATGATGTTTATTTGGGCACTTAAGCAATGGTTTAAAGTACATAGGTGGTATGTTCTTTACATAAACAACATTTAACCGCTCGTAGTTACACAAAAGACTCTCCAGTTCGCATTCTAACGTAGCATGCCACAAAACAAAAACTCCTCCATGGTACGACTTACTTGGAGATAGGTTTGAGGCTGGTTTTCAACGAGATCGGCCCAAAAACTATCAGATGGTGGCAAGTGTTCAAGTTGAGCAAGGCCACCAACAAGCAATGGATCAGACCCCAGAGTATCGTAGATATTGGAGGCATATCTCCGTCTCTCGCAAAGCTCCATCTGTTTGACTCTATTCAGAATTTTCTCAATGCACTGCAGAGTGCTCTTGGTATTCTCAGAGATGCCCAAGAACTTCCACATAGCTTCGTTGTAGGTTGTAAGAGCAATCCGGATGCTTTCTCGTCTGCGGGATTCGATATTCACGGCTTTGGCGTCGAGAACGCGCCATGCGTAAGGGAAAGCTAACAGCGTGACACTGGATATAGACACGCATCAGTATCTAGTCAAACATGGAATCATGGCACTCACAAATGATCAGGCAGATTACCGATGAGGTCCAGCCTGGCCAGGTCAGCAAGATCTTTGCCGATTTCATCCAAAGCGTCATCAAGCGCGAGACGGCTCTGAAAATGGCTCTCTCCGATATTAGTTGTGCGCATGGCGTCTGTAATTGTATGTCCCAGCATGTGATGGTAGACCAGAGCTCTGCTAGTACTGTTCTGTTCAGCTCATGTCGTCAAAGTTCGCAGAAGGGAACATACTGATAATACATTGAGATCATCCTTGAGAAGAAAGCTGGAAGCTGGCCAACATTGGACCCTGGCGAAGGGCTATCAAACTCGATGCCTGCATTTTGGTACCAGGCAACCAGTTTGTCTAAACAAGTCTGCAATTCCTGTTCAATGCCTTTCGGGGGATGGCTGTTCGCTTTGATGCTTCCCTGTGGAAACAAGATAGCAAGACAGCCTCTAAGAATGACGGCAAGCTCAGACAAAGAGCAAGTCATTCGCACAAGGTTTCGTTTATTACATGCATCGTATACGCTGCAGCATTGTAACTCGCGAGAAAAGTCGTCTTCCTCAAGGCAATCCTGGCCAAAGTCGAAGTCGCTTGGTCCGATAGTTAATGAAACTCTGAGACTGAGGGCCAGGAGCGTGTCGGTTAAGATACAGCACCGCCATAAACGCTTCAGATGACTCAACGCTCGCTCTGAGCAGTTATTTATGGCGTACTTGTCGACACCGGCACTCCGCGCACAATGGATGGCTGTAGAAAGCCAGTAGATGCTCGTAGTACCGCTCTTGATCAGTGAACAATCAGACAACAGCAGTGCAGTTTGTGTTCTCATAATCTCGTCTGCACTCGAATCCAGATCGAAAAGAGCCTTAAGTACGCGTCAGGTAAACAAGTAACATGCAGGGGGATTGTCATACTTTGGCTCTGCCATAGAATTCGAGCTTGGCTTCTTGTACTGAACAGAATCCAAGCCTGCGCAGGACTGACAAGGGAACAAGCTTCACGCAATCAGCCATAATTACCGTGTTAGTGGTCCAATGTGAAAGGTATCGTACCGAACAAGACACAAAGAGCATTGCCTGAAAGACCATGAGCGGTACGGGCGGGCAAGGCGGAGTATTCCGGGATTTGCAAGCATAAAGGGTCCAGAATTCTCCTTCATCCAAGATGGGCAGAAGGGGATGGATGTTCAGGAAGTATTGCTTCACAAAATCGTCCAAGGTGGGTCTTGCGGGCAGATGGAAACAACCTCGTTGTTCCAGAAACATGGCCTCCTCGGTAGACAATTGCCACAGACTGCCTGCCTCGACGAATCTGTAACAGCTGTATAACATAAATGGTATGTGCCGCTTCTGGTAAGAGCCTTTGTATATGTCATTCTCTTGAAACATGTGATTCATCGCGACATGAGAGGTAGTATCATATTGCAGGTCGTTTATGGTGCAGCTCTGGAGGGAAGACTCTCCCACTAGGTCATTTGGAACAGTTGTAGAGGGCAATTGGTGGTTCAGGGCGTCGTTCATTGTCATTTTCGTCGAATCGTCGTATACGACTTGCAGATCGTGGGAGTTGAAGGTGATCCCAGCGCATTTGTCTGATATAATATCGAAATTCGACGACCATGTGGTTTCAGGCAGCATTTCTATATCCTTAAGCGGAAGAGTTAGGTTGGTGCCAGCCGGAGAATCTGATATATCTGCCACCAGAGGCTTAGAGTAGGTCACGGCGCATTCAAGGTCGAGGTGATCTTTTGCGGCCGGTGCTATGGGAATGGGAGTTCTTCTCCTGGAGGGGTAGTCAGCTCATACGGTAATTCTGTATCTCCAGAGGTGAGTGATTGGGTTAAGAAGCATACCTCTTCGAGGACTTGGGCGCGAGGATGCAGTCACTGGTCCTCCTCCGGCAGTTGGTGCAGGGTCGACCGTGTATCCCCACATCACAGCGGATCTTCTTTGCCCTGCAATGCTGGCAGATTTGCTTAGCTCGTCTCATGCCGAATGGATAAGTTGGCCTTTTTAAGTTAGGTGCTGTTTCCTCAGCCCCATTATCCGCATGGTGTTGTCCAAGCTCGACGATTGGGAGAGCGTAAAGGGGCAATTCTTTGTTTCCGTTCTCGTCCATTCTTTGCCCGCTGTCTTGTTTGTCAAGATGTCGAGGATTGAAACGAATGGTTCAGATTCCTTCTTGAAAAGAAAAAAAAAGGTCTTTGAAGGATAGGACCATGCTGCTCCGAGACTGGTCGCCTTTGGTGGGGAGACCTCCAGACAGTAGGCTCACAATTTCTATACGACTTTCGGCCATTCTTCTGGACTCCGAGACCAAGACTGGTCTTCACGGCTACTTATTCTTCCATGCGATTTCTCTAGGCAGTATACACCTAGTCTTTTCATCCTGTTACGTGATAGATGACCTTGCCGTGGGCTGTGGAATCACTCGTATAAGCCTTGTACTAGGATGGTCCATTGTCCGCTGATGCAATCACCTTTCATTTCTTTTTCAGGATTTAATTAAGACTAACTTGTAGGCCTTGCGATCCCATTCCTGGCTACCCATTATGGAGATTTGAAGCGTGCAATTTACTTTACTTTTGGTAAGATGCATTCCAGAGGCGACACTTGATGCTGACAGAGACTAATTAAACTTGTATGGCATGTAAAAGAAAACCAACCATCATATTCGACGGATCTGCTCTGAGATTCCATAACTACAGTCTGTCCACTTGGTCGTTCTCGACATTCAGCGGGATCATCCGAACCACCCCTGTCTCTGGCACACAGTTGAGATATTCAAACTTGGCATCGCCTCCTCTCAGCACAGACACTTCGTGCCACGTACGTAGCTTCCTCCTATCTCCGAATGCCTTGTAATGGCTCAGGGCACCGCGATAAATTGCAAGGTGAGAGGGGTGGGTTTTAGCCCACGTTTCAAGAGCATCCAGACTCGCGAAGAATCCGGCGCCGCAAGTTTCCTTCCGTAGCCGGTAGGTCTCGGAGTCATCCTTGTTCCGGAGGTATCGTAGCCCCTGAGCCCCAGTTTCTTCTGCATTCTCCCATAAATACCTAAGACCAGTGTGAAGGGTGGGCTCGAGCTTCCTTTCGTAGGCGTCTGCTTCATCCTGGCTGCAGTTTTCCCAGAACTGACCTGATCTAATATGGGCGATATTGTTGTAGTTAGTTCCAACCAAGTACTGTCCCAGACCACGAGGGACGTTCTCTGGAGGTGTTGCATCTGTAGACCTGGGAAAGAGGTCATAGGCAGATCCAGGAATTCGATCCCTGGCGGCACCCCAATACGCCGAATTCTCGTGCTCCTCAGTTGTTGTTCCTGGGATCTTTGCCAGACCAGGGAGATAGTCAAGGCCGGAGTAGTTGGTTTCAAGCCTTGAAACCTCAGTAGCAAAAGCCTCGCGCCAAATGCCGACGAAGGCTCGGCCATGGCCCAGCTTAGAATAAATGGACGGAAGCGAGAGAGCGTCAAGGCCTCGTTTATACTTTGCCGCCTCAGTCCAGTAGCAGACCCATATGGATGTATCCTCGATATCACAGCCATCGATCAAAGTGAATTGCTCAAAAGCTGACGGTCCTTCGGCGGCTGATATCCATTTTTGAATCACAGACGTGGCTTGAGAATGGGCCAGTGCAGCGCCTTTGTCGTTGGAATGTCGCTGTATCCCAATGTATGCCGTGAAGACAGAGCTGATCCCGTTTGACAGAGATAGCTTCCATCTTGGAATTGGAAGCCGGTGGTTTTTGGGCTTGCGAAGAGGATAGATTCGTGCTGGGCAAGCCATCGGTGCAGTCAATAGATGGGGAGTCCGTGTTGGACGATGAGGTTCTGGTAAAAATTGTAGTGTAGCGGATGCTTTGTTACCCAAACGAATCATGTTATTTGGGGTCTCTGTGGTATTTCAACATGCTGGGCAATTCTGCATGAGGCTAGTGCATGTACCTCGACATGAGGTAGTTAATCGATTGACTGTTTAAGGTATGGGCTACGACGAGGCGCTCGGCCATACTTTTAGACTCCGAGCTACCCCCTACTGAGTATTCCATATCCTGGCAACAGACTTCCAACACGGTCACGACATCTGCAAAAATGGCGAATCGGTTACGTTAATATTCTTGCAATTTCCTGTTGCTCATTTGCCAGTTTGTTTGCTTTCCCTCTGTCCGAACTTCCGAGTACTCCGTCTGCCCCAGCTTCCTGCTTGCCCCTTAACACCCACCCACATTGGATCCAACAGTCGCATGTCACTAGGTACGCCAAAGACTTCTATGACCTTAGCAATCCATTGATATCTATGTCCGTTTCTAAGGACTAGTATATCCAGATCTGACCTCTGTACTTGAAGACCGACCTCTCCCAACCTTCAACTCTTACCTTTCCCGAAGCCTAGACTCCTCTCAAATTTCTTCCACTTTGTGCCAATTGGTTGGATGAGTGTAAAAGCAGCCCCTGTCTGGTTCATCTCCTGCACCCCATTTGTCAAGTACAGCGGCGCCACCTGGCCATCATTACTGAAGAATAGCTTGGGTCTCTCTCTGCGCTTGAAGACCTGCCACGATCCATCCGTGAACGTGACGTTGGAACTATATGCTTCTTGAAGCTTGAAATGCCACGGTCCTGTGAGTTTACGAGAGAATAGATGAGAACCAACCCGCGGCCACTGCTGCCCATCGTGCTCGACGTAGTCTATCATCCAGTGATTGAGCGAGTGCCAATTTCCCCGTTTGTCGCGCCAGATGAAGGGATCCTCGGTCCACCACGGGTTCTCACGTTCCGACACATTCCATGTTGCCTGGTATTGGAGCTCGTAGTCACTGTCCCATGACTCGGCTGTGAAGATGGAGTAGTCTTTGATGCCAAGGGCGATCTCGCTTGTAGGATTCTTGGGAGTCCAGAGTGGAAAAGCTGATGGGTTCGTCGCATGAATACCAGCTGGTCGATCGCTGTTGATGATGACCTCGAAGGGAGACCAAGGGCCTCGGATGTTGTCGGCAGCAGAGACAGAGATGTTGTTCGGCCATCGTGTGTAGCTGATGCTCTCGCACTTCTCAAACTTCTTGTCGTACTCTACCCCAATGCTGTATAACAGATACTTCTTATCGGCTGGGCTGTAGACGATGTCAGGGTTGTGACGGAAGTTGGTGGACACGGTATCGGCGTAATGGTAGGGGCCCTGGGGACCGTTGTGAGACTCGGCACGTATGATGTAGGAATGAGGCCGCCAGCCTCGTAGGCCACATCCGTGGGTGAACTGGACGGTGAACAGATGAAAGACCGATGCGTCATGGCGATCTTGGATGATGCGACCACCCCACGAAGCATTGGGCCAGATGTTGAAGTCTTCTGGACTCGGCGGTTCATATGTGTTGTTATATCCAGTGTACCTAGTGGCAGGGGCAAGATCGAGTCGACCACAGTCTTCCCCAATCCATCCTGGATCACATTTGCAGACCTTTCTGCTCTCTTTTTTGGCTGACCAACTTTTGTATGTTTTGGAGCAAATGCCGTTCAAGCTACAGTCTTCATCAGTCTTGCAGCCGTTGGCCAGACTGATGGTGGCTGTAGCCCATAGAGCGAACAGGTGAGAGAGCCGCATAGTTTGCCCATAGTAGATCAAGTGAACTCCCAGCCGTCAGGTTTATTTGTGGTCACTTTCACATATTTATCACCATTGATCAGGGGCGTCACCCCATTCACGGAAGAATTTGGTCCGAGGCAGATTTGGCCAAACGGTGTCGATCATGAGCAACGAAATGCCATTATGCCCCTTCCAGCATCTCTCACGTCTTCTCGCCCCGGATTTCCAGGTTCCCCGCAACTCTCTCCCCACAACCAGCGACCCATCTCGGTAGGAACTTTACCGAGAAGGCTAAAAGCTCTTTTTACGGGCCAATTGCCCCTTTTTAGCTCGTACTACAGTTTAACCATAGGGCGTTCATCAAGTCGAGTTCAGCCTTGGCCTGCTTCGCTGGCATTTGCTCTCCTTGATCCGCGCCGAGAAGCCTCGATTCTTGCCAAGTTGCTTCAGTCCGCGTATGGATGCTACTAGAACCGTTGATAGGGATTCATACCTCACAGAGGTAGACGCACCGGATATTATAGCACAGTACAGGGCGAGTTCAGAAACCAGCAAATCTGGTGAATGATGTTGAGCATCAGCTGTGGATTATTTACAGCCGTTGTTAAGGGAAGCAATATCGGGAAAGCGTCACCACAGTTACATCCACTGGAACCGTGGTGTACTTTTCAAGCACCTTTCCCAGGTTTACAAGAGATTTCTCATAAATCTTGAAATCTTCCAAGTTCTGTCCCCTCTCGTCGCGAAGGTGTTGCAGAACAATATCGTGGGCCGTGTTTCCTTCTTTATTCACAATTGTTCGATCTGCTCCGAAATCAAAAAGCTGCATGACGAATGCTCCCATCATTTCAACCGTATGTTGCACCTCGAGCGGCAGGAGGTGTACGCTAATAGCACTCAATATTGAAATGTGCAATGGGGTGTTTCCTTTACAGTCTTGCGCATTAATGTTGAGCCTTGCCTCCCTGAGAATTAGCTCAAGGGCTTGCCATGATTCGTCCAGAGAAAGGATGATTGGGTCTCGGTCCCTGTTTCGGGCCGCGAACGGGTGAAGAATATTTTGACCATTGTTGTTGAGCTTGTCGAAGTCATAACCCAGTGATACAAGGTGCTCCATCGCCCACGAACACGAGTATTTGCGCTTCATACCATTAAAATAATTAAAAAGGAAAGGGTTGCCCATCTCATCCACCGAATTAATGTCAATTTGCAGCTCTTGGACAACGAAACGAAGATTGCTAGGGTCGTAAGTTGCCCCATTGCAGGCAGCCAGAAGAAGCGTGCAGCGATCATTTGTTGACGCATTGTGCTTCTGGATCAGTCTTCGGGCCAGAGAGAGATGCCCTTCACGTATAGCCATAGCTAGTGGTGTTTGCTTTCTCCCATGGTACCCACGCTCTATGGGATTGACTTTGAAGTTGAATCGCTCAATCAAGATGTCGCAAATCTCTTCGGATCCAACCCCAGCAGCACAATGTAGAAGGCCCAGTCCGTTGCTCGCGGCTTCTTGTCGAAGCCACCTGCCGCATCGTTTCATTTCGGCCAATTGATTAAAAATACGGCAGTATCCATATTGTATGGAAAGAGAAACGGGGTTGCGCCGGTGAGGGACCACGTACGGGTTGATCGATTCTTTCACAGGGTCCGCACCATGATCTAAGAGTAGAGATACGACTCTATCGTGACCCTCTCTGGAAGCAAGATGTAAAGGTGTAAACCCATCTTTTCTCTGACTTGTTTACCAATGATCTGTTCCTTAATCTTGGGATAAACCGCCGTCGCTTCTCTGCTAATAGATGTTTTACGAGGTAGTAGAATCCAAGCTCGCATGCCATATGCAGAGCTGAGGGCCTTCCACCAGAGCCTAGGGGTATGCGCCAATAGTCGTGAATTTGTGGGTCATTTGAAAAGAATTCCTTCTGCTGGTAAAAAAGCTCCAGAGTTGCGTTCATGTCTAGCAGCCTCGTGTGATGTGCCCATTCGCCCATGGCGTACTTCATGAGAGGATGTTCGAGAAGTAGGTCATCGTACGACGTTCTATCCTGTGGGTCTAGAAGACGCCCAATGAAGCCCTCGCTGAGATATTGAATCAGCCGCTTCGAAATGGCCAACTGCCCACGATTCTCATCCACGGAGTATTGTTCGGTTCCAGAATACGATGGCTTTGCAAGCAGAAAGTCTTTGGCGCTTTGGTGAACAAACCCAACGACTGTCGGCACGACGTTAAACTGTCCCTGGTCGAGGTGCCGCCAATATGTCGATTTGGAATATTGAAGTAAATGGCCGCAAGATTCGACGTAGCTCTCACACACTTGTTCTCGACTTAGCAATTTGGTGGGCTTGATTTGCAGAGCATCGCAGAGTTCTGGCACTGACAATAACCTCTTGGACAGTGTAATCCAACGCAGAAGCTCGGCCACTGCTGACTGGTCTGGCGGCTTGACTTGACTCAGGATACGTCCATAGATACCGTCCAGACCGTGCGGAAGCTGTTGCAACGATCCTTCAATCTCTCCAACCGACTTTTTCTTGAGATCGGCGGCCATGAAGCTGACCCACAAGAAGGTGCCATTCGAACGTTCTCGAAAAACGCTCTCAATGTGCTTCAGAAGAGGTGTGTCCTGAATCCTCTTGCGCTGACCAATCTCCAAGACTTGGTCCCTTATGTACAGTTCCGTATCTCGCTGCACCTCGTCCAGTTGGATCTCTGGGAAAGCCCGTAGTGTCTCGGGAAGACATATTGGATGTCTTCTGCTCAGCATGACAACTCTGAGGTTATGATTCGCAATCTTATCAGGCTTGAACAAGTTCGTGAGCTTATTTAATAGTGGCTCGAGTGATGTCTCAGTACATTCATCCAGAGCATCAAGAACACAATAGATTCGAGTATTGACTAAGGTGTCGACCATGGTTCGAAAGATTCTCCACAGAGTTTCGAAGGCTGTTTCCTTGAATAAACTGTCTTGTTGTACTCTCCATTGCGGCATAATATGCGATAGCAAATGCTTGTGGCGCTGGATCAGCTGATACATGAGCCCACGTAGGACATTGACCGCGGTATTTCTCGTCACCTGCTTGTTATCACAGAAGAAATAGAGGAGATTTGAGCCTGAATCAAAAGCCAGGGACTCCAAATGCTGGGTGAGGAAGATTGAAATGAAGGTTTTGCCCTTGCCCGGCGGCCCAGATATCCAGAGGAGGCTTGGCTGGGGGCCTTGTTGCCAAGTGATGTATTCCTGTGTCGATGTAACCCATTCACAAGTTCCAGCTGTTCTGTTGCCTTTGGTAGAGGTTATTGTATCACGATCGCTGATTGGGTCAGTGATGAATAGTGCGCGAAGACACGCATCATCGTCGGTGCCTGGTCGGACGGAACTCTTGATCTCCTGAACATTCTCGGCGACATGGCTGAGTTGCAACGAGTGTTCATGGCACTGGTCCCTGTTCATTCGTTAACCAGATTCACAGAAATAATGCTCTTCGGAATAGCCTACGAATTCACTAATTCGATCTGAAGCGTCAAAGTACTTTTCAGGCGTTCGATTCGAGAGAATAATTCTCGAATTTCCGACTCCTTGGCGAGGCCTCCAATTGCTTTCCATGTTTTGCGGCAAACAGAGTCTTCGTGACTAAAGTCGAATCTGTCAAATATAGCAAGCAACTCGTCACTCGCCACTATGCAGCTCCCAATGGTCTCGCCGATTTGAGCATTTGTTTTCAAGGCAGGTGAGTTTTGGATTCGGCCAGCAACGATTTGCAGCCCGTCGAGCTCTCCCTTCCAAGATAGGATCTCCTCAGGCCCATCCTTGACTTTGTCATAGACCTTCTGGCATAAACGGCCCACTTTGATGCTCTGCTCAAGGAATTGGGTGGTCGCGGTTGCGATGGCTAGCGGGTCTGCCATTTGGTCCCGGCGGTTTTCTGTGCTTTAAATGGTGTCCTGCAGAGCAGAAAGAAATGATACTGGATGAAATATGGTGTCGGCGGTTTTTCTTAGAAGTTAGGTAGATGAAAAGTCGAAGTTAGGCTGGGAGGGAGCCGGCACCGCCCAGTCAAGATACGTCTTGAATCAGGCTGTGACTGAGTGCAGCAAGGAACAGCCACCATCCACTAGGTACCTATACAGGCCAATAAAATGATATGTACATGGCACACCTCCAGAACTGCCGATGCAGGTAAATCCTCTTTCTTCGCTAGGAGACCGGTCGTAGCCCAGCCTGAATCATCATATTGAACCTTGATTCGAGAGCAACATCACGCTACGACTCAGAAGGGACATTTCATACCCAAGTAAGGCGTACCCTAGCCTAAATCCCTCTTTTCTAGACTACCTCGTGTGGGTCTGTTTAACTACATGCATTGTTAAATCAGACACCTTACTTTGTTGACTTACTATTGGGTCGGGGTGAGTGGTGATCCATCCGTTGGGCGTATTGGTTGTGCCCCCCCATGCACTGGCCAAAACAGCCGGCCAACTCCTCCAACAAGGCAGAATCAACTTGGCGCAGTGCAACGGGTGCCCCAGCTGTATCGAAGGAGCTAGGAAGCTCACCAGCATGATTGCAGTAGTATCCTCATGCAGATCCATGGAGATGAAGCTGGAGATGTCTCCACAAACATTGAGCTATGGAGGGAAGTTGCTAATTTCAGTCGTTGGGTAGATCGGATGACTGACGAGGCTACTGGGGACCGTCAAGTGTGGCATCGGGTTCAGAGAAAATGAGGCCCCCATTGTGCGACCATAGCCCAGGCGAAATGGCTTGGCCTATATGTGTAGTGACCGGAACAAGTGGCCAGCGACGCTTGTAAACGTGTAATGCTTCGTAGGACACCCAAGGCTACACCTTCTGGTCAAGCGAGTGAGGATCAAAGACCAGAGGTTGTCGTCTCGACAAATATCAAGCGGGTCATTACCAGCCAGTCACGGTCCTGAATCAAATCACCGTTTTACCCAACGCCGCTCATTTCTCTGCCGAATCCGGAATGCCCTATGATAAGTGCTGCTGCCGAATCTCAACGGCGATGCGGCTGTGGCTTGTAGCCCATCTAGTGGTAGCGGTTGTGGCGCTCCATGAATGACGATTGGGGATGAGTAAAAGCCTAGGAACCCGAAAAGTTGACAACTATGGACGTCGTGAGGGACAGGGGGTTGGTCTACTAATAGAGCACCAGTTTTCCCCGTTTGGGATGAGCACGTCTTGAAGACTGAATGCTTTGATTCGGGACAGAGAGCTTTGCATATAAAAATCCGCCCAAGCAATGAATGATTGGGGGGGGGGGGAGCCGCCAAGACCAGCTTTGAGACATGGGACGACAATCACATTGCAGTCATCGTCTGGTCCTTGGTCCCCACAGCAAGGACTGAGAGGTTGCTGCAAAAGATAGTTCACCGTTTCTCTTATCATTGTTCTTTAGCACGTGCCTTGGCCAAGCCATTCTTCTAGTGCCGAGTCGTAGAAGCTTGTCAAAATTAGGTTGAGTTGATGGGGGAGCATCGGGCTCAAAAATGATTACCGAAAGGGGAATCACTCAGGGGACGTGCCATTTTCCACATGGTGCGCTTACGGCCAAGATCCGAGGGGCAGCAAGCGACAGCGGCACGGCAATTGCAAGGGTAGCTCAATTACGCTCCGGTGAGACACGTGATCCGGATGCGTCATGATGGAGGCGGGCGTTGAAGCTGCGAATCGAGCCACTTGCATGCCAGCAATTGAGCTCAGTTGGACGGGAATTGGACGGCCGACGCGAATTGCTTCATGGAAGCGTCGGAGACAAAGGGTGAAAGTGACAAGGCGCCGCATCCAAACAACTTTAGGCTAAGGCAGGAAGGGTAGGGAGCTGCTGCAAGGAGGAGGTTCCCCGCCCGCCACTCTCGGTATGTCAACGGAAGCTTGTTTGGAAATCTGACCTGGATGAGTCAACAGTCAACACGCCCTGCGATACGCCCAATGTCAATTGCAATCACAGAGGACACAGGCGAGAATTCTATCTGTGCGACTCACCCGACATTGTTCCCTTGGCCCAGCCAAAAAGCAGCTAGACCAGCTCCCGCAGAGAATCCAGCCAATCCAGGCGTTCGTGCTAGTGGCGATATCGGCCATTCATCTCGTCCCTGATTGGCCCGCTCTGCCCGGTCCACCCCTCCCCTGGGCGTTCTGGCCTGTGGCTCACAGATTGGCCCGTGCCTCGGTCGCCTCTACCGCAGTTGCTGCTTTATTTTGCTGGACGAAGGAGTCACCATTCATGACTTCTGGCAGTACCTACCCCACACTGGCCGGTCCCGTCCCACCCCGGCCACCGGCCGTCCGACCGCTGTGATATTTTTTCCCTGGCTTGCCCACTGCCTCTTGGTCTCACTTGTTCGCAAAACTGACTTTTTGACTCTTCTCTTTTTTCTTCGCTTCTTGTGTCGCTCCTCATCAAAAAGCTCCTCCGCCTCGTCCTGTCAGGCTCTCAATTGATTCTCGTTTGTGAATCGTTGATTCCTAGACCCTCTCCCCTCCCCATCCTCTGCGCTCCTCAAGCTCGTGGCTCTTTTTGGTCGTCGCCTCACCTCACCTAAGCTCCTCCTCCTCACCTCTCCCGCGATGCTCCGAAGTCGCCAGGCCACAAAGGCCATCCGGGCCGTCGCCCACACAAGATCTTTCACCACCACATCCGCCGCCGCTGCCGTCCAGGCGCCCAAGAAGATTATCACCGGCCGCCGAAATCAGACGACTACTGCTGCCGCGTAAGTCGCCGATTGCTCCTTGGTGCTTCTGTGTTGCCCCTCGTGGTCCGTTCGTCACGGACATGGGGGGCAAAAGCAAAATATCCCAAACACAGACACGCGCTCGGAACAATTATTGCAAAACAAATTATACTGACAATTGCCATTACAGTCCCGCTCGCGACATCCCCAGCCCAGCTTTCAATGCCGACAAGAACCAGAACCATGTCCAGCCTCTTGTCAACCCCCGGAGAAATGACATGGATGAGTCGTATGTTGTCCGCATATGTCGTTCGAACACAATCTTGACACGAGCATAATAGATTTATTGGTAAAACCGGTGGTGAAATATTCCACGAGATGATGCTGCGCCATGGCGTAAAACACATCTGTACGTATCGCTGCCCTCAAAGCCTCCAAACAAAAGCTGACATGAGTCACAGTTGGATACCCTGGTGGTGCCATTCTCCCAGTCTTCGATGCCATTTATAACTCAAAACACTTCGACTTCATTCTTCCCCGCCATGAGCAAGGCGCTGGCCACATGGCTGAGGGTTACGCCCGTGCTTCTGGCAAGCCCGGCGTTGTCCTCGTCACCTCTGGCCCTGGTGCTACCAACGTCATCACCCCAAGTATGTGATCCCTCCTCCACTTCAAGTACTCACTAACCCAGACCAGTGCAGGATGCCTTGTCCGACGGAACACCCATGGTCGTCTTCACCGGTCAGGTCGTGACCACTGCCATCGGCAGCGATGCGTTCCAGGAGGCCGATGTTGTAGGAATCTCCCGAGCTTGCACAAAGTGGAACGTGATGGTCAAGAACGTCGCCGAGCTGCCCCGACGCATTAACGAAGCCTTCGAGATTGCCACCAGCGGACGTCCTGGCCCTGTCCTCGTCGATCTTCCCAAGGATGTCACTGCCGGTATCCTACGGAGAGCTATCCCTACCGAGACTGCTTTGCCGTCTCTGCCCAGCGCCGCCTCCCGCGCTGCTATGGAGGTCAGCAAGAAGCAGCTCGAGACTTCCCTAAAGCGTGTCAGCAACCTCGTCAACAAGGCTAAGAAGCCTATCATCTACGCTGGTCAGGGCATTATCCTCTCCGAGGGCGGCCCCGAGCTGCTGAAGGAGCTGGCTGACAAGTGCTCCATCCCCGTCACCACCACTCTCCAGGGCCTAGGCGCTTTCGACGAGCTCGACGAGAAGTCCCTGCACATGCTTGGCATGCACGGCGCTGCCTATGCCAACATGGCCATGCAGGAGGCCGATCTTATCATTGCTCTGGGTGCCCGATTCGACGACCGTGTCACCCTCAGCATCGCCAAGTTTGCCCCTGGTGCCAAGGCTGCTGCCGCCGAGGGCCGTGGTGGTATCGTCCACTTCGAGATTATGCCTAAGAACATCAACAAGGTTGTCCAGGCCACCGAGGCTATTGAGGGTGATGTCGCCGCCAACCTGAAGCAGCTCATGCCCTTCGTAGAGGCCAAGACCATGGAGGACCGAAAAGAGTGGTTCGGCAAGATCAACGAGTGGAAGAAGAAGTGGCCCCTGACGGACTACGAGCGCGCCGAGCGCCAGGGTCTGATCAAGCCTCAGACTCTGATTGAGGAGCTCAGCAAGCTCACTGAGGGCCGCAAGGACAAGACGTACATCTCTACTGGTGTTGGCCAACATCAGATGTGGACCGCCCAGCACTTCCGATGGAGGCACCCCAGGACCATGATCACCTCGGGTGGTCTGGGTACTATGGGTTACGGTCTGCCTGCTGCTATTGGTGCCAAGGTTGCTCAGCCTGACGCTCTCGTCATTGACATTGACGGCGATGCTTCTTTCAACATGACTCTGACTGAGCTGTCCACTGCTGCTCAGTTCAACATTGGTGTCAAGGTTATTGTTCTGAACAACGAGGAACAGGGCATGGTCACCCAATGGCAGAACATCTTCTACGAGGACCGATACGCCCACACTCACCAGTCCAACCCCGACTTCATCATGCTCGCTAAGGCCATGCGCATCCAGAGCCGCCGTGTGGCCAAGCCCGACGAGGTTGTTGATGCTCTGAAGTGGCTGATCAACACCGACGGCCCTGCTCTGCTGGAGGTCATCACCGACAAGAAGGTGCCTGTCCTGCCCATGGTGCCTGTTGGCTCCGGTCTACACGAATTCCTCGTCTTTGACGGAGGTAAGTTTAACCCCCAAAGTTCTTTTAGTTGACAGAATGCTAATCCCCTCCCAGCCAAAGAGAAGAAGCGACGTGAGCTGATGCGAGAGCGTACGTGCGGTCTGCACGGTTAAGGCCTCAACCCAGCCTGACCACTAGGCGCCACCTTTCTGATACCATCTATTCCGACCATGTCCTTTTTTTTCTCTATCTATTTCTTGATTCATCTACTTGCGGAGTTTTGCTGCTTTGACGGCGGGCAAGTATACCTGGGTAGGAGGATCGACGCCAAAAAGACCAAAAGTTGAAGGCTGGATGATATCGGGTTTCAAGAGTGTAGGAGAAGGATATTCATGTGCACAACATCTGCACATATGCGTATGAAGGGGCAAAACGAGAGACGAGCAGAGGACGAAGCATCGCACGCCAAGGGCCAGAGGTGCCTTGTTGTATATACCACGTAATGAATGCCGTGCATGACTTTATGTCTGTTCAACTTTTCTGTTCCAACTGTGGCACCATCTCGATACAAGATGTAGCATCTTGGACACCTCCTACGACACCGTTTCTTCTTAGGTATCTCAGCGGCCTACCAGCAGGGCCTCTTGTGTGACGTGTCTTTAGGTCATGTCCTCATCTTTCACCCGAGTTTCCCTAAATCTGCGCCCAACCTTGCCCGCGTTAGATGACTGACCAATTAAGATTGTTGGGGCAACATGGAGAATAGTCCGAATGTCTTGTTAGGTCCCGGACAAACGATGTCAGGAGGTCCATGCAATCCTTTCGGGAGTGCTCCATACCCTTATGCCCCTCGATCAAGAAGTAATGACTTTGATTCTCTGGGTTTAGTACAAGTTGGAAGCACTTCCGCTTGTTTCTATTTTCCTTTCTCCTTTGGATCATCGAGTATTCACTTCACCATGATATGAAATCTCGGCAAGGTATTCTCGGTAGAGCTAGGTAGGCAAAGATATCAGCAATGCATGTGTATCTCGATAGACTAGATTAACTTGGCGAAGCGGACTGATAAATTATGAGTTGTTCCTTACGTTGTAGTAGTCTAAATATAATCATGGTAATTTAGGAAGAATTAAGACTATAATAAGGTAAGACCTATTAATATTATGACAAGTTTTGACCTCATATTAGGGCAATATTCAGGGATCAAGTCCTGATCGGGCTCAGTGCTCGCGTCCCAAATCAGGCAGCAAAACCTCATCATATTTATCAACATACGACCACAAGATTTTGATCTTTCCATCCTCGACAACAAGAACGTCGCCGCCCTGAATGACGGGTATCTGGTTTTCGTCATTCTCAGTACCCTCGGGTACTACCTCCCAGCGCGCCGTGGCCATGTTCTGACACACGCTAGTTCCGCCTTTGGCGCGATGAGTAAAGCCGTTCAACTGGTTAAGTAGAAAAGAGGAACGTTGGAGTAAGCCATCATGGCCGTGGTGGGTAGTGCCGTCAAAATCGAACCAAACGATGTCGGGGGCAAAGATTTCTCGAATGGCGGCGAGACGAGCCTCTGGGTCGGTATAGGAAAAGAAGTTGATGTCGCGTTGGATAAGTGAGATCATGACCTCCTTGGACTCGTAGTTTCCAATAGAAATATTGATTGCGTTCTTTGCCATGATCAAGTTGGTTTCCTGCCTGGCTGGTTGCGTCGTGAATGGTTTGAGGTTGAAGGAGTTGCAGTTTATTGTCTGTTGTTGTCTGCTGTCTCTTATTATTTATTTCTTTCCATGTCATGGAACAATCTGTCGTACTTATAGGTTCATGTTGATGTTCTACTACGTAGCTAGAGTATGAATAATGCTTTCCCAGAATGGTACAGTGACAGAGTGGCTTAGGTAGTTGGGAAACGCCAAGATGCATGAGCGCGACATACAGCCTAGATTCGGACACGCTTCCCCACTTCTCGTTGACGGACACGGCACGGCGGGAACAATAAGCACGACACGTGTAAGTCTGAATGCTTATCTACTCTTCTCTAGTCCCAATGAAGGGCAAGATAAAAAGCGCGGGGCCCTCCCAGCCCGGGAGTCCGTGTCGAGAGCGGACTTTTCGAACAGGCGACAGTCCGGTCCGTTGCGATTGACCACTATATACCACGTCATACTCTGCGTTTTCTCCCGGTATCATGGCGACCGCGTCCGCAGCCGGGCCCGGTAGAAGGGGAACTGGCGGAGGTTACGGCAGGCCGAGCGACCGAGTCCTTTCTTGCACCAATTGCAAGAGGAGGAAGATTCGTTGCGACAAGGTCATTCCTTGTGCCCACTGTTTGAAGGTACCTACTTTCTTTTTCCATCTTGTCGTCATGGCATCTCGGTCATGTCTTTGTTTTCAGTTGTCCCCTTCAAGTTATTCTGGATGGTGCTAATAGAAACAGGCCAACATCACCTGCGTCCCCTCGAAACCGGCACCCCCAAGATCCAGAGTCAAGCCCGTTGGCCAAGACCTCCAGGAACGCCTAGTAAAGTGCGAAGCATTACTTCAGCAATATGTAGTTGCTGGGAGCAATCACGGCGGTTCATCGCCACAGGAAGATGACACCACAAGGGTTAACCAGCACCATGGTAACCTCGAGGTTAGCGAGGCAGTTGGTGACCGAACCAGGAAGCCTATCAATGGCGAGCTATGGGTTACTCTGAACGATGAGGTACATCTTCTTCGTCTTATGGGGACATAACATACTAAGAGATTCCAGATTCACAAGATGAGGAAGATCATCGAGGAAGATGACCCCGAGGCTGTCTTAGCCGAAGACGACGCATTCCTTGACTTCTCCGAGTATTCCTCGCCCAGTTGCCCTGAGAACCCACAGCTCGATCCTGTTGCAATTTTCAAGCTCTGGCAAATCTTCCTCGATCGCGTCAACCCGCTCATCAAGATCATCCACGCGCCTTCGGTGCAGGCTTTGATCGTATCTGCGGCCGCCGACATAACTTTGGTTCCCCTAGACCAACAGGCATTGGTGTACAGTATCCTCGGGTTGGCCGTGCTCGCGTTGAGGAGCGACGAGCGAGTAAGCATCGTGGGCGAGGGCAAAACGCGAGAGGGCGTGTTGCAAGATATGTTGAAGAGCGTCAGCGTAGTGGTGATGCGTTTTGACGCTTTGAGGCGGTACAATATGGTTATCCTCCAAGCTCTGGTGCACACCTCAGTAAGCTCCTGGTCTTTCCGTGTGAGAAGTAACCGGCTGACGATCAAGATCATCCTGATGGGCCAGTGCGATAAGAAAGCGGCATGGGTGCTATTAGGCTCGTTGGTGCGAATTGCCATGAGCATGGGCTACCATCGCGACGGCACGCAACTACATCTATCACCTTTTGAGACGGAAATGCGTCGCCGCATCTGGTGGGAGATCGTCATGTACGACATCAAGCTGGGCATCGACTGTGGTTTATCACATAGTTGTATTCCCAAGGACTTTGACACCAGGCAGCCCCTCAACCTCAATGATGCCGATCTGTTTCCTGATGCTGTGGGCGACTTGGCGCATAAGGATGGTCCGACCGAGATGGCATTTGTCATGGTAATGCACCGTGTGGCAGCATATCTGCTCGATGAAGAGACGCGACGGGCCGTCGAAGCAAACATCCTCGGCCACAGCGGAGAAACGATAGACGCTGCCAGCGTGGATCGCAACCGAATCCTCATTCAAGGGCTTGAGGCTGACCTCAAGGACATGGAAACCCGGTTCATCAACGCAAAGGCGAGCAACATCCACGCGGCGGCCCTAGGAATTCGTCCACATCTCATCAAACGGCTATACGACATGATGCGTCCCATGCACGAATCACCAGACTGGGGTGTCCAAGTCTTCTCCCCTCGAGACAACCTCTTCAAGCTCATTCTATCCAGCTGCGAGAATGCGAGTGACTCATACGAGCTGATGGATCGGTGGGGCTTTGCTTGGTACATCCGTCTTCACTTCAACTTCGACATCCTCGCCTCGCTATCGACATTCCTATACCAAGGTCCAACGGGTTCCTTGGCCGATCGCGGCTGGGCTATCTTCGGGTCCCTGTATGCCAGGCATTCCCTACTGGAGAACCTGAGATCGAAAGCCGCACTGACTGCGGCGCAATTCGCTCTGAAAGCTTTCACCCAGCGAGAGAGCAGCCTAGCCGAGGCCGGACAGTTTGTTGAGACACCTGACGTTATTGTTAAGCTGAGGCAGATGATCAATTCGCCCCTGGCGACGCCTCGTACACCGACCATGTCGAACCAGTGGGCGACGATGACGAATACTGGTGTACCAATGGATGGAATGCAGCAAATGAATATGAATATGTTTATACCGTTTGCTGGAGAGGGCGAAGGAGATCAAAATTACGATTTCTGGCCAGGCGACATGTGGAGTACTAACTGGGTTCAAGGTATGGCTGAGCCCACGACGCAGCAGAGCAGTCATGACAACCAGTAATTGTTGGCACTACTTCGAGGCTATCTGGGCACATCTAGACAATCCCAATCTATCTGTCTGGATGGTGGACAGCCAACTCCCAGTAGGCGAGAGCAGAATTCGTAGCAGTCTGTCAATAAGCGGAAAAGTTCACACTGACAAGTTTGTCAAGAACGAGGACCAGAGTATCATGGCCATAGATATCCTTACTTCTGAATCAAGATATCTACCTTGTTGTTTAATCCTCTCTCGATTCCATGCCTTCTTAGATAGCCTTATCACAAAGATAGGTAAAAAGTCCGGATTGACCAATGCCGGCTTGGCAGATGGAGAAGCTCACATCCAAAGCAACATAGTAGTCAATGAAGCTTATCATTTGATCCCCATGACCCAGTATTATCAACAAAGGTGGTTGCAAGGACCCATCATGATTTATGCATGTATTGCAGTCTCGATTCGATTCTAGGACTAGCACCGTTGGCGGCAACAACCTAATTCGCCCCATTGGCGCGCGGGTGCATGTCCCCCCTCACGATCCCCTCACGGCGATGGTGTAAGAGATACTGACATGGTGGCGTCCGTATAGATTTTCCAAAAATGGAAGAAAGAGCCTTCTTCAAGTTGATATAAAGCAAAGCAGGCAGTGCTCTCTTTGAGTCTCGGTAGATTCTGTGCTTAGTTCAAATTCCACAAATTCAACTCTTCTGCATAATGTCCTCCACGTCGAATAAGCCCCTTATCCTAGACACCCGGTCCCATACAGAGTCTCCTCCTTCATCATTTGCCGAGTCGGGCCGAGGAAATGCAACATGGCACACTCTTCTATCTGCACCAGGAACCGCAACCACATCACTCACTGGAGGTATCGCGGTTTGTCCTCCAACAGGGACCCTTGCCCTCCATCGGCACAAGCAAGCAGAGGTCTACTACATTCTAGATGGTAGTGGAGAGGTAGAAGTCGAGGGTGAGAGATACAAGGTTTCCAAAGACATGCTGGTCTGGGTCCCGGGCGATGCAGAACACGGTGTATTCTGCGGCGAAGGGGAACAGTTGAGGTGGCTCTATATGTTTCCGGAAGGCAGCTTTGAGCAGATCATATACCGCTTTACCCATGAGCTAAAGGACCTTGCTGGAGGTTTAAAGGCCAAGCTCTAGGTCTTAATATGCCATTCTCAAGCTCAGGGGGTAAGTTTGTATCAGAGTAATGATGTTGAGGTTATCGAAATGCATAGTCGGTCATAGCTGGTAGCATGGCAACTCTGCCAGGACTCTTCATGTGTCAGTAATAGTGGTGAAGCAACAAGAACCAAGCTGCATAATGTATCAGAGCGTGGACAGGTGAAAGAAAGTGGCAGCTATAGTTGTTAAGGTCAATCATATTCTTCCTTGGATTCTCTCTTGGTCAAAATACAGAACGGTACGCTGTCCCGACCGATTGTAGATTGGGTACTGTGAAGTGATTTACAACTTGTGTGTTTGCTGCTGCAAAAACTAACCTTTGTCTCATCATATTAGCCATAATATCCGCGATCCAAAGAAGCAATTGGTTAGCGTGTGATACTTCAAGTGAGCACTTCAAAGCTGCGGGTGGGTGGCGCGATAAGGCTCTCCAACACAGCCTCACTTTTGTCATGCTTGTCGTTGAGTTGACTACGAACGATTAAAATTCTCCGATGGACGATTCTGTCTCGGTCTGTGGGCTATTTTTCTTATACCTCTTTATGGGCTAATTAGTCCCTTGTTTTTTAATTTTTAATGCAAAGAACTTGATCCAATGCCAATCCAAAGACAAGCAGTACTGCCCTCACAGAAGCAGTCGATCGCATGTAAGCCGTGTCCAGCATGGCTTAGACAAAACAGAACTCTCCAGGGCAATTCATTGGCCGGCTGAATACAGCACCTGGGTGCCTAACGCAACACCAACTCCCAGTTGCTGAGTTGGTTCTGCACATAAGACAATGGATCCCTCGTTCCACAAGCACGGGCAGCTCTTGAAACCTTGTCAATCAGCAAAATGTTTACCTACTCTGCTCTCAGACGAGAAAACTCCGAGATCCGTCTTGTGCGCTTTGTCGAACCACCCGACGGCGCAACATAGCTTCACCTCCAACTCTGTCATGCCTCGATGAACGGCACGGCCTTTAATGCATTGTCATATCTCTGGGGAGACTGCACTCAAACAGTCGACATCGTACTCAACGGCCAGTCATTCCCAGTTGGCTTCAACCTCCACGATGCCTTGAAGCAACTACACGAGAATGGCTTCCGGTCCTGGATCTGGATCGACTCCATCTGCATTCACCAGTCAGACCTAGACGAGAAGAGCTGGCAAGTTCAAGAGATGCGCACCGTCTACAGTCAGGCCGAATGCGTATACATGTGGCTGGGTCGCGGAACAGACGACACAGACAAGGCCATGGACTTTATATCCCTCATCGGCTTCCAGCTAGTCTTCCTGGGCGCTATAGAAGCCCTGCACAGTGAAGAGGATAGCAGCTCCATCAAGGCATATTTCACAAGTCGCTGGTCCGGCGAAGAATATGGCTCGGACCAAGACCCCAAGGTGACTGGGCTGGCCCGGTTCATGTATGACCTCATGTTCCATCCGGCCTTGGAAGATAAACGGACGATTGAGGGAAAGCCTGTCGACGAAGAAAGCCCCTTGTATGGTCTCAAAGACCTGGCCTACAGAGGCAACTGGCGCCGCATCTGGATCATCCAGGAGGTAACCCTGGCGAGGACCGGCGTGGTCCTCTGCGGCACAAGGAGCATGGCCCTCGACAGCTTCCACATGACTCTCATGGCCTTGCAGCGTTGTTTACGCTATGATCCGCGTCCCACCACCTTCCATCGAAGATACCACATCGCAGGGTTTCAACCTGATTGGGGAAGCCTGCTGCCCCTAGTCGCTCGCAGCAGTCAGAGGCACTGCAAAAATGCATCAACCACATTGGCTAGTATCCTCTACCGGAATTGGATGCCGGGGCCACATTACGAGGCCTCTGACCCCCGCGACCTCGTCTTTGGGCTCCTGGGCATCATCGACGACGCTGACCAGTTGGGTTTGTACGCCGACTACACCTTGTCCATGGCCCACGTCTTCACCACAGTTACAAAGGCCTTTCTAGCAAGCGCAGACGAGGCTGCTCGCTTTGATGGTTACCAGCTCCGGAGCTGCATCTCCTACAACAGCGGCGTCGACAGCCTCCCGTCCTGGGTCCCCGACTGGCGCAAAGTTGGCAAGAACGGCATGGAGTTCTGCGACACCAAATACACAGACGCCACAACCGGAATGCCTCATATCCAAGGGCAGGACACCCTGCAATCTCATCCTAGCCTCTGGGTGCTGAGGTGTCACGGGTGCTTTGTTGACGTTGTGACGGATGTCATGGACAGGCCTCATCTAGAACCCGCCAACATGACCGAGATGCACAGCCAAATCCTGGCCTCTGTTCTTCAGTTTACTGGGCTTGGGGCCGAATCTGGCCCAGCCGAGGACTATGTCTGGCGCACCATCGTCGAGAAGACTCACCGACGAGAGTTTTACAGCACTGGCACCTACCACACCTGGATGGACGGCGACGTCGGGTTGCTCGTCCGCAGACTCATGCGACTGCAACACGTCGAATGTGACGACTTGACCCCGGACCAGCTGCAGTGGATCAATTCTGGGCCACCCGATTCACGACATCTACAAACACCCCAGGAGCAGCTCAGAATTCTCAAGGAGATGTGGTCACCCAGGACGCTGAGCTTGCTCCAACCAAACCCCCTGTTCAAGACGGCAAAGGACATGCTGGGCTCTAGTCGGACAGTCCACATCCAGCGAGGAGACGTTGTCACCATATTACGAGGATCCCAGGTGCCCATGGTCTTACGTCCGAGAGATGAAGGGGGTTATACTTTGATTACCGACGTGTACATCGATGGCATCATGGACGGCGAGTTCCTAGAAACAGCTCCGACCTACAAAGTGTTTGACATTCACTAGCCATGGGGCGTTGAATCCTGGGCTGCTCAACATTCACGTCACTCCTCAAAGTCGATCCCAGAATAACCTTAATCAAGATTCTCATTATACTCCCCCTCCCTCCATCACTCCCTATCTACCATATGTCCATGTCCAATCCCTCCACTCCCTCCTCAGAAAAACGTATTTCCGCAACTGGCACAAGGGGTATCTGCCCGTCTCGGTATATCCCATCCTTCACATGATTCCCCCATCACGATGCCAAATATTCACAAGAAAAGGCAAAAGACGAGACAAAAGGTACACTGTAGTAGAAAATGAAGGGCCCATGGCGTCCTTTGATGTCGATTCCCTCTCGTTCCATCCCTCTTCAACACCGTGGTATCTCAAAAAAAAGACTAAAGAAAAGACACAGTAGTGAAAGAACAAAAAGCAAGTAGAAAGAAAAGGGGAATGGGGTATGTGTCGGCTCCAGAATGCTGACAATGTATCCAAAAACAGATGTGCATGAACAAAAAGAAAATGTGTAAGAAATAGTCTCGTCAAAGAGATGCTGATGGAAGAGGATGGGTATCCCGTCATAACGCTCCTCGTCCTCCTCTTTTGCCCCCGTATAAGCAGGTAGATATTAGTACAGTTATAGAGTCATTCCCAAAAAAGATATAACCGAGAAATCATAATGCTCAAGTAATGCTTTTCCTTCCCATGTCAAAACGCCTTTATAGTCTCATCTCCCCGTCGTCGAGATAGAATGACGTCGGTGAGCCGAGTTGCTGTTGCATCTGCTGTTGCTGCATGAAGCCATTCGGGTTCGACGTGTAGCCCTGAGGGGGGTGGTGGCCCATCCGCATCGGCAGTTCGTAGCCAGCCGGCACAGACGTGGGGATCATCTCGGCGTACATGTTTGGCACAGGGGGCACAGCCTCGGCATCGGATGCCGGGCTGCCGTATACGCTGGTCTTCTTCTTGGGGCGAAGGTTTTCGAGGCTGAGTCGCTTGCCCCAAGAGCCAGGTCGTTTCGAGGGGATGGGGGTCGCCGGGCGGGCCGACCCGGGTTGGCTGTGGTTGGGGGTCATGTACACATTGGACATGATCTCATCCTGCTGGTGGAATTGCTGCATGGACATATCCCCCCACTGTTGTTGAGGCATCTCCTGTCCGGGCAAGACATATGTCATGGAGGCATCGGCAAAGGTGTTCATCTGATCCGGGGCGAACTTGGGCGCGTCAACAGGCCAGACATGCTCGTTAGGAATCGGGAAGGGCGTTCCAGGGTGAGGACCAGCGGTCAGGTCGTCCTGAATCATGGGCTCTGGGATGCCGTCCATCGGTGTTGTCGGTCGAGTCTCTTGCTTGATCCGTCGGTGGGGGAAAGCACTCGCCTGAGGCGTCTGCGGTTGCTGCTTCGTCACGGGCACCGATGGTGTGTTGGTGTTCATGTCATTGTTTTCGGGTTTCGGTTGCGCTCCGTCAGCGTGACCAACAGTATCCATCAAGCATTCAGATCGAACAGGCAGTGAGAACTGCAGGTCGATCTCGCTCGGGGGCGGTGTGTTGGGGTTTGTGAAGGGGGAGGTGCCAAGGATGAAAGCAAGGCGGACGAGAGTCGAAATGTCCTGGCCAAGGTGGCGAGCCTCGAGCATGCGCTTCAGATCACCAGAGGAGCGAGGACGCCATGTAAGCTGCTGTCTCTTCTCCTTGGGCCAAATGCATGTCTTCCAGATAGACTTGACCTTGGACTGGCGCATAAGGTTGTGCAACTGCACCTTGTACTCCCAGTTGTTGACGTCGAAGCCGTCCTCGAAGTGCTTGGCGATGTGCTCAAAGTACTTGTCGCGGCTCGCCGATGCCTGGTCGCTACCTGAAGCCTCAAAGATACGGTCCTTGCAGTTGCCGAAACCACATGCAAACACAACCTGGGGGCACAGCTCTGTCTTGGCCGTGCTATTGGGCATGGCATCCATGCGGTGAGTCTCCTTGGCGTGTGTGCTGTAGGCGCGTTCGGTGGCGAAAGACAGATGGCAGCCCTTGGTCTTGCACAACCAGATCACGTCGGCACCGTGGAAGTTGTAAAGATGCTTCTTGAAGTCGCTCTTTCGGCCAAAGCCCACGGGATTGTTGTCCAGGAAGCACATGGGGCACTGGTATTTCTTGGAGGTTGGTGCGACATGTCGAGGCGAGGGATGAGAGGTGACATCGCAAGAGGGAATGGGCGACTGCATGAGACTGGGCGAGTCGAGCCACGTCCGGTCAGGAATCTTGCCAACCTCGCCATCGTGGATCGAGGGAACGTCGGTAGAGGTGTCTTGCCACGTCGACTGGGTGCGTATCGAGGCGGCATCGGATCGGGCATGAGACGCCTCTGAGCTGCTCCATGTCAAGGAGGGGGCGCTTGTGTTGCTGAGAAGAGTGGTTGCAGAGAAGGTCGAGGCACGCGCTACATCGTGTCAGTAGGGCTAATGGCACACACAAATCAATCGAGTCAAAACTTACAGGGAGTGCCAAGGCCACTCAGAGCGCATACGAGACTTGAAACGCCATAGCGACGGGCAAGTCCCAGGAGAATTTGCTGATCCTCCTCGGTCAAAGGCCTCACGCCTTGGTCATCCTGAACCGGGAAGGGGAACATTATAGCAGAGTGCTCAACGCTCGAGTCGGTCGACAGGGCGTTGGGGCGCGCTCAGCGCTTAGAATGCGAAATCTGCAGCGAGTCGGGTGCTGTCAGCGAGCGAGGATGAGGGCCTGCCGTCCTAGATATGAATGTCAAGTGCGAGAGGCAGCCGTCGGCGACGAGACTCGCATAGAGCTTCGCAGAGCAGGTGTGAGGCAGTTCAATACAGATCTCACGCAGCCAAGAGAGGGAGAGGCCGTTGAAATGGATCGAATGCGTGCCCAGCGGTGGCGGATCGGTCAAGGAGCGTCGGGGAGAGCGAGGATGGCTGTGCGGGTGCGGTGCGGGTGCCTGAGACTAGTGGCCGTTACAGGATTGGGACTCGTAAGCACGCTGAGAGACGGAATGCGTGAATTAAACGAGAGGAAATCGCCAGCCCGCGACGATTAGTGAATATCGGGTCGAGTTGGGGTCGTTGAGTCGTGAGAGTCGGAATGCGGTGGTTTGGTGATTGTGGAGGAGGAGAAGTCGAGTGTGACGGAAGACGTGGGTATGAGCGCAGGCGCGGGAAGCGGGAGGAGGCAGATTAAACCAGAGACAAGAGTCAATCAAAGACGCAGACAGCCAGAGACAGACAGGGTCCTGGAAAGGGTAAAGCCAAGTAATAGTAGGGCAGAGACGCACACAATGGGGAGGGGCGTGGACAGACAGACGGGGCGAGCAGCAACAAAGAGGCAGGGGAACAGGGGAGACGCAGGAGAGAGAGGAAGCCCTTCTAGAAGCCTTCTTTGGATCCTTGTCGCGGCGTGAGACATTATAACGGGCTTGCCGGAGGGAATCGCTCTTGGTCGGCCCACGTTGGCTCATCCATGCCCTGGCTAGCTTCTCAACTAGTGACTCCGTCAGCCAGGGGACCCCAGCACTCGACCAGCGCCGTTTCAGGAACGTCATTTGCAGAAGAAGCTTTTTTCTTTCTTCCTCGTCCTTCGAAGCCGGTCCGGCAGGTACATTGCGGGTTCGTCTCTCATCTTGCGGGCTCCGGCAATCTCACGAGCCCCCGAGTACGATGTCCTGATGACGTGCCTTGGACAGAAGCCATCAAAGATGCATGCCGGGTGCACACACACGCACGCACACGCACATCAATAGGGTCAGGCACTCAAGCCATCCAGCCTGGGAAAGCGGCGTGCAGCCCCCTCGGGCGCGCCTTGCTAGATCCTCGATAGTGCGCCAGAATCTGTCTTGGTGTCCCCTCGTTCGGGCTGCGGCCCAGTCTGCGTTGCAGTGGGCGAACGAACAGAGTCCTAGTTTGTGAGTCGTGGGCGAGAGCATAAGCTGTGATGCCCAACTCGACTCAGTGAATCACTGGCTCAATCTGAGTGGCCAAACTGGAGAGCCAGGCTCTCCCCTTCGTCTCCGTCCTCCAACACCGCCCCCTGGCATGGCACAGTCGTGATTGCGCCCGCAAATTGGACTTTTTTCCCCTGCAGCTCCCACCCAGCATGATACTTGCGACACTGTGAGCGGCCGTGACCCCTCAGGCCTGGAATGCTTCTGCCGTCCTTCTAGAAACCGTTGCAGCGGAGGAGCGATAGGCTCTGGTACTGTGCGCAGTGATTGAGTGTTTCTCGGGGCTCGTCAATAGGGTTTGGCTGGCGGCGAACCGTGCTGATGCCGGCGTGGTTCACCATTACGGCCGAAAGAAGCATGGCCCTGCCTGCTTGTCTCCTGCGCAAGTGCCGAACGAAACCGTACTCCATACGTGCGTGGTAGTGGTATCTGATTCATTGCCTCGTGTCCCTCGTGTCGTCTCTGCCGTTGTCACGTCGAATACGTCAAAGCAGTCAACTATCAGTCAGTCGGTTAGTCAGAAGAACTCAGAATCGACTCCATCGCGTCGAAACTAGCGCTATTCCCTCAGTTGCTCGCCCACTGGTCGCGTCTGCTGTCCAATCCGCAGCGAGGATCGAGTCGGTTCTGCCGATTACCGGGTCTCACACTGGGGACAGAGGCAGATTGCGCTGACCAAATCGAAACCGATTCAAAAAGGCGCACGCACGCACGCAACATCTCTGAACAGCGGAGAGGACGAGACCAGACAGAGAGAGACCCACCTCATCACGTACTGCGGCGGCAGCATGGGCTTCACATCCACAATGGGACCCCCTCCCCCCAGCGACGAAACAAGAATGCGGACGGAGTGCGAGTGCCCCGAGAGCTAGAGCCCGGAGTCCATAGTCTAGCAGTGGTAGAGGCTACCTAGAGCAGAGTCTAGCAGAGGCAGACGCATCCGCAGCAGGGCACATGTTCCCAAGGCTAGGATCCAAGAGGGCCTAGCGCAACATCAGCGAGTTTTTCTAGCTGGACCTGGCCCAAGAAAGACCAAGACGCGGGCCAGCAGACGACCCTGTTTCAGCGGGAAATGACGATGGGCCAATCTCTGGTCTTTGCTCCCCAGCAGCGCCGCGTCTGTTTGGCCTGCTCGCGAGCCGAATCAGCGAGGATCGAGGGTCGAGCGAACCAAGGCGAGAGAATTTGGCGAGCGTGAGGGGACCAAGGGCGCTGCCGAGACCTCTGGTGCGGAGCTGGAGGGCCGCCATCGCACATCATTGGCTGCGGGAGGTGGTCATGACACGACCCAAGCCCAAAGTCCTCTCCGAAAAGTATCGCCCAAGCCCGCACCAAGCCACTTCAGGGCCCCTTGCAAATCCTGACGAGCGTGGCCCTTTCCTCGAGACGGTCAATGTGGATGTTTTGGCGCACCAGAGTGGTTCGTGTGGCGCGGACTATGCGTTATTCTCGTACGTACAATGTACCATACAGTACACTTTGCTCGCCTCGGCGGTGGTGGTGATGGTGTAGAGACGGTGAGTGCAGTATCCATCGGTACTTGGCAAAGAGAGAACATGTCTTTGTCTGTTGGCCCGTCCCGCCTGGGACCGCACACAAAGGCAGTTATTTCCGCATATTGACGGCGTTGGGTCAGTCTCGACGTTTGGACCCGGGTGATCTACTTGAGTGGGTTACGGCTGATCCAAACCCCAATAAAACCGTTACGAGATGCATTCGATGTGCGCCGTTGATGAGGCGATCAACCGAGTGAACAATGGACGACCCGACCCATCCCAATGGAAATTGATGGCGGCACGGGCAGCAACGCCATCCGCTCGCAGAAACTCGAGAAAAAGAAACTCGAGGCAACCGAGTGACCCGGATTCGGTAAATGACAGATTACCAGATGCATCTCTGTTGATTGCGATTGCCTGTGTCATTTCTGGCAGTGCAGATTGCCTCCTGCCGGCCGACGCCTCGTTTGTTCCTTTTGCTGTTCTGTTCCATTCCATGGATGGATGCTTCTGCCGTCTGACCTCCCTCTTGCTCGTTGCTTTTTCTTCTGGAAATTTTCTTCAGCTTTGCGACTGGTGGATCTCGCGTCGCAGATTGACAATTTGTTGGCTGTGGCTGTGGCTGGCTGCGAGATGCATCTCGCGTGTGATGATCGCCGTGAGATTGACGATTCTGGTGTAATTACATGGCCACGCATTGATTGGGGGTTCCCCGGCATGAGAGCCGACGTTGGGGTTCAGTCCAGTTCAGCCTGTTCAGGTATCAATCAGTCAATCAGCGTGGTGTTTCTGCCGAAACCGAGCGCAACTCAAAAGCAACTCCCGCTTACCAAATGGACAAAGCCCACAGAGATGCAACACTTCTCGGTCGAGCTCCCGCTCCCGGCACGGGACTTGGCCTGGCTCTCGCGTGGGTTACTTTTTGGCTTTGGCACTATCCGTGATTGCATTGAGATCTCAAGGATGATGCCTTCTGACACGACGCGCATGGTTGCATGAAACGAATGATACCCCCAGTCCAAGGTCGTAAATGGACATGGCCAGAGGGCAGGAGCGTCGCTGGTTGGCTGTCCCCTCGTACGTGACCCCATCCCTTCCAGGGAAGCTGGTTACTGAGGTGAGTAGGTAGCACCCGCCGCGCCTTCTCCTTCCTTGCCTGGCCTGGGATGGCACGCCTGGCAAGCAGGCATGGTCCTTTCTGTTCGTGCCTTCCCTTTTGCCTGTGCTGCGCCTGCCTGTCGCCTGTCGCCTGTCGCCTTCGTCTGCTTGCCTCTCTTGCCTCTTGCCTTGCCCTGGGCGTCGTTTGTTGCGTGGTCCTTTCTGCACATCTCTCTATCCGGGGCCCCGGTCCCTACTTCCCCTCCTTTTTCCCCATTCTCCCTCGTCTTCCGATTTGCTCTCGTCCAAAGTCTCTTGCTTCACCTCTCTCAATGTCTCAGTCATGATCTTTTTGTTCTCTTGGCTTTCACGTCAGCAACCAAAACACGAACCCGAGCAGAGCCAACCAGCATTCAGAGACTCGAGCAGGGGTCATGTTCCCTTCAGTCTGAAGCATCACTCATTCAAAGAGCTCCCATCGATGGCATCCTTCGCTTCCCCACGCAAACCAAACAAGAGTCGAGACCAACTCAATCCCACGCCACGATGAAACGTCGTCCAAATATGCCACGCTCGTCATCACTTTCTTCAGGTGCCCTAAGTTCCTAACCCATCTCCAGCATCACCACACAAAACAAAAGGCCGACGGCATCTCACCCTTCACTGATCAACGTCAAACGCTGCCCAACCCAAAGAATGAAACTTTCTCTTCAACGCCCTCCCACGTGGCCCACCTGCTCGTCGATCCTCTGGACCCAATCCTCTTCAACCCGGGGTGCTCTTTGAGTGGCCAGTCCTCTCTGGCGGAGCTTTGTCTTTGACGTGTGTGCCCTCTACTTTGAAACGACTTGCATATTTGCCTGGTTACACTGGCTATTTGCCGTGATTGTATTCTGCTCACCACGTCGAGATAGTGGCATCTTGTTGACCTTCTTGTCTCTTATCCCCCCCTTGCCCACCCTTCCACCTTCTTCCAATCCCCCTGTTTCCCAATTAAGAGACACACGGACGCACACATCGCAACCTCGCATCCAACGCGGATGTGTCGGTCTCCCGTCCTTGCAACGAGTCAGACCCGACCCTCCCTGCTCTCATCACGGTATCGCGCACTGTTGATCTCGGCATCGCCTTGTTGGTTGTAACTTTTGCTTCAACCATTCCACGTGGAAATCATGCAGGTCCGTCTCCGTGACATGTCACCATTCCTTCGTTCCCATGCTCGTCGTCCATCGTCCATCCCCTTTTCTCGCCCCCGGCATAACCACTCTCCTTCTCGAATAGAGGCTCTCTCCGTCCTCTCGGGTGCCAGCCCGCCATGCTATGTAAGCCACTCAGCCAACTTGGCTACAAACAGCCTGCAGCTCGGGGCTAGCCAGTCAGCGAAGCTAGGGGTCACTCGCTGCCTCACCCGTCTGCCACTTCTCGGCGTTATCCTTAACCTAAGTTCGCGGGGGACGGCCACCCGCATGCCTTGGCTCCAAGGTGCCTTATCTCGACTTGCCTATCCTGTTACCCTTGTCCTGTACTGTATCAGCCCGTGTGCGGAGGCCTCGCCCTCACTCCCTCCCGTCCCTCTCCGCACGCCATCGTCCAGTGTTTGTGGTCTAGGCTCTGCTGCGATATGCCAGATCCCCAGTGTTGGTGCTGCTGGCGGCTGCTGGCTTTCGATCCACTGAGCCAACCAACTCGTGACTGTCTGACATCGTGAGGTCATCTAGGGCATTGGGGTTCCTCATTTACAAGACGTGGGGAGACTTGCTATCCATACCAACAACTGCCGCGGGGTCTCGACTGTCTCGTCACCTCATTTTCATCCACACCTAGATTAGCAGGAAACACCTCAATATATCGTGAGCTCCAGACTCTTGAGAGACCGTGCCACGTCCCGTCACTGTCTTCTCCGCAATGGGGAAGCCTGTAATCAAGCCGTTCCCAGGGCATCCCCTCTAACTCTTCTTATCATAAACCGCCATCCATGTCATCCGTCCCCCTCTAATCCCCGCACTTATCTATCTCCCGCTATGACTTGAACCTCCCTTGTTTCTCGGGTGAATCAGGTCACTCGGATGGCTTGCGCCCTTTTTGTGCCTCGGCCTTTATTATCAAGTAGGAGTATAAGATAGTTTCGCAATCTGGGGAGACCGTGGCGAAACGTGGAGATTTGGAATTAGGCCCTTGTCGAGTGAATCTGTAACTACCCTATACGATACCGACGCCGAGGCGCTGGGCAAGCAGCATCTTTATGATACTTTGGTCTAGCATTGAGTTTAAACGTAAAACTATTCTTGTCACAATTACCACAGGGTCCTTCCATGTGTTTTCGGGTGATAGGGGAAAGTGAAAGTAAAAGGTAAAAACAGAGTGTAAGTCGCTAGTTGGGATGCAATGAGTTTGTTCCTGAACAAGATGAACTACAGCACATGAACTATTCGGCTCTTGTTAATGCCCCAACGGAATGTCCCAACCGGAATCTCACCTGCGAAGCAAGAATTAACGGCCAGTGGTTGCATAGTTTCATTTCCCATGCTGACAGTTCCCCAGTTTCACTCCTGTCATCCCATCTCGCAATGCAATCTAGTTCATTCAGCCGAAGGCTGACTCTACATTAGTTCATAAGTTTTCCCGAATAATGAGGGTTTGGTGCAGACAGGGATAAATAAGTTTCTCGGAATCTGATTGGTCCAGATTTTGTATGGCCAGCCGCGAAAGAACGCGCAACTGGCTGATGGCACCAAAAGAGTGGGGCCAATCGGTCCATTTGGAATTGTTTGTTTACTCAGTATTGTGCCAGTACCACGCGTTCAATTCATCTCCCCAATTCGACAGGTCCCGACATGGCCTCGTTGATTAAGTAATGGATTTCGGTCTCAACCCCGAAGAGCTCTCTACTGATTTACTCTTCGTTGTTTGTGCTCGTTGTGGGGAGGAGAGACCGGAGAGTGCCTTCAGAGCAAAGAGGCAGTCTGCTAGGCAAACTAAGCAATGCATAGACTGCCGTAACCAGCGCGTTTCTCATGTAAGTTCTGCCTTCCTCGTCTATAAGTCTCTTAACCCTCATCAAATGAAGCATTCTAGATCCAAAGTCGTGCTCCAGACGCTGCGGAACATTGCACTTCGTCCATCCTCACCTGGCAGACCTGCCACGAAGAGAACCGAAGGAGATGCTGGCCTATCGCCCCCCAACGAGAGATCCGGAACCCAGCCTACATCGCCAGAGAAGCTACGGCAACTTCATACAGCTAGGAGTTTATTCGGAGAGTCAATTAGCCAGTCGCATGTAGTGCTAGGGACGCCAATTCCACCAACCCAACAAAGTTCGCGGCTCTTCCGGGCTCTAGCTCCGTCACCGCCTGTGCAGCCAACGACCCATCCACTCGTCTCACATTCTGATCCATCTACTCTTCGAAGCAGCACACCTGGTGTGGATCACTCTTACTTGGCCACCAGGTTCCACAAGGGGGGGAAGGACTCGCAAGATGATTCCTTGAAGGCTGGGGCGAGGGCCAAGCTGGCTGCTATCCAGCGCGACCATCGTTCACGACGCCGTGCAGGGGAGACTGTGTCACTGACTCCCGCAATATCTCAACTTCGCTTCTTGGAAGATTTTGAGGGTCCTGGAGAAGGTATCCTTGTTCTGTGGCCCCAGTAGTTTGTTCAGGCTAACCACGGAACGTAGATGAGAGTCAAGATCAACTACGACCGAGTGGGTTTCTAGATGGGGATGGGATAATCAAGGAAGGGTATGACAGGGGACAGTTCTCTGAATCTGATATTGACGCCGATGACTATTTCAACTTGCTGCTTTCACCTGCTCGACCACGGAGGTACCTCAAACAATTAGGGGTAGAGTCTGATTCTGATCTAGGGGACGAAGACGAGAACGACGATGATGATTGCGTGGATGGAAGCCCTCTTCGCCATCGCTTGCGGCAGCCTTCCGCACAGCCAAGACGTGGTCGCCGTGGTCCTGCCCCTGGTACAGGAGGGCGACCAAGAAAATCTCGAACACAAACTCGATCATCGATGCCGCCACGACGTATTCGGAGTCCAGTGATAATTCCACCTGAAGAATCGGCGGTCTTTCATGCGCAAGATCCGGTGTGGAATGGCGACCTTGAGGCTTGCGCCTTGACTGGTCGCGATAAGGCAATCCTCCGCGAGTTCTGGACAAAGCTGGATAATGACCAAATGCAGTTTTGCAGTCGATGCCAGGAGTGTTGGTTCCAGATGAAGATCGATTGCGATGGCATTTGTGCGCGTTGTTATCGAAAAGATGAGAAACGCCGCCCCGGCGAGCCGTATTTCTTCTCTGCAGATAATCAGCTCGACTTTGGCCCTGTACCGGCCCGGTTGCCCCAGCTTACGCCTACCGAAGAGTCTTTGATTGCTCGTGTTCACGTCCACGTGAACATTATGCTTGTGCGAGGGCAGCAGTACAAGTATCGGGGGCACGTAGTTCACTTTCTCCGTGAGGTTGGCTTAGTGTACCACCAGCTCCCGCTTCTGCCGCAGGAGTTGAACATTGTATTACTACGTCCTGCCAATACGTCGTCCCACGCAAATCTCAGTCGGCAATTCACCCGCCAGTTCCGTGTCCGCCGCCAGCCGGTTGTCATATGGCTAGACTACCTCCGGCGCCATCATCCTGGGTATCGATGCATCGTCATCGACGAAGAGAGGCTAAATCAATTGCCCCAAGATGGCAATGTCCTGGATGCCATCCCCCAGAGTCAGGTGGAGGCTGCGGATGTTGGACCCGAGGAAGATCAGGAGGCAGAGCCTGACCTGGAGGACGAGGCTGCAGTGCCAGACCTGTTGGCAAAGGAGACGGAGCTCGATGCTCTGCGGTCTATTCTCGCCGGAGAGTCGGAAGCTGATCCAGAGCTTTCCACAAGCTTCCAGGCGCAGGCGCAACACGAGCTGCAGCTCCCGAATATACGACACACACCCATTAATGAGTTCAATCGCTCTCATGCCCTGCTCTCCTTGGCGTTTCCCTGCCTCTTTCCTGACGGTAGAGCCGACTTTGTTGAACCTCGATTGCGCTCCATTGATTACAAGGACTACGTCGAGCACGCGATGCGCTGGCACGACGGGCGTTTTGCACGCCACCCGACCTTCCGCTTCGTCGCCTTCAACACGCTAATGCGGTCACAAGCACGTTCGCGGTCCAGATTCTTCGTGAAGCAACATGATGGGAGACAGCAGCCGCTGACGCGAGAGCAACTTATTCAGGCGCTGGAACACAGCGAGGACCCCGAGGCGCAGGCGCTGATCAACTCGATCGCAAGGCATGCGGTGTCTATTCGCGGTACGCGTCCATTCTGGAACAAAAAGAGGCAGGACCTCGAGGCCTATGCCTATAACCTTGGTTGTCCTGGTGCATTCATCACGTTTAGCCCGGCAGATTTACACTGGCGTAGTCTCTACCAGCACATGCCCCAGTATGACGACTGGTTAGCCGCCACCGAGCCGGAGAGGATGGCTCTATCGCGCCGCCTATTGCGGCAGAACCCTCACATTGCTGCTTTCCACTTCTACCGCCGATACACCCTCTTTCGGGATATCGTGCTGAGTAAGAAGTTCAGCATCACAGATTACTGGGATCGGTACGAATGGCAAGGCCGTGGTAGCCCACACAACCACGGCCTGTACTGGATGGATAATTGTCCAGGGGCCGACATGGAGGACGAAGCCGCTCGCGATGTATTTGCACGCACGTGGGGGTTCCACATCACTGCCATTAACCCCGAGCCGAGTAGGACTATGCCTCAGGGTGAGGGTAATCCCCTGAGCGTGGATCCCCTGAGCATAGAGATGACATTCCTGCGGCTCTCACAAATCGTCAACCGTTGCCAGCGCCACAAGTGCAATACCACGTACTGCTTGCGCGTGAGGAAGAGAACCGGTGATCTGGCGAGGGACATGGAGGGTGCCGCTGCGGATATCGAGGCGGCAAACGTTGCCAATCCAGAGAAAGTGTGTCGTTTTGACTTCCCTCGTGCCTTGCGGGAGCTGGCCGCAGTGATCAGGAAGGAAGGCAGGTCGTACCATGTCTTTGAGGCGGCCCGGAATGACAGCCTCATGAATAACTTCAATCCTGCGATTATCCTAGGCTGGCTAGCCAATATCGACATATCTCCCTGCACCAGCTTACAGGCGGTTATTACGTACGCTGCGAAGTATTGCAGTAAATCTGAGAAGAAGACGGAGTCTTTCGCCAGGCTTGCAGACCAGGTCTTGCCGCACACATCGCACGTTCAGCCCTTGTTGTCCTTCTCCTCTCGCCTGATGAACAAGTTGATTGCCGAGAGAGATTACTCGGCGCAGGAGATTTCCCATCTGCTGCTTAACATTCCGCTGCAAGAAGGTACCCGTATGGTTGTCACCGTGGACTGCCGTCCGTTAGAGCGACAGGCACGTTCGTATCGTGTGGACGGAGATGTCAACGAGGCCATCGGCAGCTATAGGAAATATCTAGAGAGAAAGGACCAGCATGAGGATATAACCTATCTCGAATACCTGCAATCGTACAATCTCAACACGTGGAGGAGACTCGCTGCTCAAGCGAAGAAGAGAGTCCTGTCTTACTTCCCTCGATACAAGTCTATGGAGGCCTCTTCGCAGTTTAGCGACTTCTGCCGTGTTAAATTGATGATGGCTCATCCACATCGCTCTCCAGAAGAGTTGCTCGTTGTGGGCGGGCAGCGGTTCGATTCCTTCACGGCTGCGTACGTGCACTGCAGACAGCACCATGATACCCATGCGGACGATCATTATGGGGAACCAGATACAGATGAATTGACAGCAGAGGAGGATGAATTTGAGCTTGAGATCCACGAGGAGCCCATCGCGGAGGAGGACTGGCATGAACTCGCCCGCATGCTACCTGACCGCCCACTGGAGGAGGAGGACATCGACATCCTCGGCCGCCGAGACATTGATATCAATTACGATTGGACCCCTCATGTTGGGCGGTATGTCGATGATGGCATTCTCAACAGCGACTACTGGAAGCAACGCAAAGCGGAAAACACCCTTGATCTTGATGTGGATGATCAGCCCTTGGAGGCTCGCGATTCCCTAAATCCAGAGCAGCGCATAGTATACGATACGGTGATGGGCCACTTCCTGACCCAGGATCCCCCTCAGTTGCTACTCCATGTGGATGGCGGAGGCGGCACTGGCAAGTCATACCTCATTAACCTGCTCTCCGCGCACCTCCAATCCGCGACAGGGGGGAGGGGGACACCTGTTTGGCGTGCTGCGCCAACGGGCGTCGCAGGAAACCAGATATCGGGCACTACCTTGCACTCCCTGTTACACCTCCCAATCAATAAGGACTTCAAGCCTCTATCCCCCGTTGATAAGACCCAGCTCCAGAAGAAGCTGAAGGATATCAAGTACCTCATCATAGATGAGAAGAGCATGCTAGGACTGCGTCAGCTATCGTGGATTGATGACCGTCTCCGCGAGGCGTTCCCGAATAGGAATGAGGAGTTCTTTGGCGGTCTGAACATCCTCTTGGTTGGTGACTTCTTCCAGCTTCCCCCTGTGCTACAGAAGCCGCTTTATTACGACAAAGAGGTGCAGGGAGTAGAGATCAAGGGCAGGAACGCATACAGACGCTTCGATAAATCAGTATTCTTGAAGGTTGTTCAGAGGCAGCGCGGCGACGACCAGGAGGCGTTTCGCACAGCTCTTGGGGAACTGCGGCTGCTCCAACTATCTATGGAGTCCTGGAAGCTCCTGTCCACCCGCGTGCAGGCAAAGCTAGACGATCGAGAGGTCGCGAGGTTTTCCAGCGCCCTGCGAGTATACGCTACCAAAGATAGGGTGAACGAGTATAACCACTATCACCTCGACCGCCTCGGCCGGCCAGTCGTCCAGGTCAAAGCTAAGAACGTCGGCCCTGGTGCGGCTGCTGCCCCTGATGACAAGGCGGGCAACCTTGCGAAGCAGATCCCTATATGCATTGGCGCTCGTCTGATGCTGACGTCTAACCTTTGGCAGCCCGTTGGCCTCTGCAACGGCGCTCGCGGTACGGTTTACGACATCGGCTGGGCACCCGGGGCTGACCCCATCCAAGATCCTCCTTGTGTTATCATGATGGAGTTTGACAAGTACAACGGACCGGTGTTCCTGACCACCCCCGATGGCAAAAAGATTGTTCCAATTCTCCCAGTTGAGAGAGACTTTCTCATCGGAGCCACTCTCTGCGCTCGCACGCAGTTTCCCCTGATCGTATGCTACGCTATTACCGTGCACAAGTCACAAAGCATCACAGAAGATATGATCGTGACGGATCTCTCCTGCCGGGACTTTCAGACCGGTTTAAGCTACGTGGCTGTCTCTCGTGTAAAAACGCTTGAGGGTTTGATGTTGGATGCGCCATTTGATCGTAATCACCTGGTCTACGGGTCTCCCCCGGATGGCATGAAGATGAAGATGAGGGATCAGGAGCTTAGGAAACGACAGGTTCTTACACGGAGTCCTTACATGATATATAATACCAAGTATGGCCATGGCACTGGATCAGTACGTAGATAATGCGGTAGTAGTAATAGCTTCCCGGCCCGCGGACACACGGCCTTCGGCTGAGGATACCCCATGCGCCCCATCGCCGCTCCAATGTGCATGGGGTGGCGTAGTATTTTACTCACTACACGAGATGAAAACACTCAACACCAAGTGTCATGTAATAACGGGATATGCCATGTATTTGCAACAGCGGACCTTGACATAGGCCAAGTATAATGACAAACACCACATCTCTTCACACCTTCGGGGTATCAAATCCATCCTGCTCCCATACACCACACACTATCCACCGTGATCAAACTCCCAATCCTCCACTATTCAATGCAAAACCCTAGCCTTTTGGCAAGAACCACCCAGTAAGACACTATAAAAGTACTCCAATCCGACAGACCAAGGAAATCCCAGACAATGGACATATCGCTTCCATGTTTCTTTCCGTCTTCATGCCATACCGTATTATGCGCATACAAATAAGAAAATTTGAGTAAGGAATGCTAGGGATGATAAGACATCGTTGATCATCTCCGGTATATGGCTTATGCCAAGTTCTGTATCGCATGCGCACGTTGGCCATTTGGTAATGGCCAGCGTGGTCTCGTTGGAACCAATGTCATTTTAAACAAACGACCAAACCGTGGTATCTATCCGTGACTCTGAAGGAAAGTGATCATTCAGCCATACTGCCGTTTAGGCATATGCTGAATCGTAGTTGCCAAACGACAGTTGCTGATTCATAGGTGTCGTAGGCGTAAGACATGAGCCGTCAGGACTTGTGATGCCCTGAGGACCATAAGGACCAGAAAAGTTTGGTTCCTGCATGAAGGCGCCGTCCATCATGTCCGTGTCTGCCATTTCTATATCCTGCTCAGGCACGCTGTTGGCCATGGAGCGAAGACTACGGAGGTCCTCGGCAATGATGCCCCCACTGGCCTGCTGCATCATGGCGAATTGCTGCTGCTGCCGAGGATCGTACATGGCCATATTTGCATAGTGAAGGTGATGCGGCATGGGCCCTGGCGCTGCAGATGTGACAGGAATAGTGTGACGAGGGGGCCGGGCAGACCGGCCTGCGCGAACAGGACCGGCCCGAGGAACCTGAACCCGACGCTGTGAGGCTAGGAAGGCTGCCAGATTGGGATTTGTGCCTCCCCGAGAGATGCGGAACTGATATTGATCTGCGTCAGGGAATGGTCCTGACGGAGGCAGAGGTGGTGCCCGCGACTTGTGTCCGACAATCGGTTGGCGGCACTGGTCCTTGACGGGATTGATAAAGTCCTCACGATACTTGGTGATGGATGAGGGCTCAGAGCCGAGAGCAATGGCGTACTGGACCAAGAGCTGCAGGTCGCCCAGATGCCGTGTTTCGAGTCGTTTCCGGAGGATTCCGCTGGATTGAGGATGCCATTGCAACCTACTCCGCTCCTCCTCGGGCCACGATGAGTTTGCCCAAGCCCGCACCAACCCGTTCTGCCTGAGCAAGTTCCGCATCCGTCCCGAATATGTCCACTCTCCACTGTTGGACCCTTCGTCAAAGTGCTTCACCACGTGAGCCACAAACTCCTTGAACGTTGAATCGGCGTCGTCATCACTGGGCGCCTCGAAGACCTGAGGACAGTTTTCGAAACCGCAAGCGAATACGGTCTGAGGGCACAGATTAACCTTGGCTTCGTCGAGGGTCATACGAGAGCCACCATGGGCTTGCTTAAGATGGGTCTTGTATGCCGTTTGCCAATCAAAGACCATGTTACAATCCTTGTGACGACAGAACCACTGAGCATTGGTGTTGTGGAAATCCTCGATATGGCGTTTCAGGTCATTTTTTCGGGTGCATGTCTTCTGAATGTCCTCTTCCCGGCAAAACCCGCAGGTAAATGAGCCCTTTTGCTTGGGCGTATGAGGCGCGGGAGTTGCCGATTCGCCCGACGGGGTGGTTGAGACTTCTTCCTCGTGCGACGAAGAGGATCGCACAGACTGGGTTTTCCGGCCAAGCAGTTTGGCGGTGCGAGCTGATACGTTGGAGATGATGCTTCCACGAACGGACGAGTTGTCTGACGAGTAGGTTCGTATGCTCGCTGTGTCGAAGATGCTGGGAGCGTCCTCGGACTTGACTGATGAGTAGGTACTCGAGGAAATGACGGATGCGCCGTCGTTGTCTGTAATTAGCAGAAAATTAGCAGTGATTCTCGGCGAAAGCCAACAAGTGAATGGTAGCACAAATGGACTCGGAAGTTACGGAGAAACAGAAGACAGGGTCACTCACGAGAGATGGCAGGCGAGGTAGCTTCCTCGTCCATCAACTGGGCGACACCTTCGCGACCATAACGGCGCATGAGATGGCGCAGTAGCTGACGGTCGAGGGAATCATCCTGATGCGACATGGAAGAATGCTGAGATATGCTGTCGGTCTCGGACCACGAGTCCGGAGCCATGTTGTGAGGAAATGGTGAGATGTCGAAACAGGCGGAGAAGCGACCAGTTGGGGCGATTTGAGGGAGTTGTGGAGCCCAGGGAAGCGGTACCCCAAGCAGCCCTGGGTTATCGACAATGCAGGCCTAGTCGGGGAATTTTTTATGCGGCTGAAAAGCAGTGTGATGGAATCGAGGATGCGAGGCGGTGACGGCGATGAGGATGATGATGTGATGTGCGAGTGAGGAATTAATGGTGGAGAGTGGAGGTTTGAGCAAGGAAGGGGACCAACGCCAGCGGATGAGAACTAGAGGCTGGAGGCTGGGGGGGAGGTGAGGTCAAGGCCGAGGCGGGCAGAATGGTCAGAATGACAATGACAATGACACAGATACCGCCAAAAGAAAGTCTTTAGAGATTTGGATCGCAAATGACAAGCCGGGGAGCAGGGGTCACTGATAGCGGCCAAGGTGGGAGAGATAGCGTTACGCGATGCGAGAGGACACTCTGGGGTAGAGAGAGATATGAGCGGAGACGACCCCAAGTCCAAGAAACGGCGGCCAGGGGAAAAGAGGGCGGATCCGGAGGTATGTACAGTATTAGGCGGTATCCGAGTTTTGGAGGCCCTGAAGAAGACGTGATTGATGGAGAGAAACGTCGAAAAAGAAGTAGAAGGGGGGGGAGGGAGTAGAAGAAGAAGAAGAGGCAAAGGCCACAAACGTCGATGAGCGTGGGTTTGCGACGATCGAGGGAGGGGAATGAATGGGCACTGCCTGGCCCTATACCCAACTTGGCCGGGGGGTTCTTGGAGAATTTGACATGACGGACAGCGAGAGCGAGGTCTTTTCTCGGAGCCAGCCCGAAGGAACGTGGAGAAGCATCTCACCACGGTCCGCCCGAGTTTGTGAGAGAGTGGCTTGGGCCCTGAGGTGGGCTTGGGAAACGGGATAGAGAATTAGTAACTCAGTTCGGGATCAACGGTGGGATAAGCGCTCGGCTACGGCCTTTTCTTTGAGGGTTGAACCTCCTTGAGCAGATCGCCGACTCGATCTGAGCTGGATTAATTAAAACAGGGAGCCCTCCTCATCAACTGCTTCCTGCGGGTATCCAGGCCGGCATGTGGGAGGAGGCATTCCGGGTGGAGAGACACAGCAGAAACAAGCAAAGACGCAGACTCGGCGGGTGGAGTTTTCGAGATCCAGGCCCTCTAAACAGGGCTGTGCGTCCCGGCTCCAGCAGAACCTTATGCGCTGGAGCACAGGGGACTTGTCGGGTCCGCTAGCCCTCTGGCTGTAGAGCCTGAATTCCTGGCAACACGCTCGCCATTTCTAGACTCACGGACAATGCAAATGCAATGCCACCAAAACTCAGGCATCCTGAGTCGCTGGTTCGTTTCAAAATACGCAGCATTGTTAAAGCAGAATGACGCCTTCAACATGTGTTTTTTTTATTGTCAACACGAGATGTGTGATGTTTGGGGGCCGCTGACGATCCATCATTGCGTGTTACACCAACCCTCACAACTGGGATTGTCTTGGCATAATTTATGAAAAAGACACACGGATCTCATGTAGAACAACGGTCAACCCAGACGACAGTCAAGAATATGGAGCCTTCTTTTTAACAGTTCATTATTAGCCAAAATTACGACACCAAAAACTTAAAACCTCCTAAAAAGACACACTCGGCCAGGAAAATTCATTCCCGGCTGTCCAGAAACTCGAGGATCCCTGGGTGGGGCTTAGCCGGGACGCGCCACCCCAGGTACCAGTGCACCTTCTTAGGTGAAAGCATCTCGTGATGAGATGAAGAAAAAAAAGACTCGCTGCCCCTTGGGGGGAGGAATGGGGCCCTAACGTGGTGAGATTTCTACTTTAGCCTCGGTAGAAATGGGACGCTTTGGCCAAGTATTCTTTTTGAAACGGGGCAAGAAGAGACGAGACTTGGGAGGAAAAAAAGAGGATCGGGGGGGACGCTTGGATATTGGTGGAGGAACACGATTGCGTCTTTATCTGGGAGATCATGAACCGACGGGGTATGCGTCTCCGTTCGTGCATGGGGGGAGGAAACCTGAGACAAACGGGCAAACGATGAGATACACAGCAAAGAATTGAAGCTTTTCTCTGCATCATGAAACTCGTCTCGAAAAGCCATGTACGACATCGATATCCACGATAGCTTCCTTTTCCCCCTCCAAGCCAGGAACGGAAACAGATGAGAGAGGCTAGGGGGCCTTTTTTCGAGTTTCTAGTAAGCTCTGCCACACAGCCAATGATAAAGTCGCCATTCAGCCAGTCAGCACCTCGGCCGTCACGTCGGGCCATTAATCACCAGAACCCCAAATCCGTGGCTGATAAGCCCATCGCGTCAAAGATATCAGCGCCACCACTACCACCACCACCTCACAGCAAAACACGTACAAGCGGGGGATCACTATACATAATAGCTCAACTCCTTCCCCCCCCTCATTGGGGATCCCGTAATATTTTGACACGGAAACTCGGGTCTCACGGCATCCGCTGCCTCGAGTGAAGCCATCATCATCTCACCCAAAAACACAGACCAGGGGCCTTTCCTTATCAAACAAACACACCTCTCGCCCCCCTTTCCCCTGTCCTGATTCGCTCCCAAAGATCGTCCGGCTCACGGCTGGCTTGAACCCTGCTCCACAAACCCCCAGAGCAACCCACCCCCAGGTCTTGTGTGTGTGTGCTGTTCGGCTGCTCTCCAGAGTCTGAACTCTACTGCTATACCTTACCCTGGCCTATAGAAGAGCGAGACCGGGGCTAATGACTGAAAATGCTGACACATCAAATTGATGCTAGCCCCAAGTTTGGGTACAGTAAAGTCCACGGAACGCACGGTAGCATCCGGCACGCGTTGCTAGTGTCTCGTTTTTGGTCTGCCTCCGCTTAGTATCTGCCGAAACGCCGGGCTGTGCCTGTCAAATGGATCCATCTAATGCTTGTCTGGACTTGTTAAAGCCTTGTCCGGGGAAGGTCGGGCACCGAAAAGAAGGAGAGAGAAATGAGAGACAAAGAGTGCCAAGAAGAGATGGATGGCATCAACAGACCCTGGTGCTTGCTCGTTCTCGTATGCAACAGCACGGGGTCGTCATCAACGGCCAATATTGGGCCTGTCGATCATACTCTTTCTCCCTGCGAAAATCACTAGCCCTTTACTTTCCTGCCCAACCAGCGACCAAAAGTCCGTCTGGAAACTCTGTTTTCTGGGACCCATTGCCACCTCGTTCCCAGAAAGAAAGAAAGGGCAGTCAAACTCTAAACAGCCCTGATGTCTGATGCTGGACCCTGAAGGTCGCTGTCTGAACCCTTTCTTCTGTATGGCCGGAGATTATCTCTGGTGTTCCACTTCCTTCCCGCTCCCGTCAACTCCGGAGCCTCAACTCAAGGGAGCGTTGGCATCAATTTCGGCACTTGTCCCTGTCATGGCTAAACTACCGCGAGTTATGCCGACGGAGAAAGCCGTCTTCAACGCGTCTTGGAACCAGAATGAAACCAATCTACCAGACAGCCAAGAGGCCATCATGTCGTGTAACCCTTTCGCGTACCACAAGATCCTGTCCGATACCAGGTCCTTGACGCCGGATTTGAAGCCCGATCCCTTCTCATCCAGTCAGTGAAGCACGCGCCTTGCGACTTGACGGGGTTCGTATACCCTCATTTGGCATTTGTCTATGGACATAACCTTCTTACTTAATCTCTAAAGTGCTTACTGTCAAACTCAATCCATCGGCGTTTTTTTCATCTTAATTCAGGGCTTGACACCTGCCTCGACGTAGTAGATTGCACTCCCCGTCGCGGGCCGGCTCACCACCACAGCCCCTTTCTTCTGCTCCTCAGTCAACTCCCGCTTCGAAAAGTACTCCTTCTCCAACGCTTCCGTTACAGCCTCAACCTTATCCGCCGGCACTAGGTGCACGCTGCAACCGCCCCATCCCGCGCCTGTCACCCTGGCACCGTAAGCTCCTGACCGCAACGAGATGGCGCAGATGTCATCAAGTTCCGGACAGCTGCACTCATACAAATCCCGGCACGACGCTTGGGTTTCATTGAGGAGCTTGCCGAGCTCCGAGTTGAACGACGTTGTATCCGTGGCGCCGGTATGGACAGGGTTCTCGAGCAGGGACATGAACCGGAGCACGCGGAGAGCCTCGGAGAATACATGCAAGGCACGCTGTCGAAGCTTGAAGCGGTCTGCTCGAACGGTGAGGCGGGACATGAACCGAGCCTCAAGCTGATCGACTGTGATGTTGAGAACTTTTGCAACCTCTTCTCGAGTGTATCCCTCCTCCTGTGCTAGTGTCTCCTTGGTTACCTGGATTAGCTTCTCTAGTTCCTCCTCTTTGGTAACACTCCTGGCAGCCGCGTAGTCTGAGCTACCTTGGTGGTAAAAGAAGGTATCATGGAAGCCTTGAAGACTGATGCCAAGAGGTCCAGCATCCTCCGGCAGTTGAGTGCCTGGCGGGTTGAGGACGGCATTAAGATAGGCCGCGGCAATGCTGCATTCGACTACACGCAGGTTGTAGTGAATTGGACCAGTAACCTGCTTGTTTGATGTGACAAAGGACTGCACGATAACGAAGCAGAGCTCTGGGTGTGTAGGCGGGAACTTGACTGGCCGAGCAGCAAGTCCTGGGCTGAATGAGACGAAGAGGGCAGCGCCTTTCTCGGAAAAGACAGATGCTGCCTGGTCCATACTGAGATATAGGTTAGCTAGATCATGAATAGATGGACGTAACTGAAGTTACGTACCCTCCCGAGTTGACTCCGACAGCACGCTCGTTTACAATAGCGAGCTCAGTCAGTTCCTTCTTGTCTACAGACTTCTCGCCGTTGGCAAGCATGATGGCCAGTGAGCTTGTGCTCACCACGGCAGCACTCGAGCTCAAGCCTCCACCAACTGGCACTGTCCCATCCATGAGGAGTTCCATATTGCAAGGTCTGAATCCATCTCCATGCTTCTTCCTCAGCAGACCCAACACACCTCTAAGTCCAGACTTGAAGTAATTCGTCCATTCTAGCTTCGTCGAATCGATAGGAATTTCACCATCAATAGGCAACTCAAAGTCGCCGGGTGTAAACTTGTCTTCTACATTGGCGATGCGAATGCGAAATGTCTTGGCATCGTCGGCGATGGGAGAAGCAGACACAGCGAAGAGGACATCCGCGGTAATGGCCATGGGGAGCACCGAGTACAGAGAGTAATCAATGTGCTCGCCAATAATGTTGACGCGACCCGGCGAACGCGCGACAAAAGAAGCCGAGTGTCCATAAACGGACTCGAACTTGGTGAGGAGGTTATTCCATCGCGGTGCTTGGTTCTCGAGCGCGGCCGGAGGGTAGATATCGGCAAGAGCCTTTGCGACGGGGACGGGACCAGACATTTTGACGATTTGTGCCTCCGTCAGAGGTGTCTTGTCTTGGATGCGACTTACGACACGCCTTGCTAGCTTTGGCGACGCTATTTACACGATCTTGAAGTGTCGTTGGTTTGTCGTGTGAGCTGCTGCAACGTTTCGATGCCCCGCTATTGCCCCTCGTGGGCTGTTTTGTAGCTTGTGATTGATGACGTAGGTTGGTTCAGGGTAAGTTCCCCAAAGCCTTGAAGCTGGTCACGATACTGACAAGAGCTGAAGCAGTATCGATTGAGCAGGATGGTTTCCAAAGACACGGAGAAAGAATTGATGCTGGAGGGAATTATCACGGCTCAAAACTTGCATCTTTATCCACGAGTTGGTCTTGCGCTCTTAGCCTTGAACCCCTCCTCCAACATCGATGCGCCGAATATATCCCCACCTATCGGCGTGTAGCCCAGGGGCTCTCTACACATGCCACGTTCCATGTACGGTATCGCGCGGCCGGGTGCTCGGCGGAATATGGCGCGTGATAGTGGTTCGTTGTGGGGATGGCTTGGCTGATGGGCATACAACGGACGCCATAGTTCGTGCGGTTGTTCGGTCTTTTGGCATGCTCTGCTGTTGGGGCTTCTGCTAGCCGCTGTGGGTTGATTGATGGCCGAAGACCAAGACGTCGCTCCCGTGTTGAGGACGGCAAAGAATCAGGTGAAGAGGCATCGTGATTGGAAAATATTTTGGTCAGGCAATTGGTGGAGTGATGGAATTGGCTGCTAAACGATGGGTTGTAGAATGCCAAGTTTGAGTGAGAACTGAGAACATCCAGACTGCAACGTCGGCTCCATTTCTACCGAGCTCCGAGCACTGCAAGCAAACGCCAACAGTAAATCGTGAATCACTGGCAAACAGTCAACGTCAAACACACCTGGCACTGACAATAGCAGCTAGCCATCACTGCCCTCCGAACCCGCGTTATGGCCACGCACTATATGCTCGCTGTCACAGCGGCACTCACTCTCCAAAACCACAATGAGTTTGGCTGGCTCAATTCGCGCGCACTTCTCACACACAACTCACAACATCGCCAGCAGCTTCAAAGTTATTCTGCTGCCGCTTCTATAATCGAATAGAGCAAGTCAAAGAGCTCAACAGAAATCATGAGCTATCCGGAACAAGAGCTGCAGCCCAACACGCTGTATCTGACAATTTCGGTCCCTGAAGCGCAGCCCCATTTGATCGCAAACACTTACGACTGCGATATAACTGCACTTGAGCATCACAACCGCGCGACTGATGATGGATCTGGAACAAACATCAAGGGCACCGACGACTTTGAATGGGGCATCTACTGGCATCGGGGGCCTCGCAACGGCACATGGTACACCCTCCGACGCGATTGTCCCGAAGTGCGCATGAGGATGCCAACTCTCATCCACAAGATCAACATCTACAGAAGTTTCGAGATGAAGGAATCGCCACGTCTTTATCATCATGTAGTCGGCCTCGTCCGTCTCATGGAAATCACGGGCACTGTCGGGTCTCAGATCACCGCATATCTCGACTGGCTTGCGCCACGGGCCGCGAACAAGACATCTCGAAGCATCGTGTGGGCGATAGCGGTGTATCTACGAGTGCGCCGTCATGTGGCAAAGGCGCGCGGGCAAGTCGACACGGGAGCGATCGAATTTGACTCGACGGGTTTGATCTGTTTGTCGCTCAAGTTTGCGTATCGCGAGGTCTAGTACGCCTTGTCGGGACAGCTGCCGCGGCCTATCTTTGCGCTGGATGCCGGGACTGAGAGGGAGGCAAATGAGAGACGATTTGAGCCGGATGAGTTGATGGAATACCCTGAATGATTATTGAGAGATTCTTTATGGAGGGGGGTTTGAGCAGCTTTTTGTTGGGTTGATCTGGTGAGTTCAAACAATAGTAGCCTTTGATGCTTGCACGTGCTTGAGGCATTACTAACAAGCAAACAGTCATTGGGTCTCCTCGTATCACAACGAATGACAATCAACGTGCAAGGGGGATTAAAACTAATGACCACAGGCTGAGAGACAAGGATGAGATAAATGTTGGGCGAAGTCGAACAATGGACCGAGGCATCTTGATGGGAGTGCCCCTCCAACACCGAACCACCCGTGCGGTTGGTGTCTATGTCCTTCGCTTCAGCCTCGTAGGCTTGTACGAGAATAACGAGACAGTGGAATTGTTTGATAGCATTACCAAATGCGAACCCGTTTGTAGTTGAAAATTGTTAAAAAACAGGATTCGCGGTGAACAACATGGGCTCTGGCTCCGCGGACGCCGAAGCAAGGAATGCACGTGACTTTTGATCCTAAGCCAACGAACACCTTTTGTCTCTCTTGCATGAGCTACACGAAACAGTTCTTCGCTTCTGACTCCCCAAAAAGTTTCCCATAAGCGCCGATTACGAGGCACATACCACAGACTCAAAACCTTCAGCCAGAGAAGACCTTCTCGAGATGGGGCATCACAATCTTCGCTTCGACGGCGACCCCTACTCGCTGAGTGGAGCTTGGAGTCCGCCGACGAGCAGGGCAAAGTGAGCAGCCCTGAGCTTAGATGTGCTTCATTTACATGGTGCTGACTGACTGCGTATAGCTTCTGTGAAGAGGACTATGTCATCAGTCTGTACATCGCCGAGTTTGTCAACTCATTGACCAACATCACGTACGGTATGTGCTTGTTGACACAGAAGCGTTATGCTCTTCAGTGCTAACATCATGCTCGATTGACCAGTGTACTTTGCCCTTCGATACATGTACGGTCCTGGGAGCCGCGGGTTATTCGCGCCAAAGTGGGATTTCATGTCCATTTCTCTTCTTCTACTTGGCATTGGATCCTTCCTGTTCCATGCCTCTCTGCGCCAAACATTCGAGTTTGTCGATGAGCTGTCGATGCTGTTGCTTGCCTGGTCGATGCTCCAAACGACTCTCACCCTCCGACAAACTCCCTCAATGACCCGCCTCATCTCAGTCGTCCTGGCCGTCTTCACCATTTCGTTCTCGGCATTCTACATCCATTCGCAAAAGATCATCTACCAGGTCATTGCATTTTGGACAGGACTAATCGCCATCGGCCTCCGGATGCGCTATCTCCTGCATTGGCTCAAGCCCGGCTTCTCAGAAGCCAAGAGACACGATTGGACTGTGAGGACGTGGACGGCGACGTTCACTTCCTTATTCGGATATTTCATCTGGAATCTTGACCTCGAGTTCTGCGCCGAGCTCAGAGATCTCAGACAGCAGATCGGCTTGCCCTGGGCCTGGCTGCTCGAGTTTCACGGCTGGTGGCACATCTTGACGGCCATTGGTGCTGCGCAGTTCGCGGGTGTAGTGAGAGAAGTGAGGGACGAGGTGAACCGGGAGAAGAAGGACGAGTGACGAGTATAGACGCGAGACACCGGGTGATCGATGGATCTGGTGTTTTTGATCTAACCTGGATTTATCATCTCGACGACGCCACATAGGCAAGATTGAAGAGGATGAGCTCTTCAAGGACTGTAATCATAGATGCATCATTGGTCATAGGTACATATCTAGACAAAATGGGATCTGCAGACGTGAGAGCTCTGCCATAGAAACAGAGCCAACGGTGTTATCCCTTAATAATCTGTACGCGCCAGTCCTGAACAGGTTGATGGCGAGCAAGAAGTCAGCTGCGATACCTATCTACAAGCATAACTCTCCAGGATAACATGGTTTTCAGGGGCTTACATGCCTTGTCCACCGATGATTGCACTCGCCTACACCACATCTCACGAGTAGCACATCCTCACACTGGTCCTGTATGGCCTATGAATCTTTCGTCCGGCGCATGTGTTTCTTCCAATGTGTTGTAATTACTTGTCCAACTTGACCCTGCTCCCCTAGGGTGGTGGGAAGAGACAGCTACAGATACGTGGACCAAGTTAGCATATTGAGCAGGCATCATAGAAGGCCCTACCACCAAGATGCTATTGCGATGGCTCTGAGCGATTGCGATTGTTAAGGTGCTCTTGCATTCTGTTGAATGACACTGGAAATTGGGATTCTAGGTAGAATAGATAGGTAGGTACCGTTGCTGATACCCGAACTAGAGCCACCAGATAGAAAGAGGCATGGCAGCGTCTGGGGTCATCTTAATGGTTGACTCTCGTCTCGAAACAGGGAATAATAGCTTGCTAAACTACGCACAAAGAAACTCTTACAACCTTGCCTATGGTTAATTCTGCTACTCATAATGTAGAAAGTTGCAACCAAGCATGCGATGACGCCGTAACGCTGATACGTGGACGCAGTGGACATCATCTGTGTAAGACGGTCCCTTTGTGCTCACTGAGAGTACAGACTTCCATACAACAAAGGATGGATGTATGGGCTTTATTTGGAGGCTGTTGATTAGAATGGTGTTAGAAACTGACAAATACTCTGGAGGTCTATTTGCATACGTCGAGATACTCTCCTGGTCTCCAGCCCCAAGGGCGATATTAGGCTTCAGAACCCATTAGGAAGTATATAAGATGATAGGCTTTTGGTCAATGATGATAAGTTTATCGCGACGGACCGGTCGGCCGAGTCGGAGCTTGTCTGGCGGGTCTTGCCGGGGCGGACCGGATCATCGGGGCAACGCCATCGGGGCGGTATCGGGAGGGAGACTCTGGGGTGCATTCAGATACAAGCACTGCTACGCTGAGACTGAGGAGCTGACTCCCCGTGAAGACGGGTCCGGTGGATGGCTTGCTTGTAACTCTCCCGGGTCGAGTCGGGACCCGGTCAGCTTGGCCCCCGCGGTGCGACGTGTGCCACCCTCCAAGATGTGACATTATTTGTTTCCCATCACTCACTCCAGGTTGTGAGATTCGAGAGCGTTTGTGACATGTTGAACAAGGATCAGAGGCTCATTGAGCAAGAATGCGCGATATGAATCATCATTCTGCTTGGTGATTGTGCGACCGAGGCCGAGAGATCTCGGCGTCATTGGACCCTTGAAGATCGAGTGCCTTGCCCCTCAACCCCTCCATCGTCAGCGGCCCCTTCAAGCGACACGCCGCCAAAGCCTTCAGCGTTAGACCAAGGTAAAAAGCTTGAGATTGTGTAGATTCAAGTCCAAATTCCTGGATCAAGACATGAGCTTCGCACGTGGCCCGCTATCGTCATCATCGGCTCTTGTCCTCGTACTGTACGGATCTCGGCTTCGACCTCCCGCATCAGACACCAGCCAATCAACGACGCCCAAACGTCATTCGTCACGCCTCTCGGGTCAAAGAAACACACTGTCAGAGGGACAAGCAGCACTTTTGCCCTGCCCCCGTGGGAACGGGGGGAATCTCTTTCTCTGTTGGGTAAGGCTCAGGTAAGACGCAGCAGGAATCGGGCCACTCAGCGGCCATGCAAAGGCGCCAAATGGCAAAGCCAAGCGGTGCGAGAATTAGAGAAAGTAAAGCAGCCAGCAAAAAGACACTGACCTGCTTACCTTACCCGGCTTGGGGGTTGTTTTTAAAGCACCTCCCCTCCTGTGCGTGCTAGGTTAATTCTCTCCTCCTCATCAACCAACAACGCGCCACAACTTGCGAGTATAAACAGCACACATTCAAACAACTTTTATAAACCCATAACAAACATCATCATGTCTGGCTGCGGTTGCGCTTCTTCTGGCTCTTGTGGCTGCGGCCCTAGCTGCACCTGCGCCGGCTGCCCTGTAAGTCAACCGTTACCCCCCCTGCCGGGCCGTTGCTGGCCTGGGTTAGGCGTCGTGTCTCGAGAGCTGACGATTGCCAATCAAGCACAAATAAACTATTACACTACGATCTGATGAGAACCCTGAGGGATAGGGTCTTGTGATGGAGACTGGTGTCTCGGGAGGGGAACTCTGGAGATGGATCCACTCGTTACCGCTGGCTTGCACAAACTTTTGATCAAAGAACTGAGAAGTTCTGGGGGACAGTGATTTATGAATAGGCATGAGACAGAAATTGAATGCTTGAATGCAGAACTGTTTATGCGCACCTCACATCATTCCTCGAGCTATAATGGAGTCATCTATCCAACTATTGCCTCGCCATCACCATCGACGCTCTGACTCGCATGGAAAGAAAGCCAGTACTGGACTTAGAGCCTGATCATGCCAATAATCTAGATCCTTGACTAGCAATCTCCCTACCGTATCCCGCTCGTTGTCGCTGTATTTGTCTCCGATCGATTCCACATCCACATCGACATCCTGGGTGGACCACTGTCGCTCATGCTTTCTTCCTCGCTGGTATGCCAGCACTAGAGCTTCTCGTATTAACCTCCCACCGTATAGTATCGTGGCCATGATTGACACGGCAAAGCTTGCTTGTGCGATTCGACAGTATCCTCGGTTCCTGTCCCACGCTGCGGAGCATCCGCGGGTGAGGTACCACGGACGGGGACTCGGATGTTCGGGGTCGGACAAGTCGCCAGAGGCCTGGCCTGACAAGCTCACAGCCCATAGGCAGAGGAGGAGCACGTCGTAAAGTGCGTTTACGTATCGTGGGAGGTAGTTTAGGTGTGCCATGCTGGCGCGGGCGACAAAGATGACGAAGCCGAGGATCGCGATGGCGAGGTTGGAGTCGGTCAACCTGGAGATCAGCCCCAACATCAGCTCTTTGTCTCATGATATCGCGGAAGGGCATCGCTCACCTTTGGGTCCAGAGAAGGGGTATCTCGGGCGGCTCGCGGTGGTTGGCGTAAAAGTAGATGCGGTGGTTAGGATTCGAGTTCCAGCCCTCCTCTCCGCCGTTCTCCCACAGCCTCGACCTGAAGCGGTCCGGGTACGCAAGGCCAAACAGGATGACGGCCGCGACAGAGATGGCCATTTCGACAAGTATCAAGGCGAAGGGTATCTTTGTCGTAGTGCGCGCCATGACGACGGACGTAGGACCGGGTTTGTCTGAGACATGGCCAAGACGAGACAGCAGGTCACGGAGCCTTTGATGTGGATAATATATGCTTTTTAAATCTGCATGTCCAAGCTGTTATTTCTCTGTGCAAGATTTAGGGCGCATGACGAAGTGATGCCGTGGCAAGTGGGTTGACTGACTGATGGCCTCGCGACCTTGCTGATGGATCATGAAACTTGCTCATACTACCGCACAACAGGGGGGTTCCATCGGGAGACGGGCACTAGAGCACAAAGCCCATCGGGACAATTACGAAATTCCGTTGTTTCCATCAAGGTATCGCAAGGGATCTTGCAAAGTTGAATCCGAGGTTAAGTGATTAAATGTGCCTGTCGTGGGGATACCGGAATAGAGTTGAATGTTTAATTACGCCACAGCCTCCATTTTTGGCAGCCGGCATGCTTTTCCTGGGGTCGTCCATGTTATAACCGCCTCCTAAATTAATATCAAGACTTAGATCAACTAGTGCTACTGATCTTTACCATGGCTACCTAAATTATCATGCTCAATAGGGACCCCATCGTGAACTGGTCATCACCCCATCTTCTGGCAAACTACCTCAAACTCGCTAGAGTCACCACCATATTTGCCGCCTGCAGCAAACATTTCATCCGACTGGCTCCCAAATTTGAGCAAGTTCGTGCTGACGCAACAGAATGATTGCGTCTTACTTTCTGTTTGTTGTTTTCGTGGCCTTTAATGCCACTCGTGCATGCAAGAACCAGGTACGCGTCAACAAGAAGCTAAACCTCGAGCACTGGTGCCTTGCTGAACTGCAGCACTACCCATCGTATATTCTGACCTCTTTTAAACGAATACTCTCTGCTAATAAAGCTACTTGGATACAACTTGAATCACTTATGGGTCATCCTTGGGTCACCAGTTCCGGCTGAGGAGGGTTCGAGGGCCTTCCTTCCACACCAATACTGAACATGTTACAAAGGGTTCACATTAGCCTTGTACCAGCATATGATGCTTGCTAAGGTTAAAACGGAGCAAGTATTCGCAAGTGAGAATGTTTGCGGCTTTTGAGAGCCTATCAAGTCGCTGCGCCTCTATTTGTGGAGGGCTCTGTTCTCATGTGATGGGTCTCGTTAGGGGCTCCGAGCAATTTTATGGATTGTAAAGCAGGGTGGAATGCGAGAAGCCGAGAGAGGAGATTCCGGGATTTACATGTTCTAAGGAATCTCTGCCGTGACGATCATTCACGGAGGTTCCTGTTGGACCAGCTGTGCTGAGCGTACATCAAGGTCCCCAAGGTATGCTTACTGTGAGCATGTACTATTCTCGGGCCTTTTAGATTCTTTTTAATTTTGATGGTGGAATGATTTTTTTAGTTACAATTTCCTCTTTTGACATGCATATCAAGGTCGAACATCACTCGATACCTGTTGTCAAGCCGCTAGGGCACGACATTTCTAGTCTCTTTAATCATAAAGTTATCACAAGATAAATTCTATCTTCCATGTTCTACTGTCTTGACCCGTTTGTACTTACCTGTAGTGGCCAAGGCAGGCTGTCTTGGCCCCCACGAGGCATAGTGCTGAATAAGGTGAGATGGCTGCAGCTGCTAGTGTTCCATGGCAATCTAGGCTGTACGAAGTGGGCAGATCGGCAGGTAGCCTTCAAGTGCTTTAGGTTCTTTAGAATTACCGTATCAACTCAGCAAGCTGTAGGTAGAGCCTATGGGTCATCATAACCCTGTCCTAATTCTTAAGATTGGTCGGTTAGAGCTATTAAGACCCTTAGCTGCGGGTAAGCCTATAGAATGCCATAAGACAGAGATGGCTAGACCTATAGGCTTTACCTAGCTTGCTGAGTCGATATGGTACCAAATTTCTCCTGCCGTTTGTAGGTTCTTCAAGTTCTAAACACCTAAGCATTACAACGCAGCCCTGGACATGATGAACAGCCAAATATCATAGGTTTCTCCTGCCGTATTTCATGACTATGGCGAAATACAGGGACAAAGATTGCTGTCTATCTGCAAAAGATCTTCCTAATGGATAAGTATATATAGAAGCACAAAGCGTCTCGCGTTGGAAAGGATGTGTCGAATGATTCTCTCAACCGCACAGCAGGTCTCCCTGCGTCCAGACCTTTCTACTCACAGAGTTTGCGCGATACTGTCGGATTGGAGCAGCTAGAATCGTCTGAGATGCTTCTGAATAACCTAGGCTCATGGCGGTTCTTGGAGGATGATAGAATTGTGTTTTCTCGGGACCAAATTACTCGTTCGTGGTCAGGAAACGGGACTGTGGATGTTATGTGTTTCTGGGAGATTGTTTTGTATATGACTTGAAAGTCGACGGGTTGCCCGAGTAGGAGTTTACCTTGCGATGAATAGATATGATAGGAGTCTTTTATCCCCGGAGGCTTGTAGATAATACCAGATCTGGCAATTTGAGTATTCAACTTGAAACCGGAGTTTCAAACACTGCAAAGTTTATTCTCGAGTTTCACTACAAGTATTATTACCTCGTTTATAACTAAAGAATTGGCTGTGTTTGTGACAGGTTATTTGCTTTTAGATAACATCGGCTTGATTTATCCACGTGCAGTATGCGCCGGATAGCAAGGCCATAAATGTCTGTCAAAACAGATAGAATGAATAGATTCAATGATAGCAGAGGATAATGAAAGGCAGAAGTGCACCAGCGTTGAAACAAACGGACAGGCGTTGATCAGGTTTGTATCATTCCCAGTCAAGTATTTAGTTGCAAATAGGCCCGGATGAGTTATTTCTTCGCAACTATTGATTCTTGCCGTTGTAACTCGAGAGGCTAGTAAACCCCGCACGAAACAACTGGGCCGAGACCTTTAATCCGATGTCTCGACTGATGCGTCCAAACATTCACATTTTCTTGGTGTGCCGAGGAGCTGGTGACCGATAGCCGCCCTTGGAGCCGTCATCCCCTCTTGTGGCGCAAGGTGTTCTATCCAACATGAGCAACTTGACAACCTTCACACTCAACATATTTGAACCGGCATTGAGCGATACACGCTCGACCTTGACAACGCTAAATCTTTTGATCACGACGATAGCCTTAGACGAGAGCCATGTCAGACCCACAAACTGGGCCCGATGCGGGCAACAGCCGCTTCAATGCCGAGGCCGCCGCCTGGGATAGCAACCCCTTTGTCCGCGAAATGAGCCTCAAAGCGTGGAAAGCTATCCAGAAGTTTGTCCCCTCTCTATTCGAAGGAGCGGCCCAGAGACCAGATGTACTTGAGATTGGGTGTGGGACTGGGCTGCTCAGCTTGGAGGTGGCCCCCGCCGTGAACCGTCTGGTTGCTGTCGACGCTGCCGAGGGGATGATTGAAGTCCTCTCCTCAAAGTTGAGCAAGCCAGGTGCCCCAAAGAACGTCCAGCCTCTTGCAGTCCTTCTAGAGGACCCGGAGGAGAAGAGCCTCCCACCCGCGGACGAGGCCAACCCCGACGGCCCGAGACTGAAATATGACCTCATTACCTCTCACTTGGTTCTACACCATATCGCGGAGCTCAAGCCTGTACTTGAAACTATGTTGGGCTGTTTGAAGGAGGGAGGCATGGTGGCCCTTACGGACTTTGAAGACTTTGGGCCCGAAGCGAAGCGGTTCCATCCAAAGTCCAAGATGGGTGGCGTTGAGCGACATGGCATTCCGCGCGAGTGGATGGCCAACCTTATGAAAGAGGTCGGGTTCAAGGATGTGAGGGTAGAAGTAGCTTGGGAGCACATAAAGATGGTAGAGAGGTATGAAGGGGAGTTTGACGGCGTCAAGAAGGGCGAGCCGGATCTGGATGCGAAGGTTGGTGAGATGATGAAGTTTTCTTATGTGATATGCTTGGGAAGAAAGGCCTAGACGCAAAGAAAATAGGGAATCTCACTGCAGGATTTTGAAAACATTGCCTTCCATTTGAACCGCGTGAAGCTTGCCTTAGGGACTGGAACAGCTTGGCTCTGTAACTTATGCAGGTTGTGATTTATGCATACGGTTGAAAGAACCGACCCAAGCACTAGCAAAGAATCAAGATGATAATTCGGAAAACCCCTCATAAATAACCAATGGCTTCATCTTCTTGTAAATATCTTTGATTAGTTATTTTTATTGCTTTTGATGGAGTCATCCTCAGAATCTTTATCTCCTTGGTGGTAATTAGTGCAGCTGATGCTGCTGCGTGCCCTGTTCCTGGCCGATGGGCCGCTTATCTCTAGCACAGATTTTAGCGCCCAAGGCAGAAAATCCAATGATGTAAGGTTCCACCTGAGCTCACGAGCCACGGGCGTTTTGCGCGCCGAGCCACAGCAGCCGCTTTCCCCAACATCATCACCACCAAGGCTTGCTCCCAAGCTGCAGACAAAGCCAAAGCCGGCTGGCCGTTTGCCTTCTATTGCCTGCATTCTTTGCCTTATCTTATACTTTACTCTCCCAAGTTTATCTATAATGCTATAAGACCCAGTTCCCCCAGCCGTACAACATATCTGCCCCGTTCTCCGCCGACCCCCGCCGCCCGGCACGCGACCCGAAGTCGCAGCTCGCAATCGCCGACAATGCCGTCAGACCCTCAAGACCCCCCCGGGGCGACTTCTGCTCCCGCGCCGCGACCCGTTGATGCGCCGCGACGATGCTTCATCTGTCTGACGGATGAGGACTCTTCCGATCCTCCGGGGTCCTGGGTCGACCCATGCGGATGCACCCTCGAGGCTCACCAAGACTGCATGCTCTCGTGGGTGATCGACTGCGAGCGTTCCAATAAACCTCTCCAGTGCCCCGTCTGCAAAGATCGCATCCAGCTCGAGGGCCCTTGGGACCCCGTTGTCGCCTTGACCGATGTCGTCGCCTCAAAGTTTACCCGCGCGAGTCCTTTTATGCTCCTCGGTTCCGTTACACTGGGTGTGCAGTTCAGCCTGCAGATGTATGGCGCATTCGCTATGTGGGCTTTTGCGGGTCGCGAGGCTTTGGTCGACTATATCCTAGGCCATGAGACTTGGATTAACGGAGAGCCCACGAGGCTCATTATGACGGGAGGTGAAAGACTGGGCAATGCCCTCGTCTTGACCAACGTGGGCCCGGCCTTGCTCCTGGGTCAGTTGATGCCATGGTTTGGGAATAAGGTGTTCCTTTCCACAGCATCTCTGGTATGTGTCGCACCTTTGAATTACACAATACAAGCAAATCTAACCGTCATTATAGTACGGCGTATATCATGTCATGCACGACGACACCTTTCTGACCTGGCCACCCTCACCTCAACTGGCAATGGCCATGTTCCCCTACGTTCGATCCGCGTACCTTAACTTCTGGCGCGAGTTCGTTTTCCCCTATGAAGTGAGCCTGAACCGCCAAATCATGGGGCTCCCGCCGATTGAACCACGACAAGAGCAACCGGCTCCCGAACGACAGCCCGAGCAGCGAAACGGCGAAGGTGGCGTTGTCGGCTTCCTCAACGGTCTTATTGAAGCTCTCGAGGTTGATGACGGTGATGACGACCACAACGATGATGGTGGAAGACAACTTAGAGTTGTCGAAGACGGTGGTGAGGGTGAGGACGGCGGTGTTGTCCTTGAGCTTGTTATTGAGGAGGTTGAGGAGTTTCCTGAGGAGGATGAAGATGACTGGGAGGAGAGACGACCTGGACGAAACGACAGAAACCGAGATGAACCAGTAGAACGGGACGAGCCGGCGCCACGGCCGGCTCAGGAGGCTGAGCGAGAGCGGGATGCAGCTCCAGCCCCTGAACCAGCCCTGGAACCAGCGGCTGCAGCTGCGGTGGATGTTCCTGCTCCTGCTCCCGCAGCTGATAACCAAGCTGCCAATGGGAACGAGCATGAGGCTCCCCAAGCACCGCCCGCCCGCCGTCCCGGCCTGGGGACAATTCTTTCTGGCGTCTCAAACGCCATCGTCAGCGCGCTCATCCTCCCAGGCATCTCATACGTCATGGGCGAGCTTCTTCGCTTGGCTCTCCCCAAGCCATGGATTACAACGTCATCTCTTTCTCGAGGGAGCACAACACGACCAGGGCTTCTGCAGCAGCAATGGGGTCGCAGCCTAGTTGGAGGCTGCCTATATGTGGTGATGAAGGATGTAATTAGACTCTACACCAAGTACCGCAAGGTGGCAGCTATCGGTAACCGGCGGGTGAAGAACGTGGAGCGGGAGAGGAGGCGAGCTGGAAAGTGAAGCTCTTTACAAAGGAATGGCATCGGGTTGATCACTCGTGAAGGGATATAGCATGATAGCATTAGACGGAGTTTGGGTCTCGGGGCAGCATGAATATCATGTGCTAGCCAGTGGTCGAAGGGATATGCGCAGTGCCAAGATACAATGGTTATGAATAAATCACTCTTCTTTTTGCGGCGAACCCTTCTCTTAATTAAATGTATTCTATTTTATCGTGCATCTGTGTCGTTGGGATCCCCTTGTCTTTGTTCGCATCTTGTGAGAGGTACGTATTCCGTCCCCCACATTCTTGATGCCTGCCCCACGTGGAACCTTCCAGCCCAAACTCCACGACGCCTCAGCCGCGGGGTCCTTTTTGCCCTTGCGAATATCTTCCTCTTCAGCCTTTTTTTTTGGTCCTTGTGCAGCTGTCCAGTTATTTTCCTCACTCTTGATACACCGGCCAACACTTCTCCTTCCGCCCTCCTTCTCTCCACGACCTGTCCATCAGGTCCCTAGTCGTCATGGTATGTCTGCGCTTACGGTAGTTGGGGACATGGATTCAACGCATAGACACGTCGTCACAATCTACCATGCCGGACCAGCGAACAAGACAATGGCTAATCTCTCAGTAGGCGTCCGCTCACACATCCAAGCAGCGCCTCGCGCTCGCCATCTGCGACTTCCTCACCGCGTCCACCAACGACGGCACCCTCACCGCCGACGACAAGGACTCGATCGACGTGGCTATCAACTGCATCGCCGAGTCCTTCAAGGTCGACCCTTCGGACACATCCGCCGTCGCCGCCGCCATCGGCTCCCAGAACCTCCTGCAGATCTACTCCGTCTTTGAGAAGGCCCGCGCCGACAAGCCTGCCGCAGCCGGTGCCGCTCCTCCCACCAACGCTCCCGAGCCCACGGAGGAGCAGAAGAAGGAGGCCGAGGCTCTCAAGTCAAAGGGAAATGCCGCCATGGCTCAGAAGAACTACAGCGTCGCCATCGACTTCTACACCCAGGCCCTTGGTCTCAACCCCGCAAACGCAGTCTTCCTGTCTAACCGAGCCGCCGCCCACTCGGCCAACAAGGACCACGCCTCTGCCCGCGCGGATGCCGAGGCCGCTGTCGGCATCGACGCAGCCTACACAAAGGCCTGGTCCCGCCTGGGTCTTGCCCGCTTCGCTCTCGGCGATGCCCGCGGCGCCATGGAGGCTTATGCTCGTGGCATTGAGCACGAGGGCAACGGCGGTTCTGACGCTATGAAGAAGGGCTACGAGACGGCTAAGCGCCGCGTCCAGGAGATGGAGGCTGAGGAGGATTCCCTCTCCCGTGGTTCCCCCGGCGTCGGTGTCAACGTCGGCGCCGGTGCTGGCGCAGGTGGCATGCCCGACCTGGGCAACCTCGCCAGCATGTTTGGCGGCGCCGGAGGTGCTGGTGGACAGGGCGGTGGCATGCCTGACCTCGGCAGCATCATGAACAACCCCATGTTTGCCGGCATGGCGCAGAAGCTTATGAGCAATCCCGACCTCATGAACAACCTCATGAGCAACCCCCGCTTGCGCGAGATGGCTGACCGCTACTCCAGCGGCGGCGGCATGCCCGACCTCAACAGCCTCATGTCCGATCCTCAGATTGGCGAGATGTACGTCCAAGACACCATCTCTTCCCCCACCCTTCCTGCCTATGCCAGTTTCCAGAAGCTAATCATACATGTAGGGCTCGATCCATGATGGGCGGCGGCGGTGCTGGTGGCAACCCTTTTGGTGGTGCCGGTGGACAGCCTGGACAGGGCGGCGCGCCACAGTAAGGAGATGGAAAATAGGACAGCTTCATTATACCATGGCCGTTAGATGATCGGGACAAGGACACCGTGACGATGCATTGATAAACGCAGTAACGCAGAAATGTGCGTTCTCTTTTTTTAATTAGTTTCTATCAATAGAAACTACAAGAGCTCCTCCCAGTAACTTCTTGTGTATGCCTTGCATATTTGTTGTCTTTCCGGAAGACAATTGTACCAAGACTGTGGTCTAATAACCTCCGCCATGATGAACGGCCAATCGCTCTGCCTGAACCTTCTATTAATCTAGCCATGATGGCGCCCTGTTAACTCCACAATACATGGCTGGACGCGTTTCTACTGTTGAAACAGGTTCCTTGTCTCGAGCATCTTCACCAACATCGTAGGTATTCTCGTTGTCGCCCCCTGCGAATGAAAATACTTTAATTATGCTCATCCGTCTCTCTCAAGCTGCTCGTGTGCCATTCGGTTCGCTTCGATGGCTTCCTCGACCGCGTCGACCACGATACCAAGGACCTCTCCCTCGCCGGCCGCCACGGGCACCGCGGCGTTGAGCGGAAGTGGTAGATTCGGCCTCCTTGTCACATGGTTCGTTGTTGATGGAAGAGACGGTGTCTCCTTTGTCGCTCTGAATCTTGCCGGCTAAGTTCTCCTTGCCCAAGGAGCTCCCCATACTGGTAGAAGGACACGCCCCGCTGCTGTTCCGCGATGACGAGGGTGTTTTCTGATTTGGAGGCTTCATCCCTGGCAGCTGAGGAGCCGCAAATTTCTGGTTGTTTTCCGCTGGTCTGTTGGAGGGCAAATTGTCGCCACGTTCAGCGAGTTTGGGAATATGTGATGCCGTGCTGGTCTTCATAGAGGGGAGCGAGACACGGCGATGGACCTGGATCTTGTTAGAGATGAAGCGCCACCAACTTCGATTACACTCACGGGAGACGGTGGCTCTTCTGGGACAGAGGTCAATGCTGGTTCCTCTGCATCACTCTCGTCCGCAGCCTGCGACGACTGGGATGGCTCGCTCTTGGACTGGACTCGTCGAGAGTAGAAGGGGAGCTTGAGCTCGAAAGTTGGAGCACGGGAAACGATGACTTGGGAATTTTCAACTTCAGGCACCGCAAGGTTGTTGGCAGGGCCTTGCAAGGTCAGTACGGTTCAATAGTCGAAGTCTACATACTCACAATTGGCTTTGTCACTACTGCCAACAGGCCCAGGATGGTTGGTGTTCAAAACTCGATCGACTGCTGCGATAAATGCATTGCGTTTCTCTTTGGACCCTGCAACTCGAGATTCGGCACTGTCGCCGTGATTGGCGGACTGAATCTCCTAGATACGATCAGAACCCGCCGACTTTGCCTTGGCTTCCTCCTCCTGCTCGGCAACTTCATCGGACCATTGACGACTGGTCTGCGGGGTCGTGCCCAGCGTCTCGTTCTGGGCGACAGAGTCATCAGACCCTTCAGACGTCTCGGTCGGAAATGCCTGTCTCGCCTTGGCTAGCGTGCGCGGCGTGAACGTGGCGGCAATAGGATTCAACCGAGATCCCTACAAGTAGAGGTTAGAATCGCCAAAGGCTACTTTGCTTCGGCCGACTCTACCTCTTGCTTGCGCTTAGGGGTCTGAGTTTCTTCCTCTCCACTCGCGTTCGGCTTTGCTGCCTCGAATCCTCCGCTGGTCGCCGAAACAGGCTTGTTGACTTTTGACAGCTCAGTTCTGGTCTGCTCTGAGGATAAGTCGTTAACAAATCCTGCTTGACCAGCCGAGGCATTCTTGTCCTCGTCGTTAGACCGAACGAAGACCTGCTTCGACCAAAGATCAGCGTATCTTCCACCAGCCACGATCAATTCGTCGTGGTTGCCCTGTTCGAGGATCTCGCCGTTCTCCACCACGATGATTCGGTCCGCATTCATGATGGTTGAAAGACGATGGCTACTTCTGTTAGAAAAATCAGCAGGAAGGAGTTTGCAAAGACTCACGCAACAATGAACGTAGTTCGTCCCTGGCAGAGTCTCTTAAATGACACTTGGATCTGCTGCTCTGTGTCTGTATCGACCGCGCTGGTCGCTTCGTCTAGCAGAACAATGTCTGGCTTCTTTAGCATCGCTCGGGCGATTGCAATGCGCTGAAGCTCGCCACCAGATAGTTTGCTATGTATATTAGCAAGTGCTCCTGAGTTTCGTTATCTTGCCACTTACACGCCCCGTTCTCCGACTCGCGTCTTGTACCCTGTCGAACATTAGCAATATGTACATAGCGGATGGCAAAAGGGCGATGTACCGTGTGTGAAGCCCTTGATCTTATCATGAATGCACGCAGCTTGGCATGCATCAAACACTTCTTCATCGCTGGCGGTGATTCTGCCATATCGAACGTTGTTCATAATAGTATCATCAAACAGGATTGGGTTTTGAGGGACAACTCCGATTCGGTCACGAAGACTGCGGCGCATCAGCAGGAAGAACAATGGCGATATGGCAGATGTATGCCCTTACCTGAACAGATCAACATCGCGAATATCCTGCCCATCAATGCGAATAGATCCCTCGCCAACATCGTAGAATCGATCCAAGAGTTTGATAAGGGTGGATTTTCCAGCCCCAGTAGCTCCGACGAATGCTATTGTTTGCCCAGCTGGAACATGGAAACTGACGTCTTTGATGATACCTTTCTTTTTGTCGTAACTGAAGCAAACACGGTCGAACTCGACTTCGCCAGCAACAAACTTCAATGGTCGAGCTCCCTTCTGGTTCTCGACCGAAGGCTGGGTTCTCATGATGTCCAGCAACCGTTCAGCGTCAATGAAATCGTCACTGACGTTCTTGCCCAGTTTTGCGAAGAACTGAAGGGGAGATGTCAGCTGAGCCCAATACATCAAGAGCATGGCGAATTGTCCAGGCGTTGCGCTTCCCACTCTGATACGGTACACGGCCAAGAATGCACTTGCGAGAAGACCAGATGTAAGTACCAAAGTCTGGAAGCCGATGGAGATGTACCACCCAAGAACGTATTGCTGCTCCCTAAGCCAGCGGTTGGTGACTGCATTTGCATGCCGGTTGTCCTCGTATCCGATCTGGTTGAATGCACTAACAGTTTGCCATCCGAGGAAGCCTGATTGCCGCACGTAATGTTCTTCGTACAAGGCATTGACACGGTTGCGGCTTGCTGCTTTGGAGTTGGCAACCAATCTGCTAGCAATGAGGAGGAAAAAGACACCCGTCGCCACGGTAATCAATCCTTCGTAAGGGCCGAAAGTGATTGAAAGGTACACAACGGCCACGCCCATGTCAATGAGCATCGGGACGGCGTACAGTAGCACGTTCTCGATGACGTTGGAAACAGCACTGCCGCCGTAAATTGCCATCATCATGTCCGAAGAGCTCTTGGAGTCGTGGAAGTCGGCTGAAAGATGCATCATGTGGGAATAGGCTGCCCTTGTCAATGCGTCATGAGAGTAATACTTGACGGGAACCCAGAGCCATTGGCGAACCAGCTCAATACCAGACTCAGATGCAGCCAACCGGAGAGCGGCAAAAACGATGACGGCAAGCCAAGGGTTGCTTTGGTTGGAGCCGCTCAAGCTGTCCATGATGATACCAGTCTGGCGGGGGATGAGTAGATGAAGAGCATTGGAGCCGAACAAACACAAACAAACGGCGGCGGCACGAAGCTGAAGGCCAACGTTACCAACAGGCCAAACGTACGGGAAAAGAATCTGAGACGAGTTAGTAATGCAAAAAACGCAGCACATGACCCAGTCGCAACGCATTTAACAGTATCGGCGTGGACACTAACCCACGGAAGGAGAATGTGGTTGACCTTACCTTAAATCCTTTGGCATACTCGAACCAGTTGCCACCCTCCTCTAGGCGTTTCTTCATGGCTTCCTTCGCTTCTCTCTCACGACGCTCCCAGTTGTACTCAGGCGCCTCTTCGGCGTCATCTTCATCAGCCTGGAGCGTTGACCCGTACCCTGATTCCTGACTGTGTTGAGACTGACCGGTCGGGCTGCTGGGTGAGGGTGTTGTATCCTTAGGCAGGAGGGGTTGACGCTCTTCATCAGACCCTGATTTGAGCGGCGAGCCGAGAACGAAAAACGCGAGAAGCATCAAAAACGAGAGACAACGCAGAGCAACCATAACAGCGTCAATAATGCCGAAAATGTGGAATTGGAGGAACAATCCCAAACCTGCCGACAATGCGGCGATGGTGATGTCGAAGAGAAGTCCAAAGAGCCAGCAGCCGACAAACGGATACGACGGGCCATTTCCAGCATCGAGGCAACGGCTGAGCTGAATACCAAAGACCAAAATGCACGACAAGCGTCCAATGATGATGTGGTCTTCTGTTGGCCATTCCCGCGAGAGCAGGGCCCGAGTGCCGAGTATGGCCAACTGGGCAGCGTATGTCAGAATACATAGGATGGAGAACGTCAGAGTAATTCCCCGACTGGGCTGGTTGTGCTTGTTCTTCTCATCCTTCTTGGGAGCGTGCACTGTACAGGCCGAAACAAGAGAGGCAGCGATCAAGTAAGTGAAGACACAAGCTGGATAGACGTAGTACAGGACCACCAAGGCGGTCTCTGCCGGTGAGACGGCCATGATCGTGTTGAGATGTGAGTCGACCAGTTGGGGTGGTCGAAAGAACGAAGCGCTCAGTATCGCAGTGAGAAGTGAGCAGTCTGACTCAAACGAAGGAAGGGTAGTAGTCGAAAGATGACAGGCAGGTACTGGAAAGAAAGTGGTTTGATGCTGGAGCGAGATGGAGAATAGACGTATGACAAGGCCTAGAAAGAGAATGAAAACAAGGGAGGAAGAAAGTGGCTCTCAGGCCGTGAAATGAGTGTCGCGCTGACCGGTCGTGGCTCGGTGCGCGCTGTCGATGGCGGGAGCCGACGTGAAGCTCAAGTTCGGCGCTGATGGAGGAAGATCTGGGAGACCAATCGAAGAGTAAGCCAGACCTGGGATCACAGGATGCGGTGAAACGTGACCAGGTGGTCTCGCCTGTAAGGTGCGCTTGCGTTGCTTCCTTCCTTCCTCACAGCCGATGCTGTGTTTCTGCTGCCGTGGCGGCCTAGTTGATTCGTTGCAGGTGCGATCTGAGGGAAGGTGCGATATCGACGTGCTCACGGGACACGCCCTGTCGTCAGCGGTGAAAAGTCTTCCTTCTACACGCTCAGTGGCCGCGCAATCCCGGCCAAAATTCGTCCAAATGCTTCCAAAACAGCTCTTTCCCGGATCGCAGCTTTTGAGGGCTCTCCACGTGTCGCATTGACCTGGGCGGATGATATGGCGATGCTCGACAGCCAATTCGTTTGATGGGCGTGCAGCTGGTAGATCCTCCCTTCAATTCCCGTTGTTTCGGTAAATTTCTGCCCCTGACAAGTCCCCTTCCTCAACCGAAATCAGGGTAAAAGGTGTCGTTTCGCAAGATTGTTAACCCAAAGTCGAGGCTGCCATACCAATTTTAACAGACAGTTAGTGCAGCTTAGGTCTGCGCAATTCGAGATGTAGGTACGCAGCAGGTATGTAGGCAGGGAGATGAAGTGATGGATGATGCTTGTTCGCGCGGCTCCGCTAACTCCGAAACAATCAAGGGCAGCTTCAGTCAGGACTTCAGTCAATCCACCCAACAACTTCCACTTGCGGACAACAATGAGGAAAGGCTGACGTTTGCGGAATTCCTCAGCTTCAAATACGATTCAGGTCAGAGTTCGGCGTGGCCCGAGGGGGATATTTCCCTAACCCGTGACAAGGGTTGTAGACGAAGCCATAACGAGCTGTACCCACTCAAGTCTGGCCACTCAGTCTCACGCGCCTCGCAGAGGCTGATTGGCGTGTAACTAACTGACTTCCAGTGACTTGGATCGCCTCGCGGCACCCCTGACGATTCTCGCCCAATATCCACGTCCCAGGGATTCCGTCACCATTACCGATGTGGGATCCCAGCTGCACCTGCGGGTTGTCCCAGTCAGAGCTCAAATATGTCAGGGGAAATCCGATTAAAACCCACCATTTCGTTGTCTGGTCAGTCCTCTTCTCTCTTGTCGCCTCGAACGGCAAAATCTGACCATGGCCCAGGCTTCTCATACTCCCGTATCCCTTCTCCAGTCCGGGCTTACACCAGCCCATAATGGCCGGCCTCAGTTTAGCACGCCACTCTCAACATACAAACGAGAAGCAAACCATGCCACTCAACAGCAGAGGAGCTTGTGATATGTCGATCCGCCTTGTACGACGTAATTGTACAACGGGCGCTTTGATCTGCCCAGAGAAGCAACAAGGCAGTCAAAAGCAAAAAAAAGCTGCATGGATCGCTTCTCAGGCCGAGCCGCTAGCGCATGTCAACGGTCATCTCTCATTGTTCTTGGTAATCCGGCTTGATAAGCCATGCCGGATCTCCCAGCCACTGCCGCTACGAACTTCATGGCCTTCAGGTCAGCGGTCTGCTATGGCATCCGCTTGGCCTCTCTGCCCACGATATTCTTCACCAACGCTTCCGCCCATGATACCAGTTCGCCTGTCCCGAGTAGCTTTAACGCTACAGGCAATCGTTTAAGGCATAGTGTTTGACTATGCACGTGCCCACGCGACCTTAGCCCTGCCAGCCAAGGGGCGTCCAAAAAACCATGGGACCCATCGCAACTTGCTTCGTTTGCTTTCACCGACTTTCACATCTGCATCAATCCGATTTCTTCTCGCCACATGAGTTCTTTGTTGGGATCATCATGCATCGTTCCCTGAAGCGAGAACCCGATATCCCTAGGCGGTCAGCTTGACGATGCCGGGCCGCCAACTCCGGGCTGCCCTAATCTCGACCATCACCATGTTGGGTGCATTCCCTTGCAGCCGTTCAATCAGCTGCAGGGGACGAGAGAGATCTGGATTCACCCCACACTCGACGATCTGTGTGGGTGACAGATACAACGATCCACCTTGCTCTTGAGCATATGGCAATTATTACCCGTCGCAATACTATGCCCTTTGGGGGCGATCGACTATCTTCAATCACAAGCAAGCCTTGCGATGGCATCGATACCAATGCCCTCAGTTTGCAAGTCTCGGCTTACTCAATCACCGTGCCTCAACACCAAGGCTATGTTCCAGTGTTTGTTAATTTACCACGTGTGGTGGCCACTACCTCGTCACGAACCTATGACGGAGCATGTCAAGATCTGGAGGTGGGTCGATGCTAATGCAGCAACCACCTTGACAAGGCGGATCTCCCGAGCATCGACAGGGTCAAACGACGTAAACGCCGCTTAACATTACAGAGAACTTTTTGATCATTGTCGACAAACGATGCTACTTATAATCGTACCGTGAGGAGCTCGAGACTTGATGGCTTCGCCTTCGTCGAAGCACCATTTCATGCTCAGCTAAAGACAGCATTTATGCAATTCACGACTTGAAACCTTTCCGGTCGATCATAAAAGTGCTCTATGGAGCTTTTTTTTATTCCGAAAGACAAAGAAACTCAATGGCTAAATTTTTGGATCATCCACAAGCACGCTCTGAAACCCATATACTTGGCAACCCTCCAATGGAACTTCCTTATACGCGCCTCCAATGTACAAGCGAGGTGACCTCGGTTCAAATGCGTTGGTTCAATCGTTCCTCCTCAAGTCGGCCATGCCGCTCGTGTATAACGCCCGTGCTGGTTACATCATCGTCATCGGAACCCCCAAGAGGGGTCCCAGCTTATACCATCGACGTGTTGGGACTGAGGTCCCATTCCGACGAACATCTCGGGTTCGGTATGAGGAAGGGGAGTGATGTTAGAAATGTGCTGGCCGGCCATGGCCATGGCACTTTTATTGTACTGGTCCATTGTCATGTCAAACATGTCCTCTCCAACTTCCGAAGATCCTGGGCCTTGTTGGAAAGGATGGGACCATGTTGGTGAGACACCCTCGAACTCCGGCGTGGGCACACCCAGCGACTCGGTGGGACTGGTGCCGCTATTACTTGAGCCTCGACGGCATTCACTCATTGAGTCATGGTCCATTTGAAAGGCCGAAGAGCAAGAGAGCAGGCCATCCACGGTCTTCTTTGCCTCATTGGCAATGTACTTTTGGATAAGGACGCAGTTGCAGTCCGTATGCTGCAAGAGCTGGGTCTTCAGGTGATAAATTTCGGCAGTTAATGCGTCAAAACATGAGGAGAGGTATCGGTTCTGGTCTTCCATGGCTTGTTCTCTGGAGGCTAGGGCTGATGCCTCATCACGTTTCCGGAGGCGGCACTTAGTGGCGGCAATCCTGTTGCGCTCGAGGATGCGTCGTCGTCGTGGATCCTTGGGAAGATCATCCTCATCGAGCTCAACCTTCTGACGTCCTTTCCCTGCCTCCTTCTGTTCGCTCTTGGGTTTCCGGCCTCTCTTCTTCTGCTTTGGGGATTCTGGTGCAACAGCAGAGCCACTTGTCTCTTCCGAGATACTTGAACTGGCTTGTGATTGCCTTCGATTGCGGGCCCGGCGGATGGGTTTTTGGTCGGCCTCAACAGTCGGCACTATCCTTTGTGGGGAGTCATGGCTAATGGGTATTTTTGGTGTTATGTTGTACTGGGATGGTCCTTGAATGATACCAAAGGCCATGTCCTGTGGTGTTGGGGAGCCGCCGATTGCTTCCTCGAAGAATGATGCATCGGGTACTTGGCTCGGGAGTGGCTGGTACGCCATATTGCTTCGGTCTGTGGGCGAGGGCGTTCTGGTATAGTATGGAGAGGGAGTCATCATATATCCCGGGGACGGGGTGGTGGCCATTGCGTTCAAGGATGACCCAAATGCAAAGTCCATTGCATGGGGATAAGAGTGGACAAAGGTAGCCATCGCAGGATTCTGTCGTCTAAGCGGCCCAAAGGCACACAGTTGATCCTTTGGATGAACGGCTACACGGACTGCGTGACTGCGGTAATGATGCTCTTATGCGAATGTCGAGAAACCTTGCTGACCAAGACACAGTTGAAATGAAGATGAAGGCTAGAGACAAGGGTGTACCGAGACAGCAGGGTGGTGGGAAGTGAACAGCAGTTTTGATGAGCTGGGGAGAGAAGAAGAGGGGTTGTCTGATTTATGAACAGGATGGCTGAGAAACTGGAGCGGCACCTCACAGCGGGGTCAACGTCGACAATGAGACTTCAGGAACACGAGCTGCATACAACATCCTTCGAGGGAATGGCTCGATCAAATACAACTGGCAGCTCTCTACGCAGTTCAGCCACCAACAACAGAGCATGAATGCGACATTGGGCTCAGAGCCAAAAGCTTGGCCACGCCCCCCAACAAGCGGAGACAGCACAAATCAGAGGCTAGGACGTGAGGGGAAAATAGACTTTTCCGATCAGAGCGAGAGACGAGCGAGACGTTCAGATGCCCGCCCGCCATCGTCTCTGCAAGATGACAAGGGTCGGCAGCAAGCCCCTCAGTCTCTGGGCTCTCAGATACCTTGCATTTGATTGGACCGGAGACCTCTCGGATGCTGCCTTTGGCCCACGCTCTATCCGGGGCGCCGAGCACTGTACAGTATCTACTTGCAGTTCAGCTAGCGGATCGCCTGGGGAAGAGTGCGTACGCTGCCGAAAGGGTCGGTCCCCTGGCCTCTCTGGCTTTGTCTGTGGGCACAATTGCTACGGAGCTAGGGCTTACAGTACAAAACGAAGAGAAATGCTGGACTCGGACTCCGGAGCGTCGTCCGCATCCGCATCCGCTATGGCCTCAGATACGGTGGTTCCAGCGAAATTTCGAGGACACCCACTGGACTCTCGTACCTTGAAGCAGGGACGGTGGCGTTTACATTCTCCTCCTCCTATGAAATGGATGCTGCCACCTCGAAAAACGAGACTTGGCCAGGTCCCAATAGCCTTGAACTTCCCAAGAAGCCACGCTGACCTACATCTTCTGGGGCTTGACAACCTCCCGACAATGTCTCACAGAAACGTTCAGAACCCCAGCCCTCAACGTGGCAACATTTTCTCGTTGCAGCTGGTGTGGCACAGACAGATTGGACATGGCACGGTGAGTTCCGTGAACTCTTTTGGCTCCATGGTCGGCAGCTGGCGACTTCGGCATTCTGGCCTTGAATTCAGGGTAGGATCGATCTGAAAGCAACCACTCGGGCATCGGGGGCTATCGACAGTCACCCAATCGATCCTTCGCCATCTACCCTGCTACGACGACTACAAGGACGTGGTTGCCTCAATCGCGTTGCGCTGGAAGCCGATGACGGCCGAGCTCAAGCGGCCTTGAAGTTGGCCACCACTACTCGGCCGAAGATTCAACCATCTACGGGATAGGGTCCGTCGGGAACAAGGCTTGGCTGTTGGAGATGAACGGAGGGGCCTGGGGCCCCAGGACTGGGAGGGCCCGGCCCATCTTTGCCTGCATCCGAGATGGATGGACAATGGAGCTAAACTAGGGACTAAGCTTTGACCTAGTTGATCAGGAACTCCCCCATTGCTCAAATCCCATCCAGGACTAGCATCTTTATCGACGGCAAGCTGGCTGGCAAGCAGACGACTTAGTGGACAAAGCGATCAGCAGGCTTTCTGACGGTTGTGATGAACTACGTCCGATGCACCAAGGCACATCAGCTCGAGGTAAACGCCCGTTCGCATGGTTTAGAACACGTCGAATGGTGTGGCTCAAATACGTACATGGGTTGGCCTGGGCCTTGAGACGGGATTTAGGGAAGTTTCTTGTTCTCTCTCGCAGACGAGTATGTATTGTAATCGGCGGAGCTCGAGCATGATGTCACGGTTTGGTTGTTCAGCCAGCCGTCTTCTGCAGTAGGATGATACCGTCGCACTTCAACCCAGCGCACAATGCAAGTGCCGTTGGTTGGCGCGCATCTTCAAGGGTCATATTGCAGATGTTGATAAGTTGATAACTGACATGATCTAAGAATTGGGACCCCGGAGCTGGTTACGGAATGGATGGCTGACTGCTGCTGCTCAGGTTCAGGAGGAGCAGCTAGTGACTTCCAGGTTAGCTACGGCGTATCCTGGCCGTCCAATACGGCTGTGACACCACCGCCCAGTGGCTTTTGGGTCGCATATTGAGGCTCCAGGATGATCGCCGATGGCTTTTGGCGCATTCTGGTCGAGGCCCCGTCCTGAAGAGCAGCCACGATGTTCAAGGTTTGCCGAGTCCCTGGCACTGGGCGGCCGTTTTGCCTCCACTCTCTACCTCTGTTGCCCCCAAGACTCCAGCACCAAAATTCCGGAGCTTGGGTCCGACTACCCACAGGGCGTCACAAGGCTCTCCAGTCGAAGAGGCCGATGCAAGCCTGGCAGATAACGTGTTGTTTGTGCGGCCTGGCCTCCCCTTCGGTCTCGGACTCCTGGTACCTGGGCGTCGCGGTAGGACCCTGCAGGGACAAAGCGGCGATAATAACGAAGAAAAAAAGGGACGAGAAGCAAATTCCTTTTGTTTTGGTCGATCACGCATTTTTCAGGTCGCCACAAACTATTTGTCTTACTGCGTCCACAAAAGATGGGTGCAACGTTCAAGCTTTGCCTCGCTTAGAGCGTAGTGAAGCTCTCCTCAGCAGTAGATCTGCCCAAGCTCACAGCCGCCCGCACGCTCTGCTTACGATGCGAATGCAATGCGACAGCACCTTCGGGAGATAGACGTAATTAACCCAGCCAGCCCGCCTCTTGGATCCAAGCCTCAGCACCTCCGCTCCACCACTGTTCCCGGATCGAGTGGCGCCCGCACTGATCCATTGGGGAACCCTTGGGCAAACGTTGGAGAATCTGGCCAACTCCGCAGGTGGAGGAGCAGAGGAAAGTGAGTGCTTGTCGACCAGCCAGCCAGCAGCTCTGGTTCATCGGAGGGCGCCGATGGATGGGAGCTGGCACAACAAACCCAAGGCCAAAAGAGCCGCTAGCTAATTGGACCTCGGACTCGATGGATGATAACGAGACTAGACCAAGAGCATCCATACTCTCAACGGAGTTTTCTTCGACGTCTGCCGTTCGTTCGCAAAGCAAGCCACGATAGAGCAAAACTCTACGTACAGCAAAACGGTGTCTCTTTGGTGATCCGCCCATGGGATAGCGTAAGCTCGCATGACCCCGCTTCGCAATGCAACGTCAAGCCAGGATGAGTTTGACGGGGAAATGATCCGCGATGCATCGGAAGCGAACAGTCAACGGTCTCAAGTGCAAACCTTGAAAGGGTCTGATCTGGGGCTGAGGGTCTGAGATTTCACAAGCTTATGCTCTTGGACGTCCGTGATACCACGCTTCGTGGCTATCTTGGACATGAAACTGACCCTTGATGGCGCTTCAAATTTGCTGGCGGCGTGCCCAGGGGCACACTTCAATAGGCCCGAAGCCAAGCTTGTTCGTATATCCCGTTTCAAATCGACCGTCGCAATGGCGTCCATCATAGGGCTGGCACGAACAGTCCGACACGTCCGAGACTCCGACTCACCCGGCCGGGTCACGGCCCTCGCAGCAGTGCCGACGAAGGAGACGAAATTCCCACACATACACCTTCCCCTTTTGTGTGACCATCTTAAATATGGCATTTGTAAATGCACAACATCTCTTAACAGAGCCACTGGGCCAGCTACACGGTGGTTTCCGCCTTGGCGCGGGCGTCAGTGTGCTGCAGTACTCCCCAAGAGGGATCAGCCATGATGGTGATGCTCAGGAACTCTGCCAGGCAGGGCATTTTTTTCTCGTTTCTGGCCATGAATGGCTCAGCCTCACAGACTCGGCGTCGAGACCTCTCCTCATGTCGAGGAAACTTTGGAGCTATTCAAAGTGCGACTGCCTGCAAACGTGAGGAGAGAGAAAACAAGGCCTTGAACGAGCCCACCTTTTGACGCGCGCACGGATCTCTCGTTCAAGGAAAATTAGCTGTGGACCTCGCAGTCTATTTCCTGTGCTATACCATCCACAGCTTGGGACGTTCCTGGAGGAGGGTGGTTGGTCATCGCGTCTCTCCTGGCCTAGGATTGGCGTGGCAACGTCCCCCTCACAGCAGAGTTTCGACGGGCTGGTGATTGTTTTCGCAACTGTGCCCACTCCTGGTGAAATGGCACCTGTCATCTCCTTTGCTCGATTCCTTGACACCACACCCTTTCAGATTTTTCTTTCAGGCGTGAGGGGCTGAGGTTGCTGTTGCGCTCGCGGTTGCACATGCTCGCGCTTGTTTCTTATGAGATGCATCGCGAGACATGGTATGATCTCGTCCTAGCAATAGGGTTTGATATCTGATCGCCATCCATCTTGTTAGCTCAGGCGCCGTTCCGGGTACTGTCTCCTGAGCAAGCCTTGTCCTGGTTACTATGGTGTGGATAAAGATATCCTTTATGTGCCTAGAACAAATACGGATATCCGAAGGCTTTCCTTGTGGACAGGCCGGCTGAAAGCACGATCCCACTGACGCGGCCCAGATTGCTTGATTGTCTGATGAGATGCCTCTCTCGGATAGTCAATGATCTATCCGTCCCCCTTGTCAACCCCACAAAGACGGGAATCAGCCGGATATTCATCATCTCAAGGCCTAGCTTGTCGATGATTATAAACCTTGCGCATGTGATCATTTTCGCGACTGCGTGGGGGTCTGCTGGGTTGACTATCATGTCGAATTATTCTCAAATCACAAATCAGAAGTTTCAGTCAACTCGAATGCTATTCGGCCAGGCAGACCCGGATAGTTTTCTACGATATCCCAATGTTCCGAGGGCTGTCTCACGACACATACCGACTCTTGAGGCCTCGGCACTGCCGTGGTTCTCTATCTCTGTTTTTCTCACTCGATCGGGAAGTTTGAAGAGAAGTCCAGATTTAGATCCGAGCTCTGTCATAATGGTACGATAAATAGCTGGTCAGCCCCGAAAAGGCCAGGCGGCATCCAAAGTCGAGTCAGCTTAGACATGCCTAGCCACAGCCATGACACAGGGGCCAGCCACATCTAAGGCCATCTTTGTCAAGCATTGATGGAGAAGTTGAAGGGGCTCCCCCGGACAAAAGCGATGAATGCCATGTCCAAGCGCCGAGTTCACCAAGAATCCTGTTATCTGACTCGGGTTGGCAGCCGCTTTACTTGGCAGATGAGCTAGGTAACCGCGCTGCAGGATCCTGCCCAACGACAGCGTCAGAGAATGAATTGCTTACATCTACTAACTGCAGTGGACTAACAGCCGCCGGGATGTTGAAGAGATACTAACAGTGGGACCAGGGTCTCCAGTGTCAAAGCGTCAATGCTCCTCCCGCATGTGACGAAAGTTGGGCCCTAGATGGATTCGACAGGAGAGAGGAACTCACGATGCGGCATATTTAGTGCCAAGCCGGCTCCTTCCAGGCCAGCCGCGGTGAGTTGCCGCGGCCTGGCTGGTCTAGACCACCTAGCTGGCGGAGCCTGTCACAGGGTGGCAGCGCGATAGCTCAACCGCCAGGCAGACAGACATTCAGAAGAGGACAAAATAGCCAGCAAAGGGGTCAACTAGCGAGGGAATCAACCGATTCGCTGAAATTGTTGGGAAATAACGTCTATTGCGCCGAGAATGACAAGATAACAAGGAGGCAGCTGTCTGATAATCACGCGCAAGCCCCACTGATATCCCGGACCGACGAAACCAACAACGCAACGGATCCGAGCCCGTCATGGCCCTTGGGTATCCATAATCAAGGCAACGGGAAACTCTGGAGACTGTGTCTTTGGTCCCAGTGATCTACATGCGCGGCTGATCTCGTTTTCCGAGGCAAGGGTTTCCAATCTTTCAAGTAGGCAGGTTTTGACTGGGCAGGAATTTCTGGCCTGACCTCTGGGCATCAACCATGGTACCTGGTCAGTATCTGCGCAAGTGTCGCAGATCGAGAATGAATGTTTCCTTTGTTGTCTGATTCACTCCTTCCTAGTGGAAAGAAAGGAGTCAGCTGGTTCTTGTGCCTTCTGGCACGGGGAGGCTCAGGATGCATTGCCGGAGCCGTCCTGATCCCTCCACAACATTTGATTATCTTTGCGGCCTGGACTTTTTGTGAGCTACGATGCTGGAAACAGAGAAAGGGGGTTATGACCTGCAGAAACGCAGGAAGATCCGGATCTAGCTCGTGGCGGTCTCGCTAGAAGTTGTACACGGCAACTGCACCCAGCTCCCCAGTTATGAATCTCGCCAACCCAGCAGTACACTAATGCGTCTACTAGCAAGACCCGACATAACTTTGCGACTCTGAGAATGAGCAGGGATGCATGGGTTTGCATTTCCTGTGTGGTTACTCGACAACGTGTGGTCTCATCGATCGAGAAATTCATCCTCAAGAGCATGTCACCTGTTTCTACACCACTAGAACACGGAGCTTACCGTTCTCGTGGTTGTCCTTCAAAGGAATCGATTTGTAACTCCTACTGTGTCGGTGGAGACCACAAGTCCCGCTTTGAGTGGAACGGAGGCGTTTACGGGGTCTCCGGGACCGGAGCGACTCAGGAGACAATTGCCAGCTAAGAAAACCGATGGACGGGGCGGAAAATCGGAATCGGAAGTGTATTATCAACTGCCGAGTTCTGCTGGTGTTTCCGAAAATGCTGCCGGCTTCAGTTTTCGGATATGAAAACCCCAACGTCGTTGCGATGTTCTTGGCGATGGTGGCAGACCTGAATCATGGAAGGCGGCTATATGTTGTTCGTGGGGATATAGCTCGGTACGCTCCCCGAACACTCTAGGTTTCCGTAATTTGTTTCCTCGCCGTCCCTCATCGGGTTGGAACAAGTCCGATGAGTCTTTTTGAGTTCTACAGCTGGGGATTAGCTCCTTCATGGTACTATATGGCTACCAGGTGCCAACAGCTATGCATAATTGAATTTCTATGCACGAAGCCAGGAACAAGTAGAGATGTGTCTTAATCATAGACAAAGAATACTTGTGACTGTAGAAGCAGTTACACTTGCGTTCGAATCTCTCATGAAGTCTTTGCTCCCAAGTGGACTTGACGAGGATGTTGGGACCATGACCCAGCCGAACGCCATACCTACCCACTTGGTCATATTGCTATTGACAATAGAAACAAATGCCCGCTGTTTACAGTATGTAATAGATCCTTGGCAAAAAAAGATAGTTCAAAGCTAAATTATCTTGCATTCTTTGTCGTACGAGATATTATCCACAATGTTCGGCTTGCAATCTAGACCACACCTTTTCACAGAACTCGGCGAGATCAAACAACCAGCCCAGTCCGTTCATTGAGCTAACGCGGCTGCGAGATGCTGGGCACTTAATTAGGATCTAGGCTTGATCTCGTATCACTGTTCCACGTAGGTGTTGATGGTTAATGATTTATCCTACAGGTTCGGAATAGTCATCTTAGGATCTCAATGCTTACGCAACCGCGGCTGCGGTGTGTAGTCTTCACGTTGTCTTTTAATGCAACCCTGTTCGAATACTCTTCCTATCAATACTTGTCCAGCTGTAAGGTTTTTCTGTGAGAACTATTGGTGTTGTCGAGGTCGGTAAGCTCGGCCGCTAGCGTATCGCGCGGCGCGTGCCGCAGCCGGCGTGTCCAGTTTTATAGTCACCAAACAAGAGACGCTTAAACAGATAGTATCTTGATCTTTTAATCTCCTATTAGTTATTCGGTGCCAGTAGATGAACGTATAATGTTTATGTAGAACTGTTCTCAGGAGTCGTCCCTCCAGAGTTAGCTCCTGTGACGCGTCTTTGCAAATGCCTCTCTTCAAGGGGAGGTAGTCTTCTTTACAAGCTAGTTTATTAGTCTTTTACTGCCCCCTCGATTTACTTTATCTTTGATGAAGATTACTCTAGGTGCTTTACTATTTCCTAACAACGATGAATCTCATTGAACGTTCAAGCAAACTCACAACGCGACCCAGACAAGAATATTTGAATATTTCACCAAAGACCAAAGCTATCCGTAGACCCTCTTTAGTAATGGTTCGACTCGAAACAGTAAAATCATGACATTCCTCTACGCCGGGGAGAATTAACACTTTATTTGCATGCAAACACAACACAACACAACACAACGGAATGATATTATAGGCTGAATTTAACGATTCATGGAGTGATAGAGAATAGATATTTATAGCGATAACAGATTCTTTGAGCTGCTTTTACTTGTTAAAATAGTGCAATTGCACTAGAGTCGAGGCCTTGTTGTATTTACACAACTAGTTCGCTACCGTCAACGAGGCTATCGTCGCCAGGTGACATTCTGGTTATCATGATAAACTAGGTGAGATTACATCATCGACATGATTGTCTACTCAATTAGGATAGCCCCCTGAAGGCATAGATGACCAATCTGACAGTCCGTGCAGAAGTCCAAGTCAACCACACAACACCTGGTTACCCGGGAGGGTTTCTCCGCGCAATGTGTAGAACAGTATATCTACAGGAGCAGATAGAGATAGTAAATTACTCTTTTGTGAGAAGTTTAAACAAGAGAAAAGACACCATGTGAAAGTAAGCTAGACGAAGGAAATGAGAAGGCTTCCTCGATTGAGTTCTGGTGGCACCTTTCTCTTCGAGTGGAATATCCCGGTTGGGGCTCTTGATGACGCATCGACAAACCTATGAAAGTTCCTATCCATGACATAGCTAAGCCCCCAAAGCGCTATTTTGCCAAGAAATTAACTAGCTGCCGTACTCGGTCCCGAGCTTGGGCAGTATGAGCAGCTACTGTTTCCTTCGGTGCCGATGTCGAGTTTATCTGCGTGCTGCCAAGATGAATCTCACCCGTGATGGCCAATCCTCTCTAATTTCTTATGAACCCTAACGCCACCCAGCTACGAAGGAGTTCAAGTCTTAGAGTCTGAGAAGCGGAGAAGAGGTCTTAGCAACCTGCATGACTAGACTAAACACGTACAGAGTGCTCAGCACAAAGTCAGAGCAACGCCAAACAGGTCATCATACATGATAACGTCATTCTTATTCTAATTTGCCTAGGACCTCCAGAGAGCAAGAGCAATCCGCGAGTGTAGTACTAGCATGTTCGTCAACGACAAACATGACGACAAATGCTTGGAAAACTGCAAAACAGATTAATCTAATGCTATAGATTTAAGCTATTATAAAGCAGTTCAGGTGAATCACTTGCAGTTACTACCGTACATTCGAGTAAAGGCCAGAGCCACCCTATGCTTGGTGAATTATAGCCCCTTGAGAGAGTGATAATCTCAACCATGCCGAGATGCAGACGAATTAGTGATTGAAGAGTAACTGCATCTTACAGGATTGTACATAACTATGGAGTGATCCACGGCAGGTCACTGAAACAGACGACAAAGTAACCCCATCCAATATCACCTCTTTGTGCCCCCGACATTACAGCCTAAAAGAAACCTGCATGAAGGTGGCTAAAAACAAGAGTCAAGTCAAGATTTCGGCGGTGGCGTCATGTAAATGGCCCGGACTACAAAGAAAGCGCCAAGTATGATGTCACAATCGATGCGTTTCTATGACGTTTGTGGACGAATAGCTCCTCAGTGTTTGCAACCTTGCGAACACGCCTATGCCTAGATTCCTGGACAAAATAGTCCATGTGCATTAGTCTGTTTGGGAAAATGCAAACAGGTTTGTGATTATAAGAGACTTTGGGCAGTTGCTATAGCGTGGATAGAATGCTGCTAATCGAAGTAATTACGTTAACTTGTAATCCATGATAGAATACTGCTGAGACCGAGTAATATAGATGAGAGCCTGGTCATCGGTAGTATCCAAGTGAATGGTAAGCTCATCATCCAATTTGGGCTAAACCAAGCAAAACTCTGGTTATGCCAGCGCACCACAAACTGATCATGGGCGAAGAAAAGTACTCACTTCTAAATAATCAAAGATTCAAATGTCGAATTTTAGGTCTAGCGCTTGTTTTTTATGCTATTAAGGTATGGTAGAATCTCTCCATATGTGCTCACTCTGTGTCCTGTTTATACTATATTGTCGGCTAGTGATTCGGGTTGTTATTCTTTTACAATAAAATTTCTCTAACATAGCTTAGGTCACCCGAAAAAATAGACATATATGTTTGTAGTTAGGAGATTCGACAATCTTAGCAGGTTCAGTGACTCGACAAGTTGACTGTGTACTATGGCTAGACTACTATTTTGAACTGGATCGAGAATCGGACCCATATACCATATAAACACATGATTCTAGTTGCAATTAGTCGGTACTATTTCTTACGCTACGCCATCTTACAACACTTAGCTTCTGGTCTCTGTCGTAACTAGGCTCCCGATTGTCTGGCCACTGCTAGTGGGAACCCTTGAACAGGCCGGGAACTCCCCAGTCCCTATAGGTTTGAGAGTTCTTGAGATTAGTGTGCATTTTGGGCGGCACAACCCAGATCTTATCAATCTTATCTTATAATATCGAGTCAATTCTACAATTCCATGACTCTGCGCTTTGAGTTCGGGGGTCTATTCACATTCCATTGGCACAGATTACAGAGGGATTAGATATCCCTTCCAAGTCACTCGGGTGTAGCACAAGCGTCCAGGTGTGGAGACGATCCGGCCATACGCAGCCATCCAGGATACCCTGCTGCGTAGTGTGCTGGCCTTGTCCTTGTCGGCCTCAATGCAGCTCCGATCCGAGGACTCAAGTCCCGAAAGTGCGGGTTGCCGGCGAGTGGCTTGCGAGAGGCGAGATGGCCCATCGTGCATATGTAGGTAGATGCTGGCACCAAGCAAGCCTGTTCCCAGGCTCCAACTCAGATGCTGAAGCTGACGAGCTTCACTGCCATTCGTCGTCGGAATGGTGGCAAGTTGATGTCAGTATGGAGGGCAATGTTGGCAGTGACGCATGGGTCCCAATGCGTTGCTGTTTGCAACTTGAGAGAGTTTCGTGCTTGGTTAAACGCACAGCAAGAAATCTCGGGGATCGGTCTTGGCTCGCTTCATGTCGGGTTTCTTGTGTTCCTAGACGATATACAGCAGGGCATGAGTGAAGCTCCCCACAGCTCCTGGAGCTGGTGGCCTCGACCAAGCGTGAAACTGCCGCCGGACTGGATAATTGTGGAATGTGGTACACCTAAATAGCTTGTCAATTCAACCGGGCCAAAGACATTGGTAGAATAAGTAAGCCGTCAAGCGATGTTGCATCCAGTGCTGGAGCTGGTGGTGGAAAGCGAGTGCTCTTGCGATGACGATGCATCATGATTCAAGCCCGCGGGCTGTCCTTCTGGATCTGGAAACCCTCCAACTCGAGCTCTCCGGAGCTAACCAAAAGTAAAAAAAGCCTAGTCCCCGCCAGGACCCTACAGTAGCGCCGCATGTCGAAGCAGAGATTGTCCACGCTGACGTTTTGTCTCTTGTCTCTATTGGCCCGCCCGGACAGAATTGCCATTGGAGCAAGAATCGAGCAGCGAGGCGGCCCATCTTGGAAAGATTTCCCCGAAACTAAAACGTTTGATGGGTGCGGCTATTGACCTTGGGTTCCTGAAGAGGCTATCTACAAGCGCCGGGAATTTCTTGCTAGTTTTGGGCCATTGTCAAACAGGAGAAGACATTTGGAAGCTAGGAAACGGTCATTCATCCATGTCAGGCTGGCTGCTCCCCTGGATGCTTTGGCTTTGGGCGCTCGGACACATTGCAGGCGCTCACGCCGGCACTTGAGATTGCTCTACCTGTTCTCGTGGGGGACAGTTCTAGATCACGGCGCACGCATGGGGTAATGGACGGCGGCCAGACTGGGGAAAATCAGGCCATGATGTTCAACCGGCTAGAGTTGATAGGTGAAGGCCCCGAGATCCACGGTGCGCTGTAAGATGAGAGATCGCGGAGACTGTGGGAACGCGTGGACCGGATTGCGGTCTTTGTTGCCTTGTCCTACCCCGGAGAGTCGGTGCTCAGTTGCCGAGTTTCTTCTAGAACACGGCATATTCGTCCGTGTCTTGTGATCCTGTGATCAATTGGCCTCGTGGTGGTTTAGGGTTAGTTGGCTTCGGGAGCCGTCGAAACAAGCTCCTTTCATAAACAACGCCCTTTAGAGCAAGAATTCCCTCTGTCTCTTGTGGTAAACAAGACTCCAACGTGTCAACGCTCGCTAGAGAGTTGCCGAGTTGGCTACGTAACTTGTGAAGGATCTGACTGCAGATCTCCTCAGATGCATGAGATGAGGCAATCCAAGGGTCCTCCTGTCCAGGGGCCAAGTTTCAAGATCCAACGTCTCCAGCAGCAATAAATTTCTAGGCGACCGGTTGTGGCGGTCCCAAGCGCAACGTGTGTGGTGTCGGTTCCTGTTTTAGTACCTGTCAAGCAAGATTCGCCGAGACGGCGCCAAATGGCATCGCCAACTCCGGGCAGCTCCCGGGATCGATACCGGTCCATTTCCCCGCGTGACGTATCAAGAAAAAAAAAAATAAACTGGAGAGGTCGGGCCAACGAGATCAACAGGGTCGGCCGGCGAATCGAGGCTCATCCAATTCAACGTGGGATCTTGGCATTTTTCGCAGACAGAGATCTTCTCCACAGAGTGAACCATGCTGCTATTCTAGTTTTGGTGGAGAGGGTGTCCCTGAAACTCCCAAATAGGACATGGCCGGCGGCTCTAGAAGAGTATAGCAAAGATCTGCGGGGAAGCTGAGTTGCCATGTGGCGTCGTCCGGCGGATCTAGCCTCTTGTAGAGCTCTCAACAGAGAAACTCTTTCCGTCCACGATCCACCATCCCAGTCGTCGGCCACCGAGAGGGAGAGTCAACCACATCGCGGGCCAACTCTGAGGAAAGAGACGATGCAAACACCCACTTAGATGACGCAGATTGGTCATGACGCCCGAGTCCAGATCCAATTGTGCGGGGGAAAAAGATGGAGAGTTGGTGTGTGGGCGAGACGGAAATCTCGTCAAAGATGCGACTCTAGATACGAGATGGACTCGACATGAAAGTACATAAGGATCGACTGAACTCGTCCTCAAGTCCTTTACTCTCAAGCTCATCATCCTCTCTCTCTCAATCAATCCATCAAGCAACAACAAGCAAAGCCAAAACTTGTCTCCTAAAATCACATCCTAAACCTTTACTTCTACACTTACACAACACATCCATCACAATGGCTCCCGGCGCTGTCGTCGACGACTTCTCCAGCCACGATGGCCAGGCCCTCGAGGTCCTCTCCGACAAGATTGACGACGTCAACGTGATCAAGTACGACGAGAAGTCCAAATTCGATACCCAGAAGGACAAGAAGGCATTCCGCCAGTACGAGGACGCCACCGACCGCGTCAAGAACTTCTACCGCGAGCAGCACCACAAGCAGACCGTCTCATACAACCTCGCTGCCCGCAACCGCTTCTACAATGCCACCCGGCCCCGCGCCGAGATGACCATCTGGGAGGCCATGGAGAAGCTCAACACCCTCGTCGACGAGTCTGACCCCGATACCTCCCTCTCCCAGATCCAGCACCTCCTCCAGTCGGCCGAGGCCATCCGCCGCGATGGCAAGCCCCGCTGGATGCAGCTCACCGGCCTCATCCACGACCTGGGCAAGCTGATGCTCTTCTTCCCCGAGCTCGAGACCCAGGGCCAGTGGGATGTCGTTGGCGACACCTTCCCTGTCGGCTGCGCATTCTCCGACAAGATCATCTACCCCGACACCTTCGCTGAGGGCAACCCCGACGCCAAGAACCCCGACTACAACACCAAGTACGGCATCTACTCGCCCAACTGCGGCCTCGACAACATCATGCTCAGCTGGGGCCACGACGAGTACCTCTACCACGTCGTCAAGGACCAGTCCACCCTCCCCGACGAGGCCCTGGCCATGATCCGCTACCACTCCTTCTACCCCTGGCACCGTGAGGGCGCCTACACCCACCTCATGTGCGACAAGGACCACGAGATGATCAAGGCCGTCCAGGCCTTCAACCCTTATGATCTCTACTCCAAGAGCGACGGTGTCCCTGACGCCGAGAAGCTCAAGCCCTACTACATGGAGCTCATTGACGAGTACTTCCCCCAGCGTGTCCTCAAGTGGTAAAGGGTTAAAATAGGGAATGAAAATAGAAATGAATGAAGCATAGAAGAGAGAAAGCATGTCTTTTGGTTTATTTTGTAGGCCAGGAAATAAGGCCAGGAACTTGGGATTTATGGGATACATTGAATTGAGCGAATGAATGAATACAATCAATCAGTTGATGATCAATATTGGGACCCCAATGCTTTGAACAGTGAATGAATTTGTTGAAGCTGATAGGAATATCATAGTTGACAAAGACGCCTTGCATCTTTGCCATGCAGTTGTTCCGAGGAAGACATGATCGAGCTCCTCGAACTGTAAGAGGGCTGTTCTCGGCACACACTTGAGCTTAAAGAGAACTTGTCTATTTCAGTGTCGCATTAAGAAAACTGCTAAGACTGGTTGAATTTGTAGTGTATGTAGGAATTGGGCACTGGTTAGCGCTCAAGCAGAGATATAGATGAGGCTATTTCCAGGTCGGATCTTGGATGGGGATTGGCGAGCAGAAGACTGAAGAGAGTACAAAACTGATAAGAGCGATAAGAAAAAAAAAGTTGAGAATTTCTGGGCAGTTTTTCCGCATCCAATGAACTAAGCCACATAAGGCTAGAACCTTCTCTCTGCAACCAATCACGTAATGATCCGCCATCGAGCTGCCCCTCAGTAAAGTTGGAAATTTGGAGGAAAGAGCGAGCCGCAGAAAGATTGTCGAAGTCGCTGAGAAATCGGCAAATCCACCATCTTTCCAACAACAACTCGACTGCGCGGCTCAATATCCTCATTTCAAGATGGGATCTACAAAGCGCAAGCGCGATCAGGCTGAAGAGTCCGCCGCCACCGAAAAGCCCGCGAAAACCGAAGTCGAAAAGTCTACCAAGAAGCAAGAGGAGGAAGAGACTTCGTTCGTCGACCTTGGACTCGATCCCCGATTACTTCAGGCTGTCGCCCAGCAAAAGTTTGCGAAACCGACTCTTGTACAGCGCAAGGCTATCCCGCTAGCCCTCAACGGTCAGGATGTTCTCGCAAAGGCTGATTGTGGCTCTGGAAAGACTGCCGCCTATGTCTTGCCTTTACTATCGAGCATCTTGAAGCGCAAAGCTGTATGTCCACCACGCCTCGTTCCAGGCGCTGTGATTCTTGCAGTGCACTAACTATTCTGCGTCCAGACCGACTCTACCGCCTTCACAACTGCCCTTATCCTCGTACCGACCCGCGAGCTTGCCGATCAAGTCTCCAAGGCCATCGAACAGTTTGCCGCCTTCTGCGCCAAGGATATTAATACCGTCAAATTGACCGACAAGGTTACCAACGCCGTTCAGCGTGCCCTTCTCTCCAACTCTCCCGATATCGTCATCTCAACTCCCGCGACCGCCTGGCACAATGTCAACTCCTCGGCGCTCTCGATCGACAAGCTCACGCATTTGGTGCTGGACGAGGCGGATCTTGTCCTCTCCTACGGATACAGCGAAGATCTCGAGAACCTCTCGCGATCGGTTCCAAAGGGCGTTCAAGTCATGATGATGAGTGCCACACTCACCGATGAAGTCGACACGCTCAAGGGCATCTTCCGACGGGACCCGACATTGCTGGACTTGAAGGAGAAGGAAGCCGAGGGCGAGGGCATCACTCAATTCGTCGCCAAGTATGTGCCGTGGGCTACCCTTTTGCATGCGACAGAATTGCTAACAAGTCTCAAAGGTGTGGCGAAGACGAAAAGTTCCTTCTGGCCTACGTTATCTTCAAGCTGCGTCTGATCAAGGGCAAATGCATCATCTTTGTCAGTGACATTGACCGATGCTATCGAGTGAAGCTTTTCTTCGAGCAGTTTGGTATCCGAAGCTGTATTCTTAACTCAGAATTGCCTCTGAACTCTCGAGTACATGTGGTGGAGGAGTTCAACCGAGGTGTCTACGACATCATTATCGCCGCGGATGAGAAGAACGAGATGCTGGGGGACAGCGAGGAGGTTGGCGAGGCAGGGGAGGGCGAGGCAGACGAATCCAAGGACGCCAAGAAAGGAGAGGACGACGCCGAAACTGAGACTAAGCGACCAAAGAAGAAGGCCAAGAAATCCAAGGGCGACAAAGAATATGGAGTGTCAAGAGGTACGCGCAATGCTGATGCAGCCATAAGTCTCCTGGGGCACATTCCTCGGGAGACCAACCTGCACATGTCACTAAGAGCTCAAGATCCAGCGCTAACAAACGTCTCCAGGTGTTGATTTCAAGAAGGTGTCCGCAGTCATCAACTTCGATCTTCCTACCACAGCATCATCCTACACCCACAGGATAGGACGTACAGCCCGAGCTGGTCAGACCGGCATGGCCCTGTCATTCGTCGTTCCCAAGGATCTCTACAAGAAGCACATGCCCACTTCAACACCGGCTGCCGAGAATGACGAGAAGGTCATGGCCAAGATTGTCAGGCAGCAGGCGAAGCGGGGCAAGGAGGTGAAGCCTTACAACTTCAACATGAAGCAGGTTGACCCCTTCCGATACCGAATGAACGACGCACTACGAGCTGTTACCAAGGTGGCTATCCGAGAGGCTCGAACAAGGGAGCTCAGACAAGAGCTTCTCAAAAGTGAGAAGCTAAAACGGTAAGACTTCATTTATTTTCGAAACAACTCACCACATTTACTGACCAATGGCTACTAGATACTTCGAGGAGAACCCAACCGAACTCACCCATCTGCGCCACGACGGTGAGCTCAGGACAGCCAGACAGCAGGCCCACCTAAAGCACATCCCTGAATACCTCCTGCCCAAGGATGGTAAACAGGCTCTGACGAGTGATGTTGGCTTCGTGCCGATGAGAAAGGACCGCAAGCTCAAGGGGAAGAAGGGACGAGGTTTCAAGGTTGGCTCAAGGAAACGGGATCCCCTCAAGACGTTCAAGGCGCGGCGGAAGACGAAATAGATGAGTCGGGTAATACAGCGTTTGGTTATTTTGGGCGAGATACCTTGATCTGAATAAACATTGTCTTGGAAGCGATTCCTGTCCATTTTCCCATCTGTTTCCTCTCGCCTTGGGATCGTCTTACATGGCTGGAAGTAAACTTAAGAGTGTCACGTCTATAACCCCGGCAACACAACATGAGGAAATTGCGGACCTGTGATCTTACTCTCCGCTAGCCTCAGCCACTTCTCCTTTTCATGCCCTTTGCAATGCTTTATTCACATGCTGTGATGCCCAGATTCAGATCCTCAGGCCACAATTCCGCCGTATTGTAACCAGACGGGGTTAGCTTTCCGCCTGCGGAGCTTAGTCATTCATGCACGATGCCCGGTCCTTCGGAGACAACGGGGTCTTTCGGCCGGGGGATCGACGGCGACAGGCCCGATCGACGGCATGATGGAGGATCAGGGGGAAATCCCGTTGGACTTTGAGGATAAACTTTGGGCAATGGAAAAGTATAAAAAGACGGGTGAAGGACGTTGTTGAGATGGATTGTTGGAGGCAGACAGCTTCAGTCGGCACTTACACGACAACACCAACAAAGTTTACTATACGTTACATCTACATATTCACTCCTCCACCTTTACGTCATGGCTCCTCCTGCACAGCTTCCCCTCCGTCAACTTGGAAAGAATGGCCCCAAGATCCCAGCTGTAGGCTTTGGTCTCATGGGCATCAGCGTCGGCTACGGCGCCGCAGAGTGCGTGACCCTATTACCCCTCGACACACCCTCACTAACATCCTCAGGTCTGATGAAGAGCGCCTCAAGGTCCTTGACCGCGCTTGGGAGCTCGGCTGCACAAACTGGGACACGGCCGATATCTACGGTGACAGTGAGGACCTCATCGGCAAGTGGTTGAAGCTGCACCCCGAACGTCGTCAGGACATTTTCCTCGCGACCAAGTTTGGTCTTAGATTTGCCGATGGGGATATTAAGAGGAACTCATCCCCCGAGTATGCTAGGGAGTGCATCGAGAAGAGTTTGAAGCGGCTAGGAGTTGAGCAGATTGATCTGTATTACATGCACCGCGCTGTTGAGGAGGTGCCTATTGAGAAGACTGTCGAGGCTATGAAGCAGATGGTAGAGTAAGTTCTCACCGATGAACGTGATAATAGGAAACATGCTGACAATGAATAGGGAGGGCAAAGTCAAGTATCTGGGTCTCTCAGAGATTTCGTCCACGACACTCCGTCGCGCCCATGCCGTGCACCCCATCTCGGCCGTTCAAGTAGAGTATAACCCCTGGACGCTCGATATCGAGGGCCCCTCAGGAACACACCTCCTCAAGACGTGCGACGAACTTGATGTGGCTGTGTTTGCTTACTCGCCCCTCGGTCGGGGAATCCTGACGGGTCGCTTCCGCTCCATTGACGACTTTGAAGAAGGCGATGCCAGACGGGGCTATGCGCGGTTCCAAGGGGAAAACTTCAAGAAGAACTTAGTGCTCGTGGACAAGTTTCAGGAGTTGGCAAAGCGTAAAGGATGTACATCTTCACAGCTGGTTCTGGCGTGGCTGCTAGAGCAGAACCCACGCGTGTTCGTCATCCCTGGCACCAAGAAGATCAAATATCTGGAAGACAACGTCGGAGCAGCTCGAGTGACTCTGAGCAAGGAGGAGGAGCGGGAGCTGAGGAAGCTGGTATCGGATGCTGGGATTGAAGGAGGACGAGATCCCTCCTACGGGAACTATGTGGACACCGTTGCTCTGGACGCTTGAATGCATTCAGGAAAAGTCTTTAGACCGCAGCACCTAGCATCGATAGTGTAAGGCGTATGCAAGCCCAGCTAGGACGGCATGAATGGCACTCCCTATGTAAGGTCCACGGTCCATATGAAAGAGTGTGCTCTACCAGACGGCCCCATCCCAACGAGGGCTGCCAAAGTCGGCAACGGGCTGGAACCCGATGTTGACATATTGTGTGCCCACAGTTAGTAAGTGAAGGAGTTGGGAGAACAACTCTTCACTTGGCAAGGTCACTGCGGATGTAAATTGCGCCGCCCCCAGGGTCTCTCGTCCGACTGTCGAGTGAGAGAGTCTTCCCCGTCTCAGCAGACTTCTCCTTGACCTATTGGATAAAGGAGGTACCAGCTCTCATCGCTCATCTCTCTTTAGATGGACGATAACGAGGTAATTCAGAAAGATGAAGTTGCCGTCATTGGCTACGGTTTCGAGGTGCGGCCCCAACCGATCGGCCGACTCAACATGGTTTAGAAATACTGATCGGACACCTTTCCAAGTAGCATAGGTGCTCCCAAGCTCGTCCACACATCGGGCCAGCCCGTCACTGGCAGGGGCCCCTGTACCAAATTAGTCGCCTTGGACGTCTGCGGTGGCTATCCTCAGCCGCTCGCAAACTCCCGATTCTCGGAACCTCTCCGATTGCCTGCCCGTGTCGCAGATGGCTTGATTAAACCCTTGCTTCTTGAGGACGGCTCCGTGCTCCATTGACCAGTACTCCCAACAGCGGTGAGGTGCGTCGATGATGAACTGAGTATCGTGGGATGACACACCAGCGTCGCGGATATAGAATAGTCTCGGCAGAGTTCCGACAAGCACCTATCTGAGGACCCAGCTAGGCACGCCAACGATCAAAGGTACTGTCTCAGGACGGCACTGCAGAGATAAAAAAGCAAGTCTCCTCTTGCGTTATCGTGTGTGGTCGCTCAGTGAGGACGCGGCTCAAATCATGAGATGTTGTTCAAATGCCACCACACGTGCAGCTGCATTAACAGGGATACCCATCCCTGAACATCCCACGCCAGTTTCTAGAAGAATTGGCCAGCGACACCGAGACGTTTCCGCTATTTTGGCCGAGATTTCCAAGATTTCCCCCGAAGTAATCTGTATCTATCGTACTATTCAGACTCGAGATGCTGGAGTCAATCCGGGGACTCCAAGATCTAGGCGCTTTGGCGAGATCCTGAAATGGGGCTGCTTAGGGATATCCTCAGCCTTTTAGACACGACAGCGTAGCCAGTTCACCATCACCGAGGCGCCCCCACCCACGGCCCGCGATGAGAAAGGGAATCCTTACTGCCTGCTGCTGGTCAATGTGCATATCCGCCTGCCTACCGGCGCATTGACAAATTTGACCTTTTGGTTCCAAGGTGAGAGAATGGCGTCCACGATCGTCCATGTATAGGTACCATCGTCCCACGTGTCTCGGCAGAGTCGCTGATATGGCTTGTCACTGCTGCGTTGACGGGATATGGCGATGGAGACATGTGGCCATCATCCCCCCGTGGTTTACAAAAGGATTTCCAAGGACAAAAAGTCGATTGATTCCCCACTAGCTCGCTTATTGATGGTGTTGATAGCAGCCTGGCTCATGGGTCGTGTTTTTTGCTTCTCTCAACTTTCACACGCTGCGTTACCACATACAGCAGCACAGTGCCGTAGACGAACGGGTCCAAGAAGTGGGCGCTAATGTACGATGGCAGCCTCTTTAGCCCGAGGGGACATATTTCGGCGATGTGGCGCCCGCCGGTTGATAAGGCGCCCCTTCGAGATGTAACTCAAGTGGAGGCAAGTTGCAGCGATTGCCTTGCTGTTGAAGCAACAGTTGCGGCTCGCGATTTGCATTCTTCAAGAGAACAAGTCACGGAGCGAGGGTCTTGGATGGCACGGCATCTCGACGGGAGGAAGCTGTGTCGCGAGAGTTTCCGAACAGAATTGCCAGCGAGTAATAACAGCGAAGAATGACATGGATGGACTCTGATGCGTTCGAGATCATCAGCAAGCTGACTGCGAGGAGGTTGTCGTCTGGGAAATTGTAATTGCATTCGCCCCCCGTAGATAGGAATTAAGCCTCCGAGATTTCTCTTTGGTCAGCTGAAGTCAACTAATCTAGTCTTTTGAGGCGCAATAGGCGCGCTATCGACAACTCGAAGGAGGGAGACACGTCCCGTATCCGGGAGGAGGGTTGGCGCTTGTGTACTCGAATGGATCCGATAATGTTGCAATTTTGTTCTTCGTCCCGTTCCTTTGTTAGCGTCTGATGTAACTCGAATGATTGCTGATCCCTCAACATCCGACGCGAGGAAAAGAAAAGCCCAGTCACATTTCGTCATTCGGGTTTTGGGTCAAAGTTGCATGTTAGTGGGGTCTTATTGTGTTGCCGTACAGACTTGGGTTGCAAGCAGCAAGGGGAAGATGGATGATCGACAGGGTCTGCCTCTGTTCCTGTTAGTGGACAACAAATTCTTGCGCAACCGCACTTTTCCACCTCTTTATTGGGTAAAAGAGGGCATTCGCGATTCTTGACTTTGCGAGACAACGACTAACAGAAACTCAAGCGAAAGAATCCTTTCGCGTAAACCCCTGTATCATGAGATTGTAGCAGGTCAGGAGAGGGAACTACCCAATGCGATACCAAAAGAGATGTTGCCCAGACCGTGGGGTCAGCGGTGAAGGTGACGGACTGTCGAGTCAGCGGCGGAAGCAAGAGAGCAAGGTGACCCCCATAGGCTGTCGGTCAAGGACGGGGAGGCCTGCCACCCGAGTGGACCGGCGTCCTTCACCTATAAGCGCTCCATAATTGGGAGGGTTGAAGGCGCATAGACGGGTTTCGGATCGTTGACTCGCAGGGCAGCGTTCCAACGCCGGTTCAACACCCTCCACTTCGCACCCGCATCCGCAGAAGGTGTACCAAGAGCCGATTTCACAACTGGGTAGCGAAAGAGGCTTGATAATTTGGAATTTGGTCTTGGATGGTTCGACAAAGCCGAAGCCCGGCCTGGTCGTCAAGGTCCGGGGAGTGAGCACCTTGATGGGCCACCCTGAAGCCTTATTTGGCTTCGACTTGCTGATCAGCTCGCGCGTCGTCTAGCAGAAATGCTAGACCTGTACGCATAAATAAGTCGTGCTGCCACCCGCGACCCAGGGACATGCTCTCCCTTGTCAACCTTCGTGTCTTTGCGTATCTGATGTTTTGACAGTTAGCGGCCTCTGACGTGAGATCCCTTGTCTTGTCCGTCACTGTCTTAGTGACTTATCGACACCATCGACCGGTCCAATCATTGAGGACTGACATTACCAAGCAAGCTTCCTCAAAAAAGCATTTGTCCCAGGGCAAAATCTTTTCTGCGAACCCTTCCGTCCCCAGTATTGCCTTGGTTGCTGCCAATCGACTCAGACAACCATGGCCGAGGAACCTATGCTCATGCGAATCCCTCCGGAGATTCGCATGCTGATATACGAATACCTGCTCGACAATGGCGGAAACAAGGACATTGCGATCCGCAATCAATCGAGGTGTGAATACCAGGCGCGTCGCTCAAGTTGCCAACGATCCGTCTACCACATCATGGAGCGGTCCTTTGCCAAGATGTCGTACGAAACGACATACTGCGCCGACGCGGAAGCCGATCGAGGGATGCACACGGCCATAATGCACATCAACAGAAAAATCCGAGAAGAGGCGTCCCATTTTCTGTATGGAAGGCATGCGTTTCACTTTGGCGAGGACCTGGAGGCTGTGGTGCCATTCCTCGCTGATAAGACGCCGCGCACTAGGGACTTAGTTCGAGAGATCAGTCTCTACAAGCGCAGCCCGACCAATGCTGTTGAACCGGAGTCCTATGACTGGGCCTCGGTCTGTCGTTTCTTGCGGAATCTGCAAGGCTTGGATAAATTGACACTTGTCATTGAAGGAGCCCGACCGCGAGGTACATGGGATGGGCCGCAGAGTTTGACGGTTTCCGACTTTCGGCTGTTGTATTCCACACGACATGACAGCCTCGAGTGGGCCCGGGAGTTGGCTTCTGTCAAGACGATCAAGGAGGTGGAGATTGTAGCAGATATTCACCACCTGCCACACCCTCAGTCGAACATGATGCTGGTTCTTGCAGCATTCTCAGCCTCCATTGAGACGTCGCTTGTGGACTTTCTTCGTGATGATTTGGGTATCCCTGCACGGGTTGGCAAAGCTACGTACTGTGGTACTGGATCGTTTGGTCGATCGAGGAACTGCCAGCGGAATGGATGCTTAACGAGTTGAGTTGAATCGCGGATGAATTGAAGATGAATCGAGGATGAGTTAAGGAGTCGAGCGAAGAGGAGTTAGGAAGTGAGATTGTCGAAAAAACGAAGCGCGGGTATGACAGAACGCAAGGAGTTGGGTTGTATCAAACTGCTGAAGGGCGAAAGACAAGTCGTAACTGATATTGGCGCACCGGATAATCATCATCACCTTATGACATAGTTATGAATAAATGAGACAAAGAGAAGATGAAAACCGTGGGACGACCAGAGTAAATATGCTTGAGTGAAGTTGATATCTCATTTTCTGATGATACGAAGCTCTCACCACTTTCTGCTGCCTTGCTCCTGCCTCGGTGAACCCACAGTGAACCCACCCGCCTCCCTGCTCAGGCACCCGCGTATAAGTCACGTGACACCTAGCTGCGCCAGCAATGCAAGGAAGCTCCGTAGGATGTGGCTGGACGGTGCCCCTGCCGCCTAAAGACGTGCAGGTACAGCGCCATTATCCGCTGTCCGCTAGCGAGCTGTAGCCCAACTTATTATCTCAGCCTCCCCCGTATCGTCATCGCCCTGCGCCTGTCTGCGCGGACTTGTCGACGACACCCCCCGGCGCCTCCGTTCGACGCTCTCCTTCCGTCGCCATCAGCTTCGCCATTGCGCCTGTTAGTGTCGCATCTTCATGAATTGCTAGGAGCTTGGCTTCTTCCCAACCTGCTCCAAGCGACCCCGCTGCCATAGCTCGACAAGATGGCCACGCCAGCTCCCCCCGAAGACCAGGCTCGCCTGCTCGAAGATGCCCTCGTTGCGGTGCGGCAGCAGACGTCGTTGATGCGCAAGTGTCTTGATACGCCTGGAAAGCTCATGGATGCCCTCAAGTGCTGGTACGTTGACAGCCAGCTTGCTACCTGGCCCAATCCCCTGGAAGGCGCCACTAATTGCTCCCAGCTCGACCCTCGTCTCCGAGCTTCGCACCAGCAGCCTCGGCCCCAAACAGTATTATGAGCTATACATGGCTGTCTTTGACGCTTTGCGCTACCTGTCTGTTCACCTGCGCGAGAACCATCCTGTCAACCACCTCGCCGACCTCTACGAACTCGTCCAGTATGCGGGCAATATCATTCCCCGATTGTATCTCATGATTACGGTGGGCACGGCGTATATGGCTATTGAAGATGCGCCTGTCAAGGAGCTCATGAAAGACATGATGGACATGAGCCGAGGAGTTCAGCACCCCATCCGTGGACTCTTCCTCCGATACTACCTGTCTGGCCAAGCAAGGGATTTCCTGCCAACAACCGAAACCGACGGCCCTGAGGGCAATCTTAGCGATTCGATCAACTTTGTCCTTACGAATTTCGTCGAGATGAACAAGCTATGGGTTCGCCTACAACATCAGGGTCACTCAAGGGAGCGGGAGCAGAGGGTTCGAGAGCGAAAGGAACTACAGCTCCTGGTTGGCAGCAACATTGTGCGCTTGAGCCAACTCGTCGATCTCGAGACGTACAAGACTAGCATTCTAGCACCCCTGCTAGAACAGGTGGTACAATGTCGGGACGTTCTCGCCCAAGAGTATCTCCTTGAGGTGATTACGCAGGTTTTCCCAGACGAATTCCACCTACACACCTTGGACCAATTCCTTGGTGCTGTCTCGAGACTCAACCCTCATGTCAATGTCAAAGCCATCGTGATTGGCTTAATGGACCGATTGTCCGAGTATGCCGAGCGGGATGGTTCAGAGGACAAGTCGGAAGACAAGGCTAAGGTTGAGGCTGAGGCTCTTGCAAAGCTATTGGACAAAGTTAATCTCCAAAAAGAAACTCCAGCAACTCCCCCGCCAGAGACCAAATCGTCCGAGGAGACCGATAAACCCGCGGAAACTGGTGAGCCATCTGGCGCCAAGGAGGAGACAACGGACGAAGCCGCCGAGGAAGCTGATGATGAGGCTGGTGAAGCTGCTGGTGATACCGCTGCTGACACCAGTGAGGCCAGCGCGGATGATTCTAGCACACTCGCCGAGTCGGCTCCTTCGGTTGCAGAGACAGAGGCGACAGCTGTTAACGGCCAGGGCGCCATTACTGACACCGTCCAGCTTTACGAGGTCTTCTTCGCTCAGGTCAAGAACCTAGTCGAGGCACAGCATCTGCCTGTTCCAGACATCATTGCTTTGCTGGTGTCACTTTGCAACCTCGCGCTCAACATCTATCCCGAGAGGCTAGACTACGTTGACCAGATCTTGGCTTACGCTACCACCAAGGTTCGGGAGAACATTAACAACGCTGATTTGCACTCTCCTCCGGCTCAACAGAGTCTGCTGGCTTTGTTGCAAGCTCCTCTTAACCGATATGTTTCGATATTCACTGCTTTGTCGCTTCCTACATACGTTCCTTTGTTTCAATCGCAATCATACCCTACTCGCCGAGCCGTCGCCGGCGGTGTCGCTCGCACTTTGCTCAAGGACCAGACCAGGATCTCGACGACGGATCAGCTCGAGAACGTGCTCGAGGTGTTGAAGGTGCTCATCAAGGAGGGTTCGCAGGCACCTCAAGGATACCCTGGCGTTGCTCAGCGACGTCCAGTCGAGACGGACGAGACGATGGAGGAGCAAGGATGGCTCGCGCGGATAGTGCACTTGTTGGAGGCCGAGGATAACGACACCCAGTTCAAGCTACTCCAGATGACGAGGAAGGCATACTCGGAAGGCAACGAACGCATTCGCACGACCACACCACCCCTCATGACGGCGTGCATGAAACTGGCGAGGAAGTTCAAGAAGCGGGAACACTTTGACGACAATTGGGAGACGCAGAGTAACGCCCTTTTCAAGTTTATGCACTCTGCGCTGAGCACCCTGTACACGCGTGTCAACGGGGCTGGAGCCGCCGAGATGGCACTGCGCCTGTTCTGTTCAGCTGGACAGACAGCCGACATGGCTGGTTTCGAAGAGGTGGCATACGAATTCTTTGCACAGGCCTTTACAGTGTACGAGGAAGCCGTGTCGGACTCGAAGGCGCAGTTCCAGGCAGTTTGTGTGATTGCGACCGCCCTCCATCAGACACGAAACTTTGGCAAAGAAAACTATGACACACTCATCACCAAGTGTGCGCAGCATGGAAGCAAGCTCCTGCGCAAACCGGATCAGTGCCGAGCTGTGTACTTGGCCAGTCACCTCTGGTGGGCAACTCCCATTACCTCGAATGGCGAGACGGAAGAGACCGAGGTATGTGAAAATTCTGATGCTTGAGAGTAGAAACTGACGTTTGCAGCTTTACCGTGATGGGAAGCGAGTGCTGGAGTGTCTGCAGCGCGCTCTTCGCGTGGCCGATTCGTGCATGGAGACGGCGACATCGATCGAGCTTTTTGTTGAGATATTGGATCGTTATGTGTATTACTTTGACCAGCAGAACGAATCGGTGAGTCTTGCCAATCCGGTATCTTTTCTGGGCAGTTGCTGACATCCCTAGGTGACAACTAAGTACCTCAATGGCCTCATCGAGCTCATCCACTCCAACCTGGCAGGCAACCAACAGGACTCGGCGTCAGTCGAGAACAGTCGAAGACACTTCCACCAGACCTTGGAAAACATCCGCAGTCGGCAGTACGAGGGCATCGTGCTGTATCCGAACTGAGCCCTGATGCGCACACGGTAGAAGAAGAAAGAGAAGGCGAGTTGAGCGGCATAGCGATAGATAATGTTTAGCCTGCATAGATTGGGGAAGGAGCAGGTAGTTGTATATATGTACACTTTGCCCGAAAATTGATGGTATGCCCGGCGAAGTTTGAAGTTGATGTTTCTGATGTGAGGCGTGGCTCGGCTGGGTGCAGAGTTCAGGGGTAGCCGTTGAGATTAGCGGCTGACGATGGTTTTCGGTATCCGAGGATATTCTTTAGACTCGACATTATGAGAGCCCACTGCCTATGATATGTCTTGACAATGCCCTCGCCAATGCCATCAATTATAATTATTGAACACTGGAAGTTGTTCATGTCCATCACCTCCCTCTCCGAGTTAGCGCGTCTCCTTATCCCAGCTTTTGTGGGGTAATCCTGGGTGGCGCGCACGGGCGGGTTCAGGAGACGGAGAGTGGGAGATAGCTCCTTGGATGCCTCTCACTCAGAAAGTGTCGAGTATCGCGGCATGTTTCAGCGCGAGGATTGGGAACGGGGATTGGGGATTGGATTTAGGGGATGAAGAAGAATTCAATCCTTGGACTCGATTACAATATTTTTACCATCTGTATTAAACATCCAAGTCATTGCCGTGCCAAGTCGGCCGGATTAACTCAGCCACTATCCTCCCCAGAAATCACCAGCTTTCCTCCCAGTTGGTTCCTCCGTACTAACCGGCGGGTTATAGTGGGCTCCGGTCCCTTACGTGGACACTCAGCTGCTTCGCCATCATCCCCCGTCGCATCCCCATCGCCTCGTATTCGACTCTGCTTCAACTTTTTGCCGTTTTCAACGTCGAACCGTTTAATCGGGCTTATCTAGGCTTTGGGCTAGTGGCTTTGGCGATGCGATCCTGGCGTCCGAGCCTGCTTCTTGTCTCTCTTTCTTGACGCTCCTTTCGTCCTTGTACCGTCATCTCATTCATTGCTTGTCCACCCGAATCGATCCAGATCGCCCGCTCCTTTATCTAAACACTCGGCGGATGGCCATCCCGCTTATCTCGACCTTTGTGACACTCGAATATAGTTTCTCCCGACCCGAATACACGACGACCGCGGGCGCTCGCAGCGCTACAACGCCTTCAATATGCCTTCCGAGAAGGCTCCTTTTTACGACCCTATACCACCCACATACGATGAGGCGGTAGCAAGTGGTAGCCACTATAACCCCGACGACTGGGCTCCGGCCCCGAGATCACCGACAAACGAGCGGAATGCCACTGAGGAAGAATCGCAAGGTCTCCTGCAACATTCAAGCGGCGCTGGCTCCTCCCGTAGACCCGATGGCTACCGACCACCGACAGTGGAAACCGACGATGAGGACAGCTTGTGGGCCAGCGACAGCGACAGCGATGATGAGGCCGCTCACGTGCGACGCGAGATGCAGGAGATGGACATCGAGGAACCCGACCGTCCCCGGAGTTCTCAGTGGGGAAAGCGAATAGGCTCATATCTGACTCTGCCGCGGTGGAAATGGTCCTGGAGGCCAAGGTTACCTCGATTGCGCATACGACTTCCCCAGCGACCCGACGCGCCCGCCGCTTCGGCTGACGACGCCGAGGCTGCAACAGGCGAGAATGAGGAGACGCCAAGCCAGACGAGGAGGTTTACCTGGCCCAAGATCGACAAGACAACAATCATCCTCTTTTGCGTGCGAACGTTTGCAATCGCCATTGTCGTGGGTTTCTTCTACCTCCTTTTCGCCAGCGATATGTTTGGTGGCCTATCAGATCGTCTAGGAGGTGGCTTCCGCTTCAACCCGGACGATCTTAAAAATCACTTGATACACACCGTCGATCCCATGAGGATGCGCGCTGCTGTACAGCACTTTTCTAATTATGCCCACATTGCCGGCACCGAGGGCGATTACGCGACTGCCATGGATGTCCAGGCCATGTTCAGCCGGGCAATGCTTGACGAGGTATCCATGGATACGTACCATGTCTACATCAACTACCCCAAAAAGAATGGACGAGCGGTGCAGATTATGGATAAAGATGACAAGCCCATTTGGACGGCCGCACTGGAAGAGTTGGAAGTCGGTGGTGAAACAGCAGGGCGGCAGACGTATGCCTTTCACGGACACTCCAAATCGGGCGACGTCAAGGGGTCTTTGATCTACGCCAACTATGGATCAAGGGAGGATTTCAAGTACCTCACAGACAAGGGAGTCAACACGACGGGTGCTATCGCACTGGTCAAATACGGTGGTACCCAGGGGGATCGAGCTCTCAAGGTCAAAGCGGCTGAACTGGCGGGCTTTGCTGGTTGCCTCATCTACAGCGACCCTGCCGACGACGGGTTCAAAAAGGGCACTGTAGCGCCTGAGGGGCCGTACATGCCTGCCGACGGAGTTCAAAGAGGCTCCGTGAGTCTCATGAGCTGGGTAGTAGGTGACGTCTTGACACCTGGGTGGGAGAGCAAGGAGAGCCAGCCCCGGATGAAGCCAGAGGACTCACCTGGACTAGTGGGTATTCCCAGTCTTCCTCTTGCATGGAGAGATGCAAAGATCCTGCTGCAAAATCTCAAGGGACATGGCGAAAAGGTGCCCAACAAGTGGGAAGGCGGCGTCCCTGACGTCGAGTGGTGGACAGGCGATGACAAGTCACCGATTGTGCGATTGAAGAACGAGCAAGATGAGATTGAAAAGCAGCCAATCTGGAATGTCTACGGCCGAATCAACGGCATGGAACAAACGTCCAAATCGGTCATTATCGGCAACCATCGCGATTCCTGGGCTTTCGGCGCAACTGACCCCCACTCGGGCACGGCGGTTATGATTGAGATGGCTCGGATCTTTGGCGATCTCGTCCAGCGCGGCTGGCGGCCCTTGAGGACCATTGAATTCATGTCGTGGGATGCGGAAGAGTATAATTTGATTGGGTCGACCGAGTATGTCGAGAAGAACCTGGATCAGCTGCGAGACAACGCCTTTGTCTACATCAACCTTGACACAGCCGTATCCGGCAACGAGTTCCACGCCTCCGGATCACCAGTATTCCGAAAGTCCGTCTTGCACGCTCTCGGCCGGGTCATTGATCCTGCCCTCAACGTGACCCTGAAGGAGCTCTGGGAAACCAGGAACGCTCAGATCGAAGGTCTCGGGGGAGGCAGCGATTATGTGGCCTTCCAGGATATCGCCGGGACCAGCTCACTCGATATCTCCTTTGAGGGCACTGCGTTCCCTTATCACTCGAGTTACGACAAGTTTGAGCTGATGGAAAAGGTGCTCGACCCCGAGTTCAAATACCACGGTGCCATGGCGCAGGTGGTGGGCCTTCTCATCCTCGATCTCGCTGATCGACCCATCATGCCCTTTGACATGGGATGGTATGGGCAGAGGCTAGGAAAATGGGTGTCGGATCTGGAGAAGTGGGCAGGCCAGCAGAAGAAGGGCAAGTCAAAGAACACCGATGTCTCATTCAAGGAGCTCAAGGACGCGGTGCAACTCATCCAGCACAACGCCGGAGCGTTTGAGAAGTGGGAGATGGACTGGGACCGTGAAGTCCTGGGCAACGGAGGGTGGGAAGCCAACGACATTGGTACTGCCCGGCTCGCGTACAACAACAAGATGGCCTACTTTGAGACGGCATTGCTAGATCTGGAACTAGGTGGTGGTGTAAGTCTGTTGCTCTCGACACAATGAATCAAGCTGACCCTTTAGATCCCCAACCGCACACAATTCAAGCACGTTGTCTTTGGACCGCAAGCATGGTCCGGCTATGACGAGGCCTTCTTCCCCGCCATCCGCGACACCATTGAGACTGGAGACTGGACGAGCGCCCAACGCATCATCGCCAAAACGGCAGCGATCCTGCGCAAAGCAGCATCGATTCTAGAGATGTGAAGCGCATGTATGATTTTCCAGCAGCGACCCCCAACTTTTTGTAATCCCTCTCTTTTGACAGTCCTGGGCGACCGAGCCCCCTTTTCTTCCCTTTTTCTTTTAAAGATATATAGTCTTGTCTGCTTTAAGACAGCGTGGGTCATTCCGCGCAAAGTGTATTGGAGGCATTGCACGGAGTTTGGTTGCGTGGACCCTGTGTTTTCTGGGTAGGAATTCCAAGACGACTTGTCCGGGATAGAGGACCTGTTTTACCCTGACTGGGGGATGCGATTCTGCTTTGTTATAGTAATGAAGGAATGCGGTCATTGGTTCGAGACGGAGGGCGTCTAGAAGTGATTGCGAATGTACTTGTTGCTCCATCTCAGTATATCTCGGTGCCTGGTCCACGTCATTTCCCTTTAAGCCTTCTGGGTCTTGTTGTAGTCATCCACTGAAACTAGCTTTCCAACAACATCGTACTTTTCCAGAAACCTCTCCTCCCAGCCCTGCAGCGCCTCCATCTGCTCCCCGTCCAGGCCATCGAGCTTGTCCAGGGGTGCGTCCAGATCCTTGGTCAACATGTCTTCGTCAAAGCTACCGCACGCAAGACCCCGGCTCGCATCTCTTCCGGCAAAGTTGCTGTACGGGCCTCCGGGGCCGTAAAAGTTGCGTCCCCGCGTCACGTCAAATACACGGCCCCGGACGGCGAGATAAACGGGTCTGTCCTCCTCGCCGTTGAAGGGAAGCAGGGTGTGGGGCGTGTATGTGCGGAAGACGGTTGAGGGGGCGTCGCGAGGAAGCTGGGGTGGCGGGGAGGGACGGAGGAGGGCGTAGGCTGTGTAGAGGACGGCGGAGAAGAGGATGAAGTTGAGGGGGGTTGCGAGAGAGGATCTAGAGCTGGTCAGTCTGGAGTGTAGTCGGGGCAGATGAGATGAGAGACGTACAGGCCGAGGTCCTGGCTGGCCTGTTGGTTCATCTGGCGCTCGACGTGTTCCATGGCTTCTGGTGCGATGGTGTTGTGGAGAGAAGAGCGATGCGACGGGCGCAATTGCGACGATGGGAGGACGACCAGCTGCGACTGAAGTCTGACAAATTTAAATTTCCTGTTGGAGATTCTTCCCGGGTGAAATGTTCTGTGCGACGTGATGACGGTTGTTTCGTGAAAGAGCAGAGTTGAGTTGACAAGGTGTCCGAGATCCCCGAACTTCTTTGGGCTTCTTCCCCCACCTCGACGCTCAGGCAGGTTCCGGCGCAGGCCCCGTCAGATGCGTCGGCTGGAAGTGCGAGGCAGCCGGTGAATCCCCGGATGGTGCTTACAGCTGCACTGATTGACAAGCCAATACTTGTTGTGATTTATTGATTCATTTTGTTTAAGAATCCATCACCTTGAAATCATTTTTGGTGGCTATCACGGCATTTCTCTGGTGGCTGGTCAAAGCTCCTCGGAGCTCTAACGTACAAAACGTCATCCAGCCCGCTAGCATTTCTTGCTCTGCTCAATTCTTTTGTCAAGTAGCCGAAATGAGTGACGATTATGGCTACTCTACGCCAAAATATCTCTGTCCAATGCTTTCGGTTGTCGAGTTCTTTCCGAGTCCGGGTGCGTGTTCGGTTCATATCTTTCCGCGGGCCCTGGTCGGAAATACGCAACCAGTGCCGGCAATTGGTTTCGTATTCGCGAATCGCTGGCTCGCCATTTGTACAACAGGCCAACAAGCGAACCATTGAACGGAAGCACGGCGCCAAGATTTCGAGAATATGAATACTGAGGCTCTCAAGAAATTCCGCTCATTGGCCGCGATGAAGTCGATGTCGCCCGACGACTCTGCTCCTCTTCTGTAACACCCTCCGATGATGAACTCTACCCCTAGATCAACTCGCTAGATAGGTGTGAAAATGCAAAAGACATTCATGATGGCATGAAATGAGCGTGAATCTAGGCGACCAGGCAGTCAGAATGTTACATACTTATTGAACTTGTGTTGTGAATGGCTTCAGTAGGACGAGCGGTCTCCTCTTAGGGAAGCAATGGAACAACACCTTAACACGGGAGCTCCAAATGCGCAGGGCATGATTGATAGTATCACAGGTCTATCGTCACATCAATGGGCAGTGCCAAGTCATGTCGAAAGCAAAAAAGGTGTCGTTCATTTCTTTTTTTCTTTAAAAATAAAAAAAGGTCCCTCTCTGGCAGAGAAGGGAAAAATAGCGTTACTAATTACTATAATTACTAATTAGTAACACTATTAGTAGTAGTAATTAGTAATAACTATTAGTAATTACTAATTACTAAATATTATTAATACTAATTACTATTATTATTACTATTTAGAAAAATAGTAATAATTATTTAATAAAATAGTAATAAAATATACTTAGATTTTTAAAAAGCTTAAATTAAAGAAAAAAATTATTTAAAAAAATAAATTAAAAGCTATTTAAAATAAGTATTTAAAAGGTATTTTTTTAAAAAAAATTAATTATTTAAAAAGAATTATATATTAAAAATAATAAAAAAGTTATTTTTTCTATATTTAGATATTAAAAAAAGGAAATATAAGATATAAATGTGACGATTGGGGTTCTTCCAAGGGATAAACCTAGGTCGTGCTGGGTTTATGTTGGCAGAGGATCAGGCGCGTTGTGAATCTGAGCAATGATGGTCACGTCAAGTAATACCAAGAGGGTGTCTTGGGTAACTTAGTTGTATTGATAGCTGAAGCTTCTACATAAGAAATGTTAGGGAATGTGGTTCTATATATATTGGGTATTTCCGTGAGTGTATCGTTGGATCGTGTAGATGATCCAACGATCCGGATCATTGGATCGTTATGATGTTCCGACGATCCTCCGTTGATTGGCGGACATAGTGGGGTTCCCTAACGTCACGTGTGGCCTGTTGTCATGACCGTGACAATAAATAGTAACTTTTTAAAATAATTTTTAAAAATTAAAATTAATATAAAAAATTATAAAGAAAATATATTATTATTATATAATATATAAAAGTTAGATTTTAAATTTTATATAATTTTAGTATTAATATATAACGTATGTGATATGCGAGTGTCACATATAAGCGAGTGTCACAGCATACTGTACACCTAAAAATAGCTAATTTAAGATTTCTAAAAACTGCTGTAAGATAGCTATAAAGTTAAAAAGAGTATTTTTATAAATGTAACTTGATATAGAATCTAAAAATACTTTTCTTAGATTTTTAAAAAATTCCTTTTATAGAGAAATAGCTATTTATACAGTGTGAATATACTTTTTTCTAAACTACTTTATAAGGAGTTTTTTAAGAAATTCCTAAAAAATATATATTATATATAATATTATAAATAGCTTATTTTAAAGTTTTTAGTCTTATAGAAATTAACCTGAATTCTTTAGAATTTTTTTAGATAATTTTCTTTAAGGTGTAAATTACACTATAGGATCAAACACGTTAATATAAAAAAGTTATTTTTTAAAAATTTCTAAAAATGTTGACAGGTCTCACACAGCTGTGCGTATATTCTCTTCTCAGAGAGCTGAAGTCATCAATTGATATGTATGTATGCCTTGCTCCTTCTCTAGTGTAAGGAGCAGGATCCGGCCTCTATAGGTACGGATCTAATTGATCACATGATCTATCAATGATCGGATCAACTAACGCCCCAGAAGGGCTCGCAACGGCTGCGTTGCACACATTAAACCGACACTGGCAACTTTCTATTTAACGCAGGCGTTGCCGTGATCCTCCCTCTCGTATCCTTCCTCACTTCCGTTGAACCCAGCCTTCTAGACGTATAGATAGGCTTCCTTCCTCCACAAGGCCCTCCAATGCCTCGTTAGGGTTGCCTTTGGTCATTGCGTCGGCGGGGTTGTCATCTCCCTTGATCCATCTGATCTCATGGATCTCCCTCTTCTCGTATGACTGTCGAAGAGCCATGATATCAATCATAAGTCGCTTCTCTGCAGTTGAACCCAGCTGCACAAGGCATTGATACAGCGAGTAGGAGTCCGTACATAAGATCATAGGTGGTCGTGATATCCCAAGTCGTTGTAGGATAGCACAAAGGGTGTACCAAATCACATAGCCAAGGTCAAATCCACTAACCATTCCGTAGACTTCGCTTGCAAGCACCGATCGCGTTACGCGCTTGCATTTCGTCGATGACCAATGGATCAGATTCCCCACGATCGTAAAGGTGTGATCAGATCTATCGTCAGTTGGGTCGACGTCGGCTTGGTCTCTTCTCTCCTCATTGCCTAACACAATAACATATCCAATCTGTGAGGCAAGATCCTTATTGTTGGCGAAGGATCCATCAACAAAGACAAAGAGTTTAGCGGTCGGCAGGTCGATCTCGCGATACCGCATTCCTCGTTGCTTATTGTCAAGTTGCCATTGAATACACTTGTTCAGGTTGGCAATATCATCATCTCCCGGGTCACACACTTGTGCAGCTACTGAATATCCGAAGGAAGCTTCAGGTTGGCAGAGGGATGCGAGGTAAGCGCCTCGAGCACGCTGTATAACGTACTGTTGCTGCCGATCTCGCGCCTTAGCATCCACAAGCTGCAGTTTCTCAGCTTGCCCTTTCTGCTTGCATCTGATCTCTTCCTTGCTGAATTCAATGTAGCTTCCGTTGAAGTCACAAGAGTCATTCGTCATCATAACCCTCTGTGGCTTTGCCTTGAACCCGGCTTTCTCCAGTTCATCATCTTCGCGCTTGATGAACGCTTCGGTACCGATATTGAACGTATCATCGGTCTGCATCGCCGTGACGCCGAATTCGTCACCTTCCCGTGTGAGAAGTAAGCACGGATCGGAGGATACAGCTTCCATCCTCAATCGGTCCTGGTGATGCTTGCTGTAAGTTGCATACCAGTGTAATCCAGCTTCCGCTAGGCCATATAGCGGCTTCTCAACCTTCAGTACAATTCCCTCGGGATACTTCTTTTTCAGCTCCGTCGGAAGCTGCAGGAAAATCGCTCGATTCAGCCTTGTTTCCGATTGTGTGTATGCTTGAGAGATATCTCTTAGCATCACTTTGTGGCCAAATCGTCGTAGGGTTGGGCACAATGCGAGTAGAATACGCTGGCTTGCCCTTTGGATCGTAGGGGCTTGCGTAAGAATCGTTGATTTCGCATGATCCTGAAACCCTCGTACCACGAGCCTTGATTTCTCATACGGCTCAGTAGTCTTTCCTTTGACTTCTCTAACGATGCGGGATCCGAAGAATTGTGCATCGCCTCCTTCCACATCCTTGACGTGTACAGCAACTAACACTCCTGCTCCAAACAGGGCGTCAATTTCCGCTGCATCTGACATCTCGAAAGGTCGTCCTGGCGTTATGATGCGACCTTCCTTCCTCAGCTTGAGAGCCAATTCGTATTCAGCCCTTTCCTTGTGGGTTACGAATGCCTCAGCTCCTCTATCCTTCCTTGGCCTTCCTCTTGGCCTTCGTCTCTGTCGCTCTTGGTACTCAGGCACTTCTTCGGTTGCCGCAGCTGGGTCCTGCTCTGGTGTTGTAGCTACTATCACAGTCCCGGTTGGATCCCTGTGATATGGCTTGACAGCAGTACTTCTGAAGCTTGCGGGGCCATTGTCGAGTTCCACAGTGACATTCGAATCCGTTACTGTTAGTACAGTAAACGGCCCAGTCCATTTCTCCTTCTCGCGATAGACTAGCACTTCACTCCCTAGTGGCAGTGATTCCGGTAGCATTGCCGTTGAATCCATACCATTGCGGGCGTTTAGCGCATCGCGGACCTCTCGCGCTGCTCGTAGCCTCCTCAACTCCGTCATTGCCTTCGCAGCTGCTGCAGCCCTCTGCTGCTGTGTAGCTGTCGGGGGAGAATCTTTCGAGATCCTTGGATATGCCCCAAATACAAGCAATGTCGGCACTAATCCATCCGGTCCTGACGTATCGTTGATAGCTTTGACTGCCATCTGTAGACACGCCTCCTGGGAGGTTTCGGCCCTCCTAGTTTCGGATCTGATGATATCGTAGGCTCGGCGTAGTGGTCCATGATATCTTTCAACCTTGCCAATTGACCAGTGTGCTTCAACGGGGATTTGGTTGATCGTAATCCCGGCTAGCTTGGCCTCTGCCCTGAATTCGGCGGAATCGAAGTTGGTTCCTGCGTCATGAGAGATGACATCAGGTGGTCCAAGGTATGCATCAATCCAGCACTCCTTGAGCTTCTCCCACGTTTCCTTTGCTGATAGGTTACGTAGGAAACGGGCTGCTTGGAAGCTGGTAGCAGCATCGACGATGTGTAGCACTGGCTTGCTCTCCAGGTACATCACATCAACGATTACCTCGTAGTTGAAATCAACTTCGCGCTTCAAGGTGAATCTGAACCTTTTCCCGGTAGATCCCTTGATTTGGCAGTAGTGACACATCTTGCGGATAGCTTCGAGTGCATCTCTATCCACGTCGTGTCCGGCTCGGTTAAGTAATACTTCTAGTCTTGCAACAGAAGGGTGACCAAATCGCTTGTGAAGTCGTCGAAGTTCAGCCTCATTGAAGTAGGAAGCAGCATCATTTGCGATGGATGTGTGGAACCATCCATGGCCAAATTTGCGTATGACTTCCACTCTGGCTCCAGTGCGTGAATTGACGAGTTCATTGGCGATATTGTCGAAATAGATGCCCTTTTCATCCATATCCTTCAAACAGAATAGAAAGGGGGTATTCCCTTTGATCACATGGTATGTAATCTCCCCTAGCGGTCCTGTCACTGTAATCGTCCCCAGGCATTCCGTTCTTGGGCCATCTCCAAAGCGGATCGTGTTGCTTCCTGCATTGGAGGTGTCAATCTTGACCTCCGGGCACTCTTTCATAAGTGCGCGGGCTTGGCCGATTCCAACAGTCGAAATGGTAGATGCTCCTGTATCCGGCATCTGACCTTGGTAGGTGCGCTCTGAATACCTTTCCGTGATGAATGCCGTCGGTTGAAGAATCATTTGACCATCTGATTCTTCGTTGGACTTGTCGTAATTCGTAGCGAATCTGTGGTATGTCGCTTTGTTGAGTAATCCCTGGGCATTCTTGAATTCTTCATTATGTTGGATGAGAAATGCCTCTGGATCGTCGTACTCAGTAAAGTGCGCTTCCACGTTATTTCCGTATTCATCATCAGATTCTTCATCTGAGTTGCCTTCTTCAGAGTCTCCTTCGTATTCGGCTAGGAACATGGCGAAACTTCCTTTTTCGCCGCGGAATTCCTTTCCTTTCCGCCACTCTCTCCTCGATCTCTCTCTCTCTTCATCTGTGTGGTTATATGATCGGCAATCTGCCTTTCCACAGATAAAGCATCTCGCTTTCCAGTTAGCGGCCTTCTCGGGAGCTCGCTGACTTCTTCCTCCTCTCCCTCGAAACCTACTATTGCCTCGTCGATAGCTTCGATCGGCAAAGTATCGGGGGTTCTCTTCCTGCTCTCTTATCTGCGGGAATCGACTCATTCCATCTCGGCTTCGGCTTTCATGTGTAATAATTGAAGACCGTAGTTGTGAGCTTAGCTGTTCAAAAGTCCCAGCTGGTGCGTACAGGGCGTATTCGAGTTCTTGCACGCCTCTACAAGCTCTGATCGTGGTGGATACGATCTGGTCCTCTGTCATGAAGCTAGTGCCAAGGGCTCGTTGACATCGTCGGATCTTCGTTAATAGATCCTCGAGCGTTTCCAGCTTGGTCTTCGTAGGGTCCTTCGTTCTTAGCGATAAAAAAGTCATTGTAGTCCAGTCCGTATGGTAATGCTCTCGATTCACTTCTGTATCAAAGTGATCTCGTAAGGCCCAATACATCTCGGTGAAGGTCATATCTGGCTGCATATAGTACGAATAGTACTCTAATGCCTTCTTATCGAGAATGTTCGTAAACGCAGCGTGAAATTGCGTTTCCTTGATGCCTATTGTAGAACATACGTTGAGGAAGTATCTGATCTTTTCGTCGAGGATATCGTAAGCCTCTCCGGTGTAGTTCATCTCTTTCCTCCATATCTTCACGAATTGGGTCAATATCGTCGCTGGCAGCATTTCATTCGGCACATTCTTTGGTGGTATCTGCCGGTAAGGGTGATCTACTGGTGGGGTCGCATGAATTCGTTGATTGACCACTGACTTGGTCCTTCCATCGCGACTCGGGTATATCGGCAGTTGTATTGGGTGCTCAGACTGTCGATTTAGCGTGTTTCGGAGTGTCGTCGTATTCATCAGAGATTCGTCAGGATTCAGGGCTAAGTCAATAGGATTTGACCTATTTCCAATCGGGGTAACTGATACGTCGGTATCGTTACGTTCCTGTTGATCCTTTTCCTTCTCTGGTAAATCCGAGGTATCCGGTTGTTTATGCTGTTCACTTGGCGGCAAAGGGGGAAATGGGTTGGTGTCGTCATCCCTTTCGTTGTTTCCTTCGTTGTCGGGGTCTTCTTCATCCCCTGGATCTAATTGTCGGAAGGGTGCCTTTGCTCTTGGGTGGAATTCGCCTTCTAGGTCATCGATGGCCTTCTTCGTCCATCGGGGTAATTCCTCCACTGTTGTGATCGTTTCCAGCACTTGGTTGATCGGACTATTCCATCTGCCCAAGCAGATTCCGTGTGTTGTAAGGAATATACGTAGTGCTCGTCGTATTTCCTTCTGAATAAGTCGAAATCGGTCTTGGTTCCATCCGTAGAAGTCTTCTTGGAATTCACCTAGCAGCGTTTTGTCGGTTGACTGTCGGTGTTCCCAGTAGTGAAGGGTTCCAATAACCCACATGTTATGGTGCTCTGTGGTGTCATTCTCGGTAGGTGGAATGTCGAACTTGGCGTAGTCGAGGTAGCGTGCTATACTCTCGGGGAGTTTGGCTTCTCGAATTATCCTTAAGAGGTCTGGATTCGGCCTCTGCTCCGTAGGAGTCAGGGTCGGTTGCTCTTCGTTGTCGCTTGTCATCGTGATGATGTGCACTTCAGAAATCGACCATAGATCGCCCGTAATTGTCGTTATCAGGTCGTCGCTCTTCTTCTGTGCCTTCGGATGCTAGATCAATAGATCAAATGGTCTCCGGTCGTCCTTAATTACAATTCCGTTGAGGTCGTTTGATGATCGCCACAAGTCGTTATCACTCGTATCTCAGCCGGATTCGCTTTCTGGCTCAAAGTGCGATAGGGCACGCGCTCTTCTTGATCGGATTGCTTCGTCGTCTCGTAATGCCGTTACGGTCCTGGATCCTTCAGAGGCTCGCACGAAATCAGAAATTGACCGTATGCCCGAAGCCTTGACGTGTATCTGAATTCGTCGATGTAGCAGATAATTCCCACGTAAAATGAGAATATCTCTCTTCCGTCTTGCGGATCTGTGTTGTTGGTAGCAATAACAACACTGATCAGTGTTGACAGGTCTCACACAGCTGTGCGTATATTCTCTTCTCAGAGAGCTGAAGTCATCAATTGATATGTATGTATGCCTTGCTCCTTCTCTAGTGTAAGGAGCAGGATCCGGCCTCTATAGGTACGGATCTAATTGATCACATGATCTATCAATGATCGGATCAACTAACGCCCCAGAAGGGCTCGCAACGGCTGCGTTGCACACATTAAACCGACAAAAAATATATTATTATTTTTTAAATAGTAATTACTAATTACTATTTTATTACTATTACTATCTCACTAAATGCTAAGAAATTTTATTACTAATTACTATTACTACTTACTAACTAAAAAAGTGGGGATAGTAATTACTATTTTTCGTTACTATTACTAGTTACTAACTAATTCCCTTCCCTGCTCTCTGGTCTTCCCCCCCCCCCTCTACTGACCCTCCTTGGTCTTGCCCCCCTTGTTCTTCTTCTTCTTCTTGGGTTTGGTGACCCGGCCACTGGTCACCCCCCCGGCTAAAACAAAGTCAGCTTGATGCTCATCAATGAATCACTGACGAAGACTTACGCGCGGGACGAGACCAGCACTCATCTGGTCGGTGGACCCCCCATTTCCCGCAGTGAGGGCACTTCCGGCGGGGGGGCTTGGGAGCCCGCCCCGCCCCAGACCGAGACTCCTTGGCCTTGGCCTTGGTCTTGCCCCCTTTCTCGGAGGACTTGGCGGCGACGGTGGTGGTGGTGTTTGACACCCCCGAAGGGGTGGCCTCCGCAGAGGACTTTTGGGCCACCGAGGACCCGCTGCTGGTGCCCGCAAACTAATTAAGCGCGCGTCAGCGTCTAAGTCCTTTCAAACCTCGATCGAGGGAAGCAACATACGAAGGTGGCCGGGCGAAATTCCACCCCCGAAGGGGCGGCCTCCGCAGAGGACTTTTGGGACTCGGACTGAGGCGACGTTAGTACACGTGACATCTGGAAGATCGATAGGGGAATAGACTTACAGAGTCCAGGCGAAGGACGTTCTTAGTCGAGTCAGCATAGAATTCAGAGCAACACGAGAGAGCTTGGCACTTACGAGGTCTGAGGGTAGATTGTTCCTAAAAAAGAAAAAAACAGTTAGCCAATGATTCATCAGACAATGGAGAGAGAGAGAGAGTGTGTGTGTGTGTGTGTGAAAAGAAAGCAGGAAAATCGAAAAGAGAAATCATAAGGGGAAATAAGCAGCTGTGCACAGAACCAAAGGGCCAGGGCAGCAAGAGAACATGACGGAAGGGAATTGGGACTTCGGGATCGCGGTATTGGGCGGAAGCTGCTGAAACGAGTCCAGATAAAAGGCCGGCTTTCGAGTGTAGATCCATCGAGGCCGCTGCGTGTGTCAAGGAAAAGTGAAGGAAGGGGCTGGGGGCTTGCGGCTGGGATAAACAGATCATGAACCCCCGATGAGGAAAGTTCATGCCACAGCTCGTCGACGCAGGTAGTCATCTCTGAGGGAAAGAGGATGGGATGGTTGGTAGGGGGCATGGATGAGAGCAAGGGCGAAAGGCCGAACTTACATCTTCGCGATGTTGTGGGGAAGAAAAGAAGAAGAGAAGGAGGGCCGCCTCAAAATTTTACAGTACTTATTCTGCCTACGGATGATCTCAGGGGCCGGTGCCTGCCTGGGCGAGGCAGGAACCATCCTACCCGACTGGACTCCCTGTTGGCATCTCGCACCTTCCGCCGAGAAGCCCAGCAGCGGCCGTCATTGCTCCGAACCCTGACCCAACGCAAATAGTGCCCTTTGCCGTGAGCCCTTGAGACGTCATTACCTGGGTAGATGCTACGAGCCTCGGTGCAGCGCAGCATCGTGTCAACTGCTGTCTCACCACCACCATTTTACTCATATTAATGGGGAACTAACTATGTGGAATTCTACTGAAGTGTTTCCTCTCAAAACAAGGCTTGCATTGTTCGTTTATCATCGGATCTCCGGCGATCTCTTTGGCCCAAGAGTTCCTTTGCTACCGATAGAATAGAAATTAACGTGGGCTTGGATTCAAGAAGACGCCATTTCCTCTGCCCTGGATGGATTGATTGATATTGCCAACAAATTGATGTCTGCCCAAGTTTTCACCAGCAAGGCGACGCCTGCGCTGTACAATGGAGGGAAGGAACGAATCTGTAAGGTGGTGCGTCATGGGGCCGGGCAAGGTCTATGGTTGACAGCAGGTGCTTGCCTTACTTTCAGTCGAGGAAGGTGCGGTCGGCCGAGTACCAGCCCCAAGAAGAAAACTCCAGAAGAACTTGGGACAGCTGAAGAATTTGCACCAGACATGACCTCCAATTCTGAAGCCATTCATAACACAAGTTTGTTTCATCCCAAGAGCTTCAGAAACCATGTCTACCAACCCCTTCTCTACCCTCCAATCCTTTGCGGGCCCTTCGCGCGCCAACGAGCACGCCGAAGAAGACGAGGACGCTGGCGCTGTTCTCGACACAGAGACAGGTCTGATCCTCCCTGGTGATGTTAAGGTAGCGTATGAGGTTAGGGCTAACACGGCAGTAGTTCGCCAAGCGGAAGCTGACCGTCACGACCCGGGCAAGACAATAGAATACGCCAGGACCCTGGAACGTATCGACAAGATGAAGGCCTTGCTCGACGAGCGTCAGTCCAAGAAGTTCAGTGCCGAACTCTCTGCCCGGGCCGTATTCTACCACCCAAAGAAGTATCCTCGGGGTCTGCGTTACTGTTCAGACCACGGAGCCGATCCTTACACCGATGAGGATCACCCGGCAGTCGTAATTACTCGACAGACCAAGTGAGGGGTGGGACTGAGAGACAGTCTCTGGCAGGCCTGGAATAAGAGTGATCTTCAACCTGTGCCAGCCCCATCTTCAATATTGCAACCATAGTATCGATGATACTACTCATTTATTTTGGTAGATTTCAAGCTTGTCTCAGACAAGTAGCTCGAAGTCGTCAACGGTGCTTTTGTACACCAGGCGCCACTGTTCCTTTTTGGTCCAGCGAGACCGTGCGTCTTTATGACTACGGCCGCTTCCCGTTTCTTTGAATTCGGAAGGTCGCATGCCTTCGCGGTAGCGTCCCTCTTCCCGTCAGGGTCGAGAAGGTCGTTCATCCTTAACGGAGTTCGTCCCTATCAAAAGTTTTGGTAGAAGATTGCAAGTCTCTGAGACAAGCAATACTCCAAGCCATATTGGCAAGGAGACCTTCCACAATGGAAGGGCCCTTCGGGGTCGAGTGGCGAAGTCGGACTCTGTACCTCCACGTGGTGCCGCTTGGAAATGCCCCGCGAGGGTAGCCAACACAGAGACGCAGGAAGCTTGATTTGAAGGCCTGTGGCGGAGGAGGCGGTCGGCAGGTCCTTGCGGGATTACCAGGGTTCATCGCAGGTCATTTCTTGTTGCGGTCGCAGTATTGGGCGTGTGATGGTATCCAATCCAGGGATGACTGAGGAGGAGAGCTAGACCCAGCTGTCTCAAGTCAGGTTGGACGGACCTCGCAGTGAGTATGATTTTGCCTCCACTTACCTCCATAGAGCCTGTTAGGAATTCATGAATTGGGAATGCCTTGCTAATCATGAAGCTACAGTCGGGCAGTTGCTTTGTTCGGGATCTGCTGTCGGCATTGATCAGTACCGTATCAGCACTGGTAGACTATCGCTACTCGGTTATCACAAAACCAAACACCGAGTCGTCGGCTGAGTTGCGGCTTTTTCTCGATGCTCTCTTGCAGCGACTTGAGGCTGAAGGATTCCTCGTAGCAAGATTGACCTCGTCGCGATCGGTCAGCATTGGCAGCAAGTGGCACGGCTGCTGCGTGTTGCCCGAGATTAGCGGTTTCAACGACACCATAGATAAACTACGGCGACTTAAATACGCCCAAGAAGATCAATAGATAAGGCACTCTAATTATTCCTCGGCATCTATGGCGTGGGAAATAACCAAGCTCAGCAGTAGCTTACATAAAGATTCTAAACGCTTGACAATGTCAGGGCAAAAGCGAAGCTAACACTAAACTAATAAGTTGACATCAACCACTATGACGACCTCAACGCCAGAATCCCACGACGTGAAGTTGAAGCACTAGGCGTCGTTGTACGGTGCGGCGCGGCGCCCATTTAACGATAGCCCTATATCAACTGACCCGCCACCACTCAGCTATCGTTCTAGCCGTTTAAGACGAGCAGCGTAAGAGTCTAGAGTAGGTATTGCTAGAAGACCTACCTTCTCTTCATAAACAGTATGAATGTACGCAAGAATCAACATAACTCTTAGCGCCTATTTTGCAAGAATAGTGAACGTCCTATCTCGACTAAACTGCAGTTAAACGCTATGTTGCTCCCAAAACGATAGTAAACCAAGTGCAGTGAACACATAGGAATGATGGCTTGGTCTGATGGCTTGGTCTGATGTCTGGGTTCCGCAACCGTCTACGAATTCCATCCGCCAATCTCGCATTTCTAAAGACCGCACTAAAGCGGCAAACCTAATATTGGACTGAAGCCGAAGCCGGGACATTTGCGATGCCAGTCTTGGGTAGACATTCATATAAGTTCATCTTCCGACACTTTCCCTCGCACTGCTCCAGATATTGTGCTCTCATACCAATTGACTATCTTCGTTCACAAACCCTTTTGAAGAATTTCTCAAATAATGAAGTGGCTTATTCTTGCAGGTCTGGTCACGACTGGAGTATTAGCTCAAATTCTAGGTCCATCCGATTGCGAGGTGGATGCCGTCACTGACTGTATCGACTGGATGGATCAGGTAATGGAAACTCTGGATACAAATTAATGCCCCCGTGTTAACTGTTGTCTGCAGCCTGAAATGTGCGAAGACGACGAGGGCTGCCTTTGCGCAACATATCAGAGCGTCCTCAGGTAAGGCTTATCTCTCGTCTCGTCGACCCCATTGTGCATAGTTCATGATAGCTCCAGGAACTGCTTTGAGAACTGTCCCAAGGATATTAGACTGCAAGTGTTTCAGTTCTCAGCTAGCTCTTATTGCGCATTGGCGTCCCACTTCGCAACAGTTCCATGATCCATAGCCAGATGGGCTCCTCGGACATCGTTCGGGGGCCTTACAGTGGTTCAATAGCAACTCACGAAAGAGAAGCGCATGAAGCGCCGCTACCCTCAGGTACATAATAGGGAATCAAGGAGGAGGAAAATTATCAAGTAACTCAATACAAGTATATCGTTAGGAGAAAGATTAGCAAGCGTCCATCAAGAAGTGTCATAATGTTGAGCATGGGGGTTCATCATTCATATACATGGCCATTGAATTTCAATTTGAAATGGTAATGACCATGGGCGGCCATCTGCATGCTGGCAACAAGTTTAATAAAAATATAGTTACTCATAGTCCATCAGCCCTTGGTAGTTGCAGAAGGCAACCGAATGTTGTGGTTCTGATCCTCTTTGTAGTAATCGAGTTCCCGCCATTCGTTAGAAACTATTACAATGTATATATGACCTAATAATTACGGTGCCTAATGTGAGGTACCTTATCTTTTTGCCATCAGTGTAGTGGTCAAATTGAATGCGACAGAGACTCTCATCAGCTGCTTTAGTCGGGGCGGCGGAGACTGCTACAAGTGTCTCCGTGGTCGCAAATATATTTGCAAGGCTTCAAGACCAGCATGACATTGGAGGCGTGGTCATCTCAGACATAGCTGCCTAGTGGTTAGTTTTGTCTGCCTTAGTGGTGTTTTCTCACTGATGAGAAATGACCTCGTGCCATAGTGAGTTTAAACTTATGATCAGTTAGGAGGAATTAAGGCTATGTAGTAGCCAAAGCTCTGATTGCTACCGTACAAGTCAAGGTCTCAGCCTTGACTTATGACCAGATTGACCTCTGCGGGCGCGTTCCTTGAGGGTTGGATTTGAGTCTTACTAAATCGGGAATAGGGCTGAGTAAATAAGGTATCATTGGACGAGACAGATCTGCCCCACTATCGCGTGGCGGGACCGGCCCCACATAGACCCACAATCGTGCAGACCTGGAAATTTCAACATCCTGGGCATGACAGGGATGTGGGTGGCACATATGGATCAAAATTAATTCTTACAAATTCAACAATCCAATTGGGGATTTGGTGTAGGGGTATCACGTCTGCTTTGCACTAAAACGGATGCTTGCAGAAGGCCGGGGGTTCAAATCCCTCAGTCTCCATCCTTTTTGGCTCTTTTTAAGGCGATTTTGGGTCGATTTTGGCCCTACTTTTTGGGCACGCTATATGATGCGCACGTTGAGTCTGTACTACCTGAGTGTATTTTTCCTATGCTCTACTTGACCTGATCTAATACGCAAACTTGCCTTTCTGCCTGTTTGGCCCGTATTGGTGGGAGAATTTTGCCCCAAAGACTGCCTGGTCGCCTACCCAGTTCTGCCAGCCATACTGTTACTGAACCTCGTCGACGACGTTGATCAAGTCAGCTCCAAAGGCAAACGACCTCATGCAGCGTAAGCGATCCCAGCTTCTCTATACCAGACCCCAGAATAACCTGTTCACCTTTCCATTCTAACTACTCGCCGCTGTATCACAGATGCCTCCAATGCCGCGAGCGCAAAGTTCGATGCTCCGGGTCATGCCCTTGCACCAACTGCAGTCGCCGCTCCACAGAATGCGTCTTTGAGGCAGAAGACCGAAAGATTATTATCTCGGAAAAGTAAGATGCCCATCACATAAATATGCACATAGAATCTCATACTAAGCCTGACACCTATAAAGCTACCTTACTGAGCTGAAGCGCAAGGCCGGCGAGGGCGAAGCACCTGCCAGGAGCCAGCAGCTGCCCGCGTCCAAGCGGCATAGAGCGAACCACCCGTACCCGTCTCCCGTCGAGTTCGCGGATGATGACAACTTCTCATCTCTGACAACCCCCCTCGTTGCTGCTCCATCCAGGTACATCACAGATCTTCGGGGAAGGAAGCGTGAGTCTCTGCTCCATTGCCAGTAGCTTACATGCTGACGGGATCAGGCTTCCTGGGCCCATCGTCGACATGGGCCTACAGCCGCCATGTCATGAGCATGGTCGGGCAGTACATGGGCCAAGATGGCTCCATTCAGGTACCTCTCAACGTCGACGGAGGGGCACACGCCATCGAGTTTCCTAGCACCAAGCAACCTGAGCCGCTGTGCTCCATGGAGAGCCTCCCCTCGCTGGACTACGCGCTCTACCTCATCAACACTGTCAAATTTCACGTCTGCCAGACTTACCATTTGTTCGAAGAGCAGACTTTTATGCAGAGGCTTTACACTCTGTACAGAGGGACCACGGCTGGAAGCCAAGAACCGCCTGTGGTTTGTCCAGTACTTTCTCATCATGGCTATCGGAAAGGCGCTCCTCGCACGCGGCGTCTCGACAACCAACTCGCCCGGCAACGACTATTTCGTACAAGCCATGAAGTTATTCCCTGATGTGTACGGTCTGTACCAAGACCCGATCCTCTCGGTTGAGGTTTGCTGCGGTCTAGCTGTGTACCTCCAATCCGTAGACCATCGGAATAGCGCATACGTCTATGTAAGTGAGCTCTTGTCAATCCGAACAAGTCTGGCTAAACCTCATTGACCTAGCTTGGCATCGGCCTTCGGATAGCTCTATCTCAAGGTTATCACCGGGATCTGGTCAGCAACCAAGACACACACACCGACGTGTCCCGGTACCGCAGCGTCTGGTGGACTCTATACATCCTGGACCGCAAGTTTTCGTCGCTCATCGGAGCTCCAAGCTCTGTCCATGACAGCGGCATCTTGGTTCCCTTCGGGGGTGTCCAACACCACCACCACCGTCGCCGCCAAGTCCTCCGAGAAAGGGGGCAGTCAGGAAGATCATTCGTGACACCAAGGCTTCGATAGCAGATATGAAGGCTAAGAAGCAAAGGAAAATCCCCTTCTTCGATGAGAACAAGCAGATTCTGGGCAAGTTGTTCGCCTGTTCTGGATTCAAACGATCAGTTCAGGGCAGGAAGATGGATTGGGCATTGATCAAGGTCGACCAATCTCGGCCATGGTCTAACATTCTCCCAGGAGAAGAAGTCTGGGTCTCTCAGTATGCAAACCAAGAAACCGCGTCGCGACCGTGTTATTGATATAGAAGGTACTAGATTCTGGGTCGCTCTTAAGTGCTGAACCTAAACTAAACGTGTTTCCCCCCATAGATTGCATTCGCAGCCCATCTACATCACCACCGCCAGAACCACTGACTGAAAAGAAAGGTCCTTCTCTGGTCAACCCCTCCTACTGGCCCTGTTGGGCGTCCTTGGTCTTCTCCCCCTTGGGGCCCTTCTTCTTGGGCTTGGACTTGGGCTTGGTGACCCGGCCACTGGCCCTCCGAAATTGATACGGGCCCCCGCCTGGACCGTGACGTGGTTGATGGTGCTGGACCGTGATGTAGTTGGTGGTGCTGGACCGTGATGTGGTTGATAGTGCTAGACCGTGATATGGTTAATAGTGCTGAACCGCGATGTGGTTGATGNGGCTTGGACTTGGGCTTGGTGACCCGGCCACTGGCCCTCCGAAATTGATACGGGCCCCCGCCTGGACCGTGACGTGGTTGATGGTGCTGGACCGTGATGTGGCCTCCGCCTTGACCGTGATATGGTTGACCGTGCTGGCTAAAGCGAAGTCAGCTTGATGCTTAAAGAATCACTGATAAAGACTTATATATAGGACGAGACTAGTACTTATCTAGTCGGTAGACCCCCTATTTCCTATAGTGAGGGCACTTCTGGCGGGGGGCTCTTAACTAGGACTCCTTGGACTTATCCTTAGTCTTACCCCCCTTCTTCTTCTTAGGCTTAGGTTTAGTAACCCTACTACTAGTTACTACCTCCCTAAGGTTAAGAATAGTCCCTACCCTGACTGTAATATAGTTAATAGTGCAGGCTAAAATAAAGTTAGCTTAATACTTAAAGAATTACTAATAAAGACTTACGTATGGGACGAGACTAGTACTTATCTAGTTAGTAGACCCCTTATTTCTTATAGTAATGGCACTTCTGGCGGGGGGCTCTTAACTAGGACTCCTTAGACTTGTCCTTGGTCTTGCTCCAGTTGTAGCACCCACTTTGAAGATAGGGCCAAGATCCCACGGCCTTTCAACCGACCTCGTTGCAGGCTTTGACTGAAGTGGGCTTCCAAAGGTCCTGCGAGGATACTGCTAGGTGGGTGTCGAAGCTAAAGGCGTCGATGGCACGCTCGGTGAGCGAGGTGTTATAGGGCGTGATCAATAACACGGTCGCGACGCGGTTTCTTGGTGGGTGTCGAAGCTGAAGGTGTTGAAGCTAAAGGTGTCGATGGCACGCTAGGTGAGCGAGGTGCTGTAGGGCGTGAGCTATCTGACTTTATAGTGCCATTCTTATTGGTACCTGATGGAGTCGTGGACGTTTTCCACGGAAGACGTCTACCCATGATGGCATCTCGAGTGTAGTTGATGTCTTTATGCTAGTTTGTATGTGAGCTCATATAAACAGGCGGGTGTGAAAAAGATATTCACGATGGCGTGAAAGATATGTGCATCTAGGCGACCCCTGAAAAGACTGTGGATTATGATGTGGTTGTTATTGCTAAGTCCTCGATGACGCCCCTCATCAGCCCCTCAGTAACTAAGTCTGGCTCCAGTGGGTACATACGGTGGGTCACATATAAGAAAAAGCACAGGTCTCATTTCAACACCACTATGACTCTTAGTTGACTACTGTTAGGATAATACTGTAATTAGAAGATGCTATCATATAAGAAGCTAAAGTCTTAGCTACTATACAGACTTAGTCTTTTGTAAAATAGGACTAAATTTAGCTTTACTACGGCATAAGAACTTATCTCTACCAATTGACCAGCCCCATCCGTGACTCCGTGAGTCAACGGCCAAGACTCAGCCCGGCCACTAATTAACTCGACAGGCGCGTAAGGCTGACAGCGCAAGCCATGTCGCTTTCAATGGCGGCCTCTTGGTTTATAAGGACTAACTGCCGCAGAATTCTGGTGCGAAACTGTAACTCTCCTTCATACACCATCGCTGCAAGAAATATGGCAACTTCGTCAGACCCCGTCTACTTTTGGCGCGAGACAGACCCTGAGACGGGATACCTCTCGCAGTGGTACTACTGCCCGTTTCGCGATGATGAAGATGAAAAGAAGACGTACAAGACGGCCGAGCAGTAAGTGAAAGTGAGATAAATAAGGACGGGCGATGATTGACTGAGCGTCAAGCTACATGATGCATCACAAAGCCCTTCTGTTCAACGATGAAAAGGTCGGTCTCGAGATCCTCCGCGCAAGTCATCCTCGCGACGTCAAATCTCTTGGCCGCAAGGTCTCCAACTTTGATGAAAAGACCTGGAACGCCCACCGTCGAGAAATTGTCCGTCGCGGCAACCTGCTCAAGTTCACGCGCGCCGTGTCCGAAGAGGGCTTCCAGAAGGGCACGCCCGCCAAGAGCAAGAAAGCGGCGAAGCGCAAGTATGAGCCGATCGAAGGGTCGTTGCGTGAGATGCTGCTCAGCACAGGCGACAGAGAGATTGTCGAGGCGAGCCCGTTTGATCGAATCTGGGGCATCGGCTTTAAGGCGGCCGATGCGGAGGCAGCGAGGGAGAGCTGGGGTCAGAACCTGTTGGGATTAGAGTTGATGGAGGTGAGGAAGATGCTGAGGGAGGAGAATGGTGAAGCAAGGGAGTCAAAGAAGCAAAAGAAGGATGACAAGGACGTGAAGAACGAGGACGAGACGAAAGATGAGAATGCGAGTGAGAAGGACAAGGACAAGGACGAATGATACCTTCACGCGGCGACGTGTACCAGATTGCTTGAGTAGTTGGCTATCAGCCTTGAATTTGATTGGCCTTGAAACACAAGGCAACTTTTGGGATGTCATGTCTATAGTGTCCATCCTCCTCCCGCCCGTGATGCCCCAACCCCCTCAGTAATCATACATACAGAGCCTCATCCCGAGGCAAGCAGAGCGGCGTGGTTTTCTTTTTGCTGATGCACAGCCCCAAACCCATTTTCCCTGAAATGCTTGTTGCGTTGTTGCGTCGTGTGGTTGTTTCATGTTGTTTTCGTGTCGAGAGCCCGCCCAGGTATTCCACATGATGGCACATAATGTACAGATAATAACACATATTAGGCGATTCGTCCTTTGATCGCCTTCGCTCGTCTTGCAGATACCCAAAAGTATACCCCAACCCCTGACGCCGGATGTGAATGACTGCAACGAGACCTCATCGACTGCACTTCTTAGTACCAGTCTCGTCCGCTCTTCTGCATCTCAATTAGACGCCATCCCCGAGTCTCGGGGTTGTTGACGTCCTCGGGAACACGTGTGATACCAATGGCATAAGTCACCAGTTGGACCTTGTCCTCCATGCCGGCCGCAAGCTCGTTGGTCTTGGCGTTGCGGTACACATGCACCTCCTGGGTTCGGCAGGTAATGATAAAGACAGGAACCTCACCGGGGTCGAGCATGCGAGCCCGGAGAATGTCCACGTTCCTGATGTCGAGGATTCGTCCATCCGACTTCATGCCAGCCTGGAGGTATTGCTTGGTGAGAGCCTCGTATACAGAGTATTGGGCAGCTGACAGCCAGAGCTTGAGGGTCTCGGCTTCTCCCTTGACGTACGCATCCAGCACCTCGGGGAGAATGTATTCGCGGAGCTCCTGGAGGAAGGGCTCCACCTGGAAGCCAGGGTCCATGGCCCTGAACTTCTTGATCACCATGGCCGTCTCGTTCTCGGCAAAGAAGCCGGCGATGCGGTCGGTAATGCTTCGAGCGGTCGACACTAGAGGGTTTTCCGACTCTTCGTACTTGCCCTTCATGCTAAAGATGCCCTGGACAAACTTGTTCTGGTCACGGAAATCTCTCCAAGCCTCCTTCCATGCTGCGTCCTTGTGGAGAGTGATGTTGGTGCCGGCGCTGCCAATTGTTAGGAGTCGTCATACTAGACCAGAGATAAGAACTCACTTGGGATCCTCTTCCATGACCTCGCCAGGATGGATTCCTCGCTGCTTATCCATAGCCTCTCGGCGTTTCCGGCGCTCCTCCTTCTCAACCCATCCACCATATCGCGAAGAACTGCCGTCGTCGATGACATCCTTGACGTTCTTGTACGCCTCAGTGTTTCGGATAGGCTGGGTAGCCTTATCCATAGCATCGCCGGTCACGTTGGCCGCCTTGCGCACACCCTTCATGACTGAAGTATCCCATGTCCAAACAGCACCCTTGCCAATGGCACCGGCGGTAACCTTGGCACCCTTGGAGACAGTCGACGATACAGCACCGGTAGACTTCTCGTAAGCTTCGCGGGCACGCCGCACACCCTCGCTCTCGGCGAACTGGTTGGCAGCGGCGCCGATCTGCTTGGTTGATTCATTCCACTCTTGCGACTTCTGGAACTCGGTGTTCATGGTCTCCATGAAGACTTGCCAGGGAGTCTTGTCACCATGGGGAGGGGGAGGAGCGGCATCCTCCTGCTTCTTCTTGTCCTTACCCTCGCCTTCACCCTCTTCTTTTCCTTCCTTGTCGCCATTCTCGCCTTCGTCGGTCTTCTTAGACTGCTCTTCCTCGGGCTTAGCCTCGGATTCGGCGTCGGCGGGCTTCTGCTCCTTGGCGTCCGCAGGTTTCTTCTCTTTCGCATCGGTAGCGGCAGCGCCCGAGGGTGACTTCTCGGTCTTTGGCTCGGTCTTTGGCTTTTCTTGCTGAGATAGCTGGCTGGAGATGTGGAAGAGGCGAGATTGGACGGTGTAAGTAGTAGAGAGGCGGAGTTCGGAGGGCAAGAAAGAAGATCTCAATGGCGGTCGAACGGCGCCAGAGGGCATTGTTCCTTGTAACCTTGCGCCATCGCGGGCGGCATTCTGAGAGAGCTGAGAGGCTAATCTGCGGTAGACGGGTGATGTGCCGGCGGAGAAGTGAGCGGACGCCCGTGCCAGGGCATTTTCCGAGTGTGCCGTCTTTCTCGCAAGGGAGTTCATGATTGCAACAACGCAAGGAGACAAGAAGCCCTCCACAGAACGCGATTGAACGTGGAACGGGGCGTTGGGATATAGAGATAGAGGGTGGAAGGTGGTGGAATTCGCGGGAGGAAATTTTGTTGCGATCTCGGTTCGGAGCGGGAGGGAAAGCGGCGACACGGCAAAGCCTCGGCAGAACTTCCGGGCCCCGGCCCGTGGGGGAGCTTCGATCGGAACGAAAAATTGGAAGAGGCCGACCCTTCAGTTTCGCAGCTCACGAGGCATTGCGCACAAGATGAGCCGGCCATTGACAAGTCGCCTCACGGCGCAATCGCTCTTCAAGGGCTCTCGGGTCACCGTCCCCAAGTCTTCCTTTCAGATTGCCCGACCAATCTCCCAGACGAGCGCCCTCCGAGATGATAATCTCCCACCTCCTCCGCCTCGAGCGCCCCGGAAGAGGGTCCATACCCGGCCCAGCACGTCGTCGCTCCTAGAGAGCATATACGGCACATCACAGCCAGCGCCAGAGCCTTCCAAGGACAATGCCATGACGAACCTCTCCCAAAGCCTCGTCTTCAAGACCCTCGACCAGTCCAGCTTGCTTTCACAGCCCCTTCGCAGCCCATCGGGCTCACCTAAAGAAGACGACATTGAGCCCTTCCACTTCCACATCTACTCACACAAGCACAACACCCACATTACATGTTCGAAGCCCAACCGTGAGCCCATCATCTCACTCTCTGCCGGCAACATTGGCTTCCGCAAGTCTCGCCGTGGCACCTTCGATTCCGCCTACTCCCTAACAAAGTATGTCCTGGAGCGATTGATCCACACCGGCTGGCCCATGAAGATGAACCGATTGGAAGTTGTGCTACGAGGCTTCGGGCAGGGACGAGAGGCGGCTCTCAAGGTTTTGATGAGCCCCGAGGGCAAGGTGCTGCGAGACAAGATTGTCCGTGTGGCCGATTCGACAAGAATCAAGTTTGGTGGAACCAGGAGCGAAAAGCCCAGGCGTCTATAATTGTGAGCTGGAACTGGAGATTACAAGATTTACGGTTGGGAGACACTTTGACCGCACAAGGTTAGAAAGTGAATGTATCATACTTTGTACGACCTGTACTATCACATGAACAAGCCATGACTTGCGCCAACCCTGCAAGCTCCCAAAAGAATGAATCTGCTCCTGACTCTCAAACCGTTGGTATCTCGCTGACCTATTTAAAGGAGCGCCGCCTAACTCCAAACACCAAAGCAAAAAGATGCAGCCTAGTTGGCTGCGAATGTAGACCCGGCCCACAGTTCTATCGCCGGGGGGCTCGTTCGGCCGGGGGCAGACGTCGACCGGCAGTGTCTCGCACAGCTTGCTTCCCTTTACCACTACCACCACGTCTTCTCTCGTCTTCACTATCCCATTCAACATCATCTCCACTGCCATCATTGCTTTCGGTCAACAGATGCGGAGCAGACGCTCCAAGCATGTGAGAATGCTCGTCCGAGTTATCATAGTCGTCTAGAAGCGCGCCATCGCTGTTATCGTATTCGGGCGGTTCGATCCAATCTCGAGGAACGACGCAAGGCAACGCAACGCCGATGCTAGCGGCGCGGTTCAGCCATGATGGGCCGGGCTGGCCTGTGAGCCTCTTGCACAGGTATGAGGTGAAGTGGTTGCAGTTCTTTGTGAGAAGGTTGTACGATGTACCAAGAAACTCGTCCGACGCGGCTCGAAGAGTCGAGTTTATCTCCTGCTCGGTCGCGAGGGTAAATCCGTGGAGGATCTCGCATCGAAAAGTGCCACCGGGAGGTTCGGTTTTGGGTTTGGTCCAGTACACGCCAGTCAGGCCTCGCTTGTCATGGCCACCGTAGGCGTACTCTCTTCCGTTGATGACGACACCGGAATGCAAAAGTGAGGCGCCGACCGTCCACAATACCGACGAGAGTCGACCCGGCTGTCAATGGCATCCGCGTTAGCAGCTTGGTCATGAGACCCTCTCACATGAGGCAGAAAGCTGGTGGGTGCTCTGCTTACCGGTAGTAGGTCGTAGACGTGAATAGTAATCTCGGTTTTTTGCAGAGACAGCGTCGACCGGTGAGATCTGCTCACCGACGAGCTCTTTTTGGGTCGAGGCATGGTCGTCAAAACTGGCGCTGAAAAGCGTCGCGATAGATGCGACTTGCGACGTCAGACTGTGTTGGAGAGCTTGGGGTTCGGGGTTTGGCTGCGAGAGCGGGGCTGCAAATGGTAGGGTGGTACTGGCTCTGTACGGTATTTATACAGCTGGGCTGTCAATATGACAAAGACCTGGGGAGAACAAAGGATGTTAAGTGACGACAAGTTGCAAAGCAAAGGGAGTCATGAATAAAGAAGGAGGATGAGAGGAAGAGAAAGCGGAGAGAACGGCCCGGCTGGATTCAGGCCTTGTCAACCAACGCCGCGTCTCGGCGACGACCTGACCAAAGCCTTCAACAAAAGCTACTTGTCTCAGGCACTTTATCCGCGTACAGGTACAGAGTCAGCGCCGTCGGAATTCCAAGGGTCTTGCTGCGCACGGCCGCTCCTGCCTGAACCTGCTGTGCCTGCGCCTGCTTTCGTCAGCCAATGACGTTGTCCCCGGTTCTCAGCCGGATGAACTGCTTCTCCGTGCTACCGAAAGTCTTGGCGAGCCCAACCTCTTGACCTTGCAAGGTGGGGTGTAACAAATTCTCATCTCATCTCCCAAGCTCCGTCGCGCAAATAAAAATCGAGAAATCTTTTTCTCTCCCTCAAACTTCCTCCTCTTTTTCTCTCTCCTCGGCGTCGCTCTCGTTTCGAAGCCGTCCAGGGCAATCGAGGTTGGCAGCAGCCAACCTATCCCTTCGCCACGAAGTCCTTCACCTCCTCTATCTCCTTCGCTTCTTTCTCCCCTCTCTTCGCACCCCGCGCAGCAAGCTCTGCAGCGCTTGGACACGTTCCATCCACACACGTCGGCCTAGTCTTCGTTCAACGTCGCAACTACGCCAAGTCAAGAAAGAAGATGCCTCCTAAGAAGCCGGTTGTCGAGGAGAAGATCCCGCTGGGCAGGCCCGGTAACAACTTGAAGAGTGGTATTGTGGGTGACTAGTCCCTCCGCCGACCCTCAAGGTCGGGTCACGTCATGCTCTGATCGTGTGCTAACCTTCCTCAGGTCGGTCTGGCCAACGTCGGCAAATCTACCCTCTTCCAGGCCATCACCAAGTGCAACCTTGGTAACCCAGCTGTATGAAGCCCCCTCGCCGCCCGCCGCCCTTAGAATCGGGGTGCTGACAGCATCAAGAACTTCCCTTATGCCACCATCGACCCTGAGGAAGCCCGTGTCATCGTCCCCGATGACCGGTTCGACTGGCTAGTCGAGAAGTACAAGCCCAAGTCGGTCGTCCCCGCCAACTTGACCGTGTACGACATTGCCGGTCTGACCCGTGGTTCGTCGACCGGTGCTGGTCTTGGAAACGCTTTCTTGTCTCACATCCGTGCCGTCGATGCCATCTTCCAGGTGGTCCGTTGCTTCGATGATGCTGAGATTATCCACATTGAGGGTGACGTAAACCCCACCCGTGATCTCGACATTATCAGCGAGGAGCTGCGACTCAAGGATATTGAGTTTGTCGAGAAGGCCCTCGAGAACCAGAAGAAGAAGACCCGCATGGGTGGTCAGAGTCTGGAGCAAAAGAAGGCCCGACAAGAACAGGACACCATTGAGAAGATTCTGGCTTGGCTCAACGATGGCAAGGATGTCCGCAAGGGCAACTGGGGTCCCAAGGAGGTAAGACATTTCCAATTGTCACGCTAGTTTCTTTTTCCCTCCTGCTTTCCTGATGACAAAAGGCCGAACGGCCTGATCTAATCCCAGCTCGTCGAATGCCTCACCTAAATAACGCTTAGAGGCATTGTGAGATAAACTTTACTCTGATTGCAATTCTTTATCCTCAATTTTATTGGCGCCACCTGTCATTAAGCATACGCTGACTTGCTTTTGCTTAGATCGAGGTCATCAACCCTCTTTTCCTCCTGACAGCCAAGCCTGTTGTGTACCTCGTCAACTTGTCTGAGAAGGACTTTATCCGCAAGAAGAACAAGCATCTTCCCAAGATTGTCGAGTGGATCAATGAGCACGCCAAGGGCGACCCTCTCATCCCCATCTCGGTATCTTACGAGTCGCGTCTCACCCAGTTTGAGACCGAGGAGGAGTCCAAGGAGGAGCAGAAGAATGTGGGTGCCGACTCGGCTCTGCCCAAGGTCATTCTCCAGATGCGCAAGGTCCTCCAGCTAGGCAGCTTCTTCACTGTCGGCCCCGATGAGGTCCGACAATGGACTATCCGCACTGGCACTAAGGCGCCTCAGGCTGCTGGTGTCATCCACACTGATTTCGAGAAGACGTTTATTCAGGCTCTCGTCTTCAACTACAACACCCTAAAGGAGCTCGGTGACGAGTCCGAGGTCAAGTCTAAGGGCAAGATTATGACCAAGGGTAAGGAGTACGTCGTCGAAGATGGCGATATCCTTCACATCAAGGCCGGTGCCGCCAAGGGCTGAAAGGGCAATATTGCCGCCGTCTTTGATTCCATAGAAAAAAGTTAAATGCAATGATGTGATGAAACAAAGCGAGTGCGAATTTGACTATATGTTGTGGTTCATTAGCCTATGCAGGCCTTGACGTAGAGTTCCCATTGTGCCGATGTCCCAGTCTGTTCCAGTATATGGGCAGTGGAGGGCTGAAACCCCAATTTCCAGTCACAATTACTCAACCACACTCAAAAACCTGCTTCTTGTAGAAGGTGGGCCCGTCCGATTGAGGCTAACTGGCAAAATATGGGCGACACGGACCGCTCCAGCTCAGCCTAGATCATGATACAAACCCTTGATAGAGACCCAGGGAACGTTGATGAGCTTGAGTGTTGGATTGGGGCAAGTTTGTGCTGCTTCGGCAGAGGTTCGACGGGTGTTATCGAATTTGGACTCGAGGGGTTTTTGGTCGTAGTGGTGGTGAAGTCTGTTGTTGTGCTAGTCGTAGACAGGGTGACAAAGTCTGTGGTGGTTGAGGATAGTGCCATGCCCTCAGGTGTTCAAGTATCTGCTGTGGTCCTCAGTCAAGGTTATCATGACCCATGTATCTATCAATAGCTCAATACTTTAAGATATCGAGAGAGGCAGTCTTTACTAGTAGAAAACCCTTTCCTAAGTAGATCTGATTAAGTAGGGGTTGTAAAAATATCTTCTCGGCATGTTCATGCGGTGCAACTTCAGTCCAACACTACCACAACATTCAAATAGGAAGACCCTGTCTTAGTGTTAGTTGTACAGAGGATGCCAGTCACTTCAACCATCGAGGCACCGTCGCTTAAGTGTCTTGCATAAGCTTAAGCGGAAAAGTCAGAAGAATCACGGAGGTAGAGAGGCTCAGTCTTATAGTAAGGTGGCGGGAAATAGCGAATAGTGTGAGACGAAATTCAGCACCGGAAAGAATTAGTCATAGTTTATAAAAGAGCGAGAAGATACAACTTCAGTTACAGATAGTCTTTGATTAATATATATCTTAGTCTTACTGTGCAAGTCGGCTTCTACTGACGAAGAAGTCCAGCATAGAGTGAGTTTGTAGTGAAGATCAACCCGAGGTTGTTGCAGCCACAGCACTGACAGTCGCCAAGGCTCATGGCGGATCATCATATCCAAATATATCCTTTGCCCATCTATCAAAGTTTATCTACTGATCTGTGTCGGGTTGCTGATCCTCCTGCTGCGCGACAGGGTTGGGTTGCGGCTGGAGTGGGATTGACCCATTCTCTCCACCTGCTCGATCATCGATAAACTTTTGCCATCCGGCCATCCGATACCCTGTCCCATCGTCTAACCCTTCATTCTTTTTGAATCTAGTTGTTGGCCAGAGACATTGGAACCATCCAAGTCCGTGTTTCGGCCTCTTCAACACGTCCTGGAAACTTGCCGAATCGCAAACACCCACTGTGTACAAATTGTTTCCCAAACTGCAAAGACCGAAGCGGAACCTAGTATCGCTCAGGCATAGGCGAGATTCTATATGTTGTTTCTCGCTTAGTGTCCACTGAGAGGTCCTTTGGCTGTTCGTGCCACCATTAGCAACACCTGCGTTCTGTAGCCCAGAGGCGGCTTGCTGGCCGTTTTTAGGAAATTGGATATCGAGGGGATCCTGGCCATTAAAGCTGGGTTGCGTGTTACCAGGTAGGTTTCCCCTCAAGAGAGAACTTGAGTAAGTCCAGGAGAGGAGGTCTGCCAGAGAACCAAAGTATCGTGGCAAATATCTCGAGTCGTCACATCCCAATGTCTCGAAAGGGATCCATATCAAATAGACTGTAAGCCAGATACAAATGACAACGAAGAAAGGGAACGAGATCTTCAGCATGCCGTTGCTCAAGATGGCGAAGCTGCCGGCCACGAGGATAGGCAGGAGACGCTGCAATCTTGCCATTATCGTCGTGCGAAACACCTTCCAGTGGCCAACCCCGAATGCGGTGTGTAACTTGACAAAGAAGCTGAGGCTGGTGTAGTTAAGCAAAAGCGTCTTATCAGCATTCGGGTCGTCCGTTCCGTTCTGACTCGACATATGAACAAAGGGTTCGGTCACGGCAGTGAAGCCAGCCAAAGCTTCCCAGAAGTCCGTGTACGCCGCGATGAGGATGGTCAAAGTTGTTACAAACACTGAAACGGCATAGTCGTAGGAATCAAGCCAATCGAAAAGGTAAGGCTCTTTTTGCTTCGATCCGTATATGATCATGAGCAGCGCCCCCCCCAAGAGAAGCGAGGTTATAAAGGTAAGAAACCAAACTCTCGTTGGATGAATCGCTGCCGAAGCTGAGCTATAGCGATGAGAGGAGATTATGTCCACTGTTCATGTCTCTGTCAGCTCACCTTCGGTATCTTTTCCAGATGAAGTGAACAGACCTGGTACAGCATCATGAGCAGCGCCTTGTCGTGCGCGGTGTTGAGTTTGAGAAGGACCAACCAAACCAAACCCATGTCAGTAGCCAGATCCCATTTGCCAGTATCCTATCCTTAGGCGCAGGTCTCCCAAGTGATTTTCAATAGCAGCTCTATTAGCGAGGCTAGTTCCTTCGAACATATCAAGAAAGTCAGAGCGTCTGAAAAGGACAAGCTGATCTGCCATCGAGACAGGGTCCCACCGCAGTCCAGTGACTTTTCCATGCAGGCTGAAGAAAACAGCAATGAGATATAAAGAAACGATAGCATAGAGGCCAACAAGCGAAAGAACTGCCCAAGGGACAACTTCCGCGTTCTGGTAATCCGGTGTCAGGAGAAATGACGTTTTCAAACTAATGGCGAAGTAGTTGACAAACGACAAGGCTTTGGAGATCAAGAGAATCCAGTTTCTACTCTTCCAGAGGGTTGTAAAATCAGGCATAGGGAAATATGACATGAGGATCGTTTTGTCAGCTGTACAGCCACCCTCTTGGGCACACAGCATGAAGGGTCTGATTCTTGAGAGGGACTGGCCCATTTCATCGACGAGCACCGAAGTAGCGGTGCCAATGACGGTGGGGAGGATCTTGATGACAAAGTAGGCCCAGGCATACGAGACGGAAAACGTTTCCTTCCAATAGAGAAAGATGAGGGTCCCAAGAACCAAGACATGAAAGACCAGTGATAAGGAAAGGGCACCGCCAGTGAGGATGGTTGGGCGGAACTCAAGCGGACGAAGCCCCACAGCTTTGGCATCTTGTTCAGCAACAGGTCTGAGCCTAGAAGAAGCATCTAGTCTTAATTAGCCCTGAACTTGACAATATTGCAAAGACCTGGGTGCTTACAGTTGTTTGTTGCAGGTTGGGTTGCTGTACGTTGCTGGAGAACCCCACCAGGCTGTCCGTATGAGACATAGCCAGTAGAAGTTGATGCCATCTCCGTCGTACCGAATTCGACAAGGAAAATTCAAGGGGGTAATTCGGCAACTCTCGAGGTAAAGAATGAGTTCTTAATATCAACAGAAAGGAGGAGATGGCTTTGGTTTGAAACCACGTCCTCCTTGAGCAGGGGAGCACCAGTCTCTATTATTATAGCCATGGCCGGTGCAAGTTGCACTTTCGTAGCCTGATCAAAATCTCTTCGCCGGGCTTTTTCTTGGCCTCTCCACGCCGTCACCTAGCGCAATTTACTTCTGCAGCCTCTCTAAGCTGAAAACACGGCGGCCAATAGAACATTGGGCTGCGCAATGTTAACCCCATAGCCTATGCCGTGTAACTGTGATTCAGATGATCAAGGCGGTTTATTTCGGGCCAACAGCTCTATCATACATAGTAGGCTGAGTGTGGCGGGCTGACGTCTAAAGGGTGGTACGGGTCAGCCCTTGTTGTCATTTCTCTTGGTTTCCTTGGACAACGATCAGGCTATCGGCGAAACTGGTGTTTTCTCGGAGGTCCGACAGCCACCCTAAACTCAGGCTGAGTGAATTATCAATTATCAAACGAAAGGGTTCTTTCTTGTGTGACGATGGGACGAGTGAGCTGCAGAGAGCCGGCCAATATGTGAATGACATATGTACTGGGGACTTTGAAAGATATCGTATTCACAATTCAAATTTTAAAGTTCAGACCTCGAAAGCCTTTACTTAGTTTCGTTTCACTCGATCAAGAAGGTTAGTCCTGTTATGCGAATATTGACCCCTGTACTAGAGACAAGGCTCTGTCTGGCAAACGCTTGACAGGGGGTTGGTACACGAACTGGGGGTCAATGATGCATAGCAAAAGCTTATAAAAATGGCAAAAACAAAAAAGGAATGTTTTGCCGTCAGCAAGACTCGAACTTGCGTTTTCAGTGCTTCGAATGAGCCACAAACTGATGTACTGACCCCTATACGATGACGGCTTTGTTGGTTGATTTTCTCTTCGTCTAAGCTGCTCTATATACGGCCTCACATCTACATACAATCAACCAAGCAACATACCCCTCCACCCCCTCTTCTCAGATTATGACATGTAGTCAATTAAATCCCCAAGACTACTTTCTACCTTGATAGTTTAAATCAAACAAAGTTTCCGCTTCCAGTGCAGCGAGAAAGAGGGAACTCCTTCTTGGCGCACAGAGTGATGGCACCTAAAAGATATTCAGTTAGCGTAAGGCTCTAATGAAAACTACAGGAGTGAATGTGACTTACCAGAAACCCACTTGATGCCGGCATACTCCTTCTCCTCGAAAGAATCAGCAGAAAAGGTTCCAGACTGGGTCTGCGCTCCGAGACAGCCCTTCATGACGCGGCCGTACTTTCGGGTCTTGATGGGCTTGGTGACCATGACGCCCGAGTAGCCATCCTCGACCGTGGCACCAATGTTGATCAAGGCCGACGTGGTGTAGGTACGGCTGTAGTCAATGCCGAAAGAGAGGCCCAGCTTGTCCTTGACAGCAGTGTAGTCACCACCGGCGCTGACGGTGACGCTGTTGGCAACGCTGTAGCCCGAGGTGACAGAGACAGTGATGCCCTTGCTGCCGGTGCCGATGATGACGGGGGACATTTGCACGTCCCAGTCGACAAAGGTCTCGGAACGATCCGTGATGACTGCCGTGGTGAGGTCACATTCATCCCGTGCCTCGAGGGAGTCGTCCTTGTCGGACCGAGGGACCCCAACAGCGGGGGTGGAGACCGGGTAGGATTGCGGGACAGCAGGGATCTCCTCCAGGACGCCCTCAGACTTGATCAGTTCGTGATAGACGCTCTGGTGGACAACCTCCACTATTACCCACCCACGTGGTTAGTCTAGCTCTCCAACCACAAAGGTGCCAAAGCAAATCAAAAGACAAGAGAGAGGAGGAGGAACAGGTGCAACTTACTGCGTCCTTCACCGAAGAGGATGACCTCGTCGGCCTTGAGGATGTGCTCCGGAGTCCACTTGGTGCTGTTTAGCCCTTTGAAGGGAACAGCACTGACGGAGGTCACCAGGAACAGACCGAGGAAACTCGCAGAAAGCATCTTGGGCAGAAGAGGCGGGAGTTGATTTCAAAGAAGGACTTGTGAGAGAAGAAGGAGAGAGTGATGAGGTAGTTGCTTGATGATTTCAAACTCGATTTCCTGTTCTTGGCCCAGCATGTTATATCACCAAAACCAACACGAGCTCCATCCAACTGATCAGCCATCATGAGTTATTTGATTACGAGATAGTAGTAGTGCACTTCTCATGTATATTGCGATCAGTCTAGCACGTTTCCCTATCTATCAAGTTTCTAGAAACCCACCCTGGTTAAGGTTTGGTCCAGCGCTCGAGTTCCAAACCCCTGCAATACCACGCATCCCCTGTCAACTTGTGAACTCTAATACATTAATCCTCAAACGCTACTGGCTGGACAAGGAGCCTTAAGGGTCCTCACCCAACGGAGGCTAAACTTCCACGAATGCTGATAGTCGGTTTGGTTCCATATCGGTCGTCTTTTTCGGATAAGAGTGACGTGCGTTCCAAGTTATGAAGGACCAGAGCAGGACCCGGTTTTGACAATAGCTCCAAAACTACGGGTACGCCGTGATGTGACAGCGACTATCACCTACCCATATATGGTATTTGCATGACGTTTACGAGACACGAGTTTCCGAATTGAGAAGGTAGAAGTGTCAACGTGGGCACGGCATTTGTTATCACGCCGTTATAAGGCTTAGTTGGACCTGTCATCGTGAAACACCAGCTCGTGGGGGACGACTTGAATACGAGGTGATAGATCCATCACGGAAGTCGGCAGTCCTTGAAGGATTCAACTTCATCTCTTTCGATGGGGTTATATACCGAGTTGGGCTCCGATCATCGTTGAAGAATCATATCAAGTAGCCCTCAGTCTCTCACGCTTCCTTCTCTTCTCCATTCCCAACGCAACTTTTCCATCTAAACAAGTCAAGATGAAGTACCTCACCGTTGCTGCTATCCTCTCCCTCACTGGCGGGTTAGTCTTCTCGCCTTTACCCTTCTTTTCGTTGACAAGTCACTGACTTTACTCCAGTGCCTTTGCCGACTTGCACAACATTGCCGTGTGCGTCTCCAACAGGAAGTACTCCAACATTGGCGGTACTCCCTTCAGTGTCAGTTACACTTGGGCCAAGGAGTACGAGATCCTCCCTGATGCTACCAAGTGTGCTTGTGAGGCCTACAAGAACCGCAACACTGGAGACAACCAGTGGGATCAGTGCCCCGACTGTACCTTTGTAAGTTGTGAATATCCTCTCTAGGAGGCCGACTTATGACTGACTATTGTAGGATGGCACATACTGCAACTCTGCCGGCTGGCATATTGGTGGTGATGAGGTAAGACACTCACTCCTCTTTTGATATTGAAGACTTGGACTAACATCGCTCACAGATGACATACTACTGCGAGGAGATCTGCCACGCTCAAGGTGCTGAGGCCAACCCCAGCTAAGAGACTGGCATTTGAATCAGGAATGGAGGAGAGAGGGGTATCGTCTTGTTGTTCACCAAATGGGGGGTTTATAGAGGCGTGTTGATAGGTATTCGCCGTAACATGACGTGCAGTCCGCGTGACAAGCTTGCATACTGACCACTATACTACGGAAGATTGGTGGTTGTTGAGCAACCACTGTAGCGGATTCGATGTCACGTGGAGTTTGATATTCTGGTTATAGACCTTTGCCTTTCGACAACTTGCAAGTTAACTCCGGAAGCTCGTGTCCTTCAGTATCAACGTAAATAACTCATTTTCATTATTTTCTTGAGTTGCAATAAAAGACATTACATGAGTCATTAATTAGTATTGTAATTTCTCTTGCCAAAGGCAGGGATGCCAGCCACAACACCAAAGAACGCGGCTTTTACACATCAGGAGTGCGTCAACAAACATTACACAAGTCATAAGAAGAAGTAACGCGCGAGTAGTTTGAAGTGATCTTTGTTTTAATTAAATAATAAAGGAATTACAGCCAAAAGTCAAAGCTAGTCGTTTCATCATCATTGCCTCTTTTTTTCCAATCGTCGATTCATCCAGATTGTGATCGTCATCGTTATCCTCATTGCACCTTATCATGGACTACCATTCAAATACCACCGTATCTGACACCGCGCTTTCCAAGCTCCTTGCGACCAATAGCATCCTCGGGCCACACCCATCCGCGACTCCGCTTGGCCTCGCGCTTCTCAGCGAGCTGGGGCTGGGGAATCCATGAGTCGCGGGGTTGGGCCTTGCGGCGGGTACCCTCGGCGGGAGCACCAATCTCGGCGCGCCAATGGGCATGGCCGGACGGGGTGTCGTCCGAGGCAAGCTGGCACAGGCCCCAGAGAGCGAGGCAGGCCGTCATGGGTGTCTCCTGAGGAACAATTGAGGCGTCGCATTCGGGAGCGGAAGCGGCAAGTTGAACAGAAGTGACCTCGAGGTCGCCGAAGAAAGGTGTAGTCTCAGTACCGTTGCGAACGAGAACCAGCTCGATCTCGGTGAGAATGAAACCATAACGGCAACCGTGCTCGCGCATGGCGTGGTGGATGGCAGCGAGACCACGAAGGTACTCGACCCGCTTGATGTTACCCTCAACGCGCATGCCAGTGTTGAAACGGTCGAAGCTGCGGACAAGGCCGACAACTCGGGCAGTGGGCTTACCGCCGAACATGGCAGCGGCAGTGGTGGACTCGCCAGAACCGTTGGCAACGAAGAGAAGGTCGTTGAGCCCAGCAGTCTTGGGGGGTACAGAGAAATGAAGCGGGCGGGTGGAAGACATGGTCAAGGCGGAGTTCAGCTTAGGGAGGTAGTAGGAGGCGTAGATGGAGTGAAGGGCAGCCTCAGTCTCGGGGTGACGAGAGGCGAAGCCAGGCTGAGGAAGCAGAGGAGCCGGGACGGGAGAGGTAAGCAGAGCAGAAGCGCCTGGGAGAGCAAGGACAGTGGAGGCGTTGAAGGAGGACCAAGAGCGAATGTTGCGGACATCCCACCAGAAGTGCTTAGTGGTGGCATCGCGGAGAGGGAACGAGATGGTGCGAACGAGAGACGCAGCAGGGTTGGGGCAGGTGAGGAAGCTGAGGAGGTTGGTGCTGGGAGTAGGGTCCGGAGTGGTTGACAGGCTCAAGGGAGACTGTGCACGAGGGCTGTAGTTGTAAGAGTTGAAGCCATAGTCGGATTGCTGCTGCTGAGGAGCGTATGAGGGCATCTGACGGTAGGTTGGGTAACCATACTTGTCAATGGTGTTGGCGTCAAGGCTCGAGGCTCGGCGTGAGTGAGAAGAGCCAGAGACATGAGTGGCAAAGTGAGCTGGAGAAGCAAGGAGGGATCCGGAAAGAGTGTCGTCAGGCTGGCTCGAGAAGGATGTGCTGACAGAGGCAACAGAGGCAGGAGTGTCAAAGGTGAGGCCGTGGATAGTCTCGGGGTTGGTGTAGCTGCGGGCATGACGGGCAGGCTTTGGGGCAGGAGGAGTTGTCATGCGGTAGTGGCCACAAGGAGTAGCATCAATGTCCTGGTCCTGGGAGCGGATCTTGGGCAGAAGAAGAGGCCCATGCTGGCGAACAGGAGGAGAAGCACGGGGAGGTGTGGTGAGACGAGAGCAGAGAGACTCGTGGTCCGACTCGGCAGAGATGGCAGAGTAGACGGAGGCCTTTGAAGAGGATCGAGAGTGGCCAGAAATGTGACCGGCAGCGTTAGCAGAGGCCGAAGCATAGGCCATGTCGAGGAGAGCCTGGTCAAAGGGCATCACAGGCATGGAAGGAGGAGGGCTTGGGCGCTCAATGGAGGCCGAAGGGAAGTTGAAGTCGAAAGGCATGTCGACTGCCAGACTGTCAAGGGTGTTAGCATGTTGTAAAAAGGTATTGATGAGTGAATGGCTTACGTAGACATGGTGGAGGTTTGGCGGTATTAGTGGGTGTATCGTATGTCTATCGTGTGAAGCGCAGGGATTAGGAGACCAGCTCCAGTAGATGCAGTCGTGAAACAGTGAGTCTGAGTAGTCTCAGACAGGTCGTCGAACTCGTGAGGCTCGCGGGTGTTGCTGTGAAGCTTTTTTGTTCTGGTGATTATGGGTCGATGGTTGTGATTCCAGATCACAAGATGCAATGCAATAAACAAGAGAGAGAAAAAGAAAACACGGGTCCGGGTGAGGATGTTGGGACGATTGGCAAAAGACAGGCTGATGATGAACCAAGAATCAAGAGACCCAGGGCGAGGCCGTCTTCTTATGCTCGTCGTCGACAAGCGGAGGGAATGGTTGGCGATGGGCGGCTGGCTCCGGCATGGGACCCATCCGAGCCCACGAAACAAGAAACATGGGAAACACGCAAGAGAAGATTGTGAAACACGTCCCATCTGCTCGCCTTCTCCATGTCGCGGGCTGTGGAGGACGCGGCGGTCCCGCACGCGCGCGACTGTCGGAAGCAGAAGATACGTTGCGTCGTGTAAGTGAGAGAAAGGGAGATGCAAAAGACGATGACGATGTAGACGTTGTGATTCGCGGGACGATATTGGCACTGTATCCACCACGCACAAGCCCACCCGGCGCACAGCTGGCCGAGTGCGCGGGGGACTGTGCGGCCCCGGCCCTGGCCCATAGGTGCCCTGCCCTGCCAGCCATGCACCCCATGTCGCCCGAGACACGATACGATCCACGGATCCAAGCCAAGGTTTCTGGGCTTGGTCCCGTCGCTGCACGAACCTGGTCGCTGAATGGCCCGGCGCCTATGACTCATTTTTAGATCCTGGACTCGGCAGATTTTAGCCTAGTTTTTCCATCGTGGACCAGAGAGCTCTCCACGACGCGACAGAGCCTTCTCGACTCCAGACGCGATCTCGACTAGATTCAACCCGTGTCGTAGTTGTCCTCAACTGTTTACTAGACCGCGTCCATCAACTGGCTGTCGTCGTTAGGGACAACCGTCCATCCATCCATCCCTGAGTCTTGCCATTGACGCTTTTCAGGGTCAAGGCCAGTCCCACCTCGGATCTGCCTGTCTCAGTCCCAATTCTCTGTATGCCCTCAAACTCATCCATCGCTGTCTCTCCCCCACAGTGGCGCTAGGGAACAGCTCATCCGAGGCGGCTGTCTGCCGACCTGAGGGCCTCAGAATAGAAGCAAAAGCCCCAAGGGCCCCCTTGACACAGTTGGTCAGTGGTCCCGGCCAGGCTCTTAACCGCCGGCGTTTAATAACTGAGAGACGGGCGCTTAGCAAACCTCGTAACCACCGCAGGCTCTCATATTAAAGAAGCGCTCGTCGCACCATGAACCTTCGCCGCCAGCGGCTACGGAGATTGTCGTCGGCCCACCATGGCTCTCTCTCATCTCGCTCGTCTCTGCCATCTTGCACAGCCTCGCTCTCTTGGTCCTCATCTGGTCAACTTGGACGAGCTCCAAGCCTGAGCGCGTAGCCCTCACGCCTTGCTCCCCGGTGCTGTCTTCTCATTCGTCAGTCACCACGCGCTGGGATGCCACGCGCCGTCGGCCAATCGGCATCGCGTCCCTCTACCTTCTCCACGGCGGGCCGTGTCTCGCGGGACTTTGCAGGGAAAACGCCAGAAATGAGTGGCCCACGATATTCTGCAGCCCGTAGTGTAGTGTAGTGTACATGCACTGCGTGCGCATGTATGTACCGGGAGCTTAGCTCAAGCTCTTGTCTGTCTATCCTTTTCGTTTCATGTTTCAAGTTTCACTCAACCCTCGCCCATTCCCTATCCTTGTCCTAGCCCTTCGCCTAACTTTGACGGCTTACAACGCCGCATCGCGAACGGGCTAAGTTTGGATCCTTTTCGTCCAGCCGACATCTCGCTCCACTTGCCTCTTTGAGGATCCTAGTCCATATCCATCGTCACCTTGTTTCCGGTGGTGCATCCGCGAGCTGGCATCTGTGCACCACCAGACTTGAAGCCACAGACTGAAGCCTCATGATGGACACATCAGCTGCGAGAGCCCGTTGACCCCAACAGTCCAAGTCAATTTTTGAGCACAGACAACAAGCCATGTGCCTTCATCATCAAGTGCAAGGCCGTTCTCCAAGTTATTAGTCCTAGAAACTCCATCCAAGTCTACCCAGCCCGTGAAGAAGTATCTAAAGTATTGAGTACTAATAAGTTTGTTAGAGTTACACAGGAAACAGCCGGGCCTCTCCAAAGTCTGCCTTCTCTTCCCCCCATCCCATTCTCCTCGCCCAGAACAGTCGCTAACTCATGGGGTATCCATTCATCCATCCATCCCATCCACAAAGTAACTCAAAAGTAGACTGTGACTGCATCACTAGCCCCCTCGTCGTTCCAGGTGTGAAAAGCCGCATGTAGATCGCCTTCACCTTTTGTCAGCTCGACTTGCCCGTGTCACTACCACGGTCCACCAATACCCGACGCGTCTCTCTTTTCCCCATACTACGCGTCTCCGTGGTGTTGTGACTCTTCTTCCCATGTCACCGACTCGACATGCCATGTATCCACTCTCAACGCTACCCGATCATCCAACCTCGCCACCGCCCTCCGTCTCGTCCATCGCGACAAGCTCTGCCTCCGTCACCTCCCTTCGAGGCGATGGAGGGGCCGGTGACCTTGTCCCATTACCCGCTGTATCCACCTCTGCTTCTTCGCTGCCTGTTCGTATCTTGCGGAGCGCCCTCATCATGCCCTCCAACTTCATCCTCTCTTGCACCACCATCCCTCGGGCGAACTCCCGGATCGCCCGACGACCCATCTTGTCATGTAGTTCCTGCCACCCTGCCAGCTCCCCAGCCACGGTCTGCTGTGTATACCGAAGTTCTTTCGCCAGATTAGCGGCTTCTTCCCGAGACTTTCGCGCCCGCTCTTCCTTCTCGTCGTATAGTCGCTGTCTAGTATCGTCTAAGAGACCCAGGGGCCACCTGGATTTGTTCAGGGAATTGTAGTTTCTATCAGCCTCGCGCTTTGCAGCTCTCATCTGAGAAATGATGGATGGCGGACGTGAGAGTGACGCTAAGAGAGCCTGGACTGTCGATTGTAGAGCCAAAAGTGTCGAGTGAAGGACTGTCTGTGCGTTCGACTGGGTTGGGACGATAGATCGCACGTATGTCTCAAACGCCTCAATGTGTGTGGGAGGGAGGAACTGAAGCGTCGAGACAGCTCGATGAAGCAGTACTGACGAATCGTACATGTCTGGCATCCCGTTAGTTCACTGACATTCATTGGACTACAAGTTTGGACGAAATACGTACCTGCTGCAGCAAGCCCCAGGTTGTTGGCTCGTCTCGTTGCGCTCTTAGTTGAGTAGTTGACACTCCTGACCATCTCCCGCGCATGATTGACAAATTGTTCCACCTCCCTGACATCCTCTACCGGCTCATACTCGTCTCTCACTTTCTCTGCCCGCGTCTCAGCCTTGAGGATTGTCCGCTGCTCCATCATGTCAAGCTGCAGTTCTGGCACAAGGAAGAATTCCCACAGCATTTCGTGAGTTGCAAAGGTCGGGTGCATGAGCATGATCTTCAAGAACCAGTCCGCTCGAGCTTGCATGTCCCGCAGGATTGCACGCGATGGCTTTGAGGGTATCTGAAACGGCGAGCGCACGTCATTGAGTGATGGGATCCATGATGCAGGGTTCTCGAGCGCCAGAAGGTTAGGCAGGTGTTCGAAATCAGAGAGCGAACGACGGCTAGTCGTCACCGTGTAGCTATCATGGTCTGTCGGGGCTGCTGACTTCAACACCAACCGCACAGTTGCATCCTCTACGAAGAATGCCCGGACGACACCTGTGATGCGTGCGTCCAGTCCAGGGGGCATGCTGAAGAGAGCAAGATCATCAATCTTGTTCCGTACATCATCGTCCTTCGCGAGCTCGACTGCTGTGAGACCCCGGATCTCCTTGGCTCCCACGTCCACTCTGGGATCGGCGAATAGCGAGCGGACCATGTCGTATCTGCCGTATTTGCTGGCTACCATCAACGCCGTGAATCTCTTATCGTTCGTCGCATTTACGTCGACATCGCAATACTGTAGAATTCTCAGGGCCAGGCCTGCGTCATTGATGATGTGAAGTAACGTGTTTCCTTTGTTGTCGATATGCTCGTCAAGATGGAGCGGTTGTCCGTCGTGCTGGGCTGATGTTGCCGCGTTCAGTCCAGCCTCAACCATTTCGTGATAGTTCCCGTGGTCGTATGACCGACAAAGGGCGAATAAGGGTGTCTGGCCATTCTTATCACGTTGCCGCCACGGTATTAGGTGGCCGATGCGGCTGATCAAAGACGGGGCATTGAAGAGATAATGGCCACAGCTGCGGCCCCAAATATCTTGCTGTGTGAGGTAGGAGGTAAGTTGCTTGGGGGTCGCGGACGAAATTATAAAGTCGAGCGTCATTGCTATAATCTGGGTGTTTCCCAGCTGAATGGCGGCACTCAGCAGAGTGGTGTCCTCGTTGTTCATGTCGTCGAGGACAAAGGCAGGTGGGAAGTACTCCGGTAGGGAAAGCAGGTACTTAAGGGTCTCTCCTCGCTCAGCTTGGATAGCCATCATCAAAACAGACTCTCCGAAAGAGTTGTTGGTCTGTGACAACCGAGCAACTGAGATATCCCCTTCCAGCGCACTACCGATGGTCCCCACGCTTGCCGTACGCGAATGAAAAGACACTTCGGATCCTTCTGAGAGACTTCGAGTGTCCATTGCCACCTTCTTCACCCTTCTTACAGGTATTGAGAAGTCATGGTGTGTATGGATATGTGTATGCGCATGTGCCTCGTCATCACCATTTGCTTGGAAGGGGAACACATGGCCTAATCCAGAACCGTGGGAGAAATGCTCATATCGAGAGAGGGCCAGTGAAGACCTCCTCGATCTTGTTGGACCCACAGACCTTGTGTCGTTCTGAAGACTCAAAGCAGTAGATGGCCGACGGCTCGAGACGGGAGATTCAGATAAATCATCGTCATCTGCGGCAGTCGCATCGGGCTCCATGATTTTCTTAAGGTCATCGAGAGTTCCGGTCTTTGCAGCATCCCAGAGACCTTTGTTCCTCCGACTCGCCCGTCGCAAGCCCGCCGAATCGAGAACCAGGTATGCCAACACAGCTTCGAATGTACTTAATGCATAGCCCAGCTCTCCACTATCGACATCATCAATAAAGATAAAGTTCCGAACATAGATCAACCGAGCCTGTAGCTGTTTGACCTGCGATCGAATGACAACATAGAGGAGGAACGAGACCAGTGTATCCGCATTGACGGTCATGATGGGCTTCTCCGAGGATGAGTCTGATGGCATCGTCTGTGACTTGGATGAGTCAGTCAGCTGCGAGACAATTTTGATGGTTGACAGCAATAGATCCAGCATGACCTGAGGGCATGTCGCAGAAGATATCTTCTTAAACTCTTCCACAGCCGGTCCAAGCTGGATGATGAGGTCATGTTTCGCCTTAGAGCCCCCATCAATGGCGATTCCCAACTGAGATATGTCGATGAACTGCATCTTCTTGATCTTGGCCTCGAGTTCTAGATCATAAGGTCGCTTCAGGGCATTGAGCCTGGGGAAGAGCTGGTTGTGAACATTTTCCGTAACGTAGCGCTCAATCAACTTTTCCACCAGGGGTCCTGTTAGGTCTGTCGTGGCACCTAGCAATGACAACTGCTGCTTGTCTACACCCTGAAAGAGGTCGATGGCGGCTGTGACTGCGGTTTCGAGTGATGCTCTCATTATATCTTCGTCATCTTCAGCATAAAAGTTCTCCATCACTGGTAGTCTGCTATCATCCCCCGTCTTTGCGGACGCGCTGTTGGATCGAGCCCGTTTCATAGCGCTGGTAATCGGTCCATCGGGTACGGGATCAGGGATGTGTTCGGCTGACGGTGGAGGAGGCAAAGGTTTGCGGAAGACGTTGGTAAACTCCAGGAACAGTTTCTCAAGGCCGGGCTGCATCTGCCGTGCAATCATTGGGAAGTTGTTGAGAAGGTCATGGAAGCTCTTGATATCCTTCTTGCGCGGGGCGGTATTCTCGGTCGATTCGGCGTTGGGTGTTTGTTTCTGCTCGGCAATCCTGCGCTTCCGGACGCCAGGGACGAATACGGCTGGTGTGATCTTGTTCTCCTCCCAGATGCCTACAAGAGGCCTGGAGATAAAGTAAAGCAGCCATTGTCGGGGTTCGAAGACGTCGGGGTAGAAGACGACGTCGTTGAGAAGTTGAGCTTGTGCAAGTGTTTTGAAGCCTGCATGTAGTGAGTAACAGTGAGCGCATGAGTTGTGGCATGACCAGATGCGCACCTTTGTTGCTATATACGAAGGAGTCCTTGATAACCACACTCTTTCCGTTCAAAGTCGAAAACTGCTTCGCCTTCCCCCTCACCTCGCGCAAGTTCTGGCCGCCATCCTTTCCTCCCGCGACGCCGTTGGGAGCCGGTACGCGGAGGACGTGGCTGGCGAGGAAGTCCTCCGATGCGATGACCTCAGCGGGGGCTGTGCCGCTTTCGGTCTCGCGGAATGTGAGAAGCACATCCGTCGACGGCACCAGCAGAATATGATGATGAACCGGCGTGCACTGGCTGGGGAGGGAGCTCTTGAAGAAGGCGGCCAGGAATGGGTTTAGGGGTTGCATTCATTCGACTTGTGGCCGGCCGTGTCGAATCTCGGTCGACTCCCCAGAGTCGCAACGTCAGGGACGCAGATGGGGATTGAAATCGCAGAACAAAGGCACGGAACGTTGACGGATCGGCCGGATTCGAGACACATGCAGGTGAGCGAATGCAGATCTAGAGCTGAGGAGCGATCGGGCGTAGACGTTTATGGCGCGACGGAAGTTTGGCCAAATTTCATGACGGAGGAGGCATGCGACGATAACGATAGCGATAGCGCGGTGGTCAGGAATAAAGGAGCTATCGCGAAGGACGAAAGGAGCTTGAGACAGCCTAGGGATGCGCGTGAGCGGTCAAAGAGACGGGTTTCGGCGGGTCGGTGGTTGTCGACTGCGTATGGAGAAGCGATACTCTTGGCTAATAACGAGAGTTGTCGATCGTGATGTACCGAGTCTAGATTGACGATGTGTTGGGAGGCTCAAGATGGAGCTGACCTCACCCACGCACACAGGGCACGTTGCGGTTGTTGGAGATCCGCCAAGGTTACTTGTACTGGTACTTGAGAGCTGCTTGAATGTGGGCGTAAACTGCGTGTCGAACCCCTGAGGAGATGTACCTAGACTCAATCTGCTGGCAGGTCGCGCCCGCTCCCGAACGCAGCACGGGCCCTTATCTGAACCCCTGAGAAGGGCCGGGCCTTTGATACTCCGGCCAATCCGAGCATCACATGTCACCCCAGCTTGTGAATAGCATCTTTGGCACCATCCGTGCAACACGCGTTCCTCAGCCACATTTGCGAAATGGTCGGTGATTGGGTAATTCTGGAACGAAATATTGCACTATTGCATTCAATTGCCTCGTTTATTTGAAGTAACGAATTCGGCTGTCGTTTAATCTTGGAAGCATCATTTCCTGATGCGATGGCCTAGGGTAAGTAGACAGAGATCACGGCTGATTTCCAATGGCACAACTATCATGTTGTTGTCATACAATATTCAGTTGAATTAGGCAAGTGAGATGCCTAGACCCGGTGTTCAGATAAACAGCTGTGACGCTATTGAGGTTGTTCATGTGTCACCACATCACCATGTTCTCGGTCCAAACAGCCGAACCATGAACACCCTCAGTTTAGAAAAAATATGTTCGTCGTCTCCGTGAACCCAACACTGTTCAGACTCGGCCGTATGAAAACTCAACTGCGACTCTCCATCTACATTAAAGATAGATATTTCCTCGCCAGATCCATGCATCCAGATACACTCATCCTCTCAAATAAACAGCAACAAACATCCACTACCACACCAAACTCTGCAAGTGCAGCCGAAATACCCGTCACCAAAAGCTTCACTATCTACAGCCCACAATCATCATGTCTTACCCCTGCGTTTTCCTGTTCGACTCCAGCAACCCCAGCCCAATTCTTCCCTACGTCGACGATCAGCTCATGGTTACCGCAATGCGCAATGTCATTCGCACCGACGAGGAGCACCCCTGGACGGAGAGTCCCGAGCACTTCACCATGTCAATCCTCGTCTAGACTCCATCTGTGGCATTCCCGCAAGAAGTCACGAGAACCGAGGACGAATCTTGCGCCATGGGATTGGTCCTGGCTCGATTCCGCCTCACCGAGGAGCATCCTCACGGTAAGCTTGTTGCGATTGCATTGCCGTTGAGCTTCCCAGAGGCGGACATTCCCTCACTAACGTACTCAGTCGCCATGGCGTAGTCTATGTAAAATGTAAAAGGTAGCGTACGTAGGTGTCCATCTAGGGTCGAGTTTGAACTGAGCAAGTCATCTGCAGGTCAGAATCAGGTGCATGGGTTGTGCCCGTAAGATATCAACAATAAATAAACTTTGTCTATCACATATTCCTTTCGAAACTCAGATAACCTGTCAAATCATTCGTAAGCATGTGATAGGTAATTGGTCGACCTCACAATGGGGGAATGGGGGGCGGTAGGAAACAATAATGCGTAAACTAGGTACATCACAAGTCCGCAAGTCACTGGTCCAAAGAAATTTGGATGTCTTCTAGCAAGTCCAAGGCCTATTTTTTGTCACTCCGGAAGGTCTTATGCTCTTCTATTCCAGTTCAATGCGTCTAAAAGCTACGAAGACATATCTAGGGCGTGCCATCAACTCTATCGTAGAAACGTGGATATGCAGGGACTCTTATAGTCCAACGGATAAGCTCATTAGAACCAATCCCATACCTTCTTCCAGATAGGTACCTGACCTGGCACATTGCTCAAGGCTGGGCCGCTCTTGTGATCCAAATCCGTCCTCCTGCCACTGTCAAGGTCAATACTCCAGCTACGCTTGAGCGGATCAGACCCGCGCCAGATCAGTTTGCAGACTCCGTAGATAATTCCGAACAGAGGAACCAAAATGTACGCATCCACAAAGTTGCCTGCGTTAAAAGGTGACAGCGTAGTCCAACCCTGAACCAGTGCCAAAAAGACACAAGCCCCAAGACCAAGCCAGGCAAGATAAGGGAATCCCAGTGCCTTGTAGGGCAGTTCACCGATGCTTCGACCTTGCGCGATCCAAGCGCGGCGGAATCGGATATGAATAAGACAGATGCTGCCCCAGACGAGGAAAGCGCTGACGCCGGACAGGTTGACGATGTAGCTGTAGGCCTTGGAAGCGCCGGTAGAAACGTTCATCATTGAGATAGAGCCGACGGCGTTGGTGATGAGAATGGCCCAGACGGGGACGCCTCTGTTGTTGGTCCAACCAAAGATCTTTGGGGCCTTGCCGGATTGCGCCATGTAGAAGACTGTACGGGAACCAATGTAGATGGACGAATTGATAGCCGACAGGCAAGTGACAAGGATGAAGGCGTTGATGAGATGCACACCTAGACAAATATCAGTGCTCTATGCTTCGAACAAGTTACCAATTGCTCAATACTAACCTCCTTGCCAGCCAGCAGTCTGAATGGCGATGGTCATTGGGCTCTGGAGAGCCTTGGAGCCACCATTGATAAGTCCGTCAGCGTCAGCCCGACATGTAAGGCCAAAGAAGAACGCAGATCCCATGTAGACAAAAATGATGCGCCAAAAGACCTGTCGAATAGCCTGGGGAACAGCAACACCAGGGTTTCTCGTCTCGGTAGCAGCAATGGCAATTGACTCAACGCCCGAATAAAAAGTTGCGCAAAAGACAAAGACTGTAGCAACTCCACGGAAGCCATTGCCATTGAATGCTCCAGGATCGTGCCAGTATCTGAAACCCAGAGGCTCGTCCTGACCGACGAGACCGCCAGCAGCGTAGATGATGGCGAAGACGAAATACGCAGTCAAGCCAAGAAGTTTAGTAAGGGCCAGCCAAAACTCTGCCTCGCCAAAGGCCTCGATACCAAGCAGCTGGAAGCCCAGGAAGACCGTCCAGAAGATGAGGAAGTAGCCCCAAAGAGGAACCACGGGCGCCCAATATGTGAGGATACTGCAGATGACGTTGTACTCGTTTGCTAGGACAGCGGCCCAGATAATGAAGTAGTTCCAGCCGACGGCGACAGAGAAGGACTTGTCAACCATGCGCTCGGCGAGAGAGATGAATGAGCCTCCTCCAGGATATAGAGTCGTCACCTCACCGAGAGACTGCATAATGGAGAAGGCAATAATACCTGGAAGTGAGTGTCAGCTTCTGGCCATCTCATATTGAACATGCCACCGTGTATTCAACGACCCGTCCATGTCTTGTGCTTATTTCCCCTCTCATAGCGTTCAAGGGAGCAAATGGATTCATACCAACAACACCAAACCCGATGAGTAGCGAAGCCGGGCCTCCATTATTCAGCGCACCACCTGCGCCAACGAGCAATCCCGGTCCAATAATACCAGCCAAAGCCATCATTGAAAGATGTCGATTCTTGAGACCACGCTTAACACCCGAATCTGGATCCACGGAGCTGGTCTCCTCCGCCTCAGTCGGTTGCTCAAAGTCATAGTTGTCGTACTCGGCCGGGCCATCAGCAGCGACGACATCTTCGTCTTTTTTTCGATTGAACATTATTGCAAATCACCTCAACCAGGCCGGGGTTTGGGAGGGGTTGGTCGCCTGGAGATAAGATATGAAGTGAGTAGCGATATCACGACTTGGCGCCGTTGGGGTGGTGGTTGTGGAATTGCGCCCGGCGACAAGCCCGCGAGAAGAGACAATGGATGTATATAAAAGCTCTCCCAGACAGGCAACGACGGGTAGAGAAAAGTCGAGATAGAGTTGAGAGGCGCTGGGATGGCGATTATGGCATCACCTAGGGCCCGCTGAACTAACGCAGCCGGGCGTAGAGCCACGACAAAGAGCAAGGATCGACCCGCACATGGCTCTCGAGAGATTGTCCTCATTAGGTACTCTCTGTAGGTAATGGGGGTTGGGGTTGGTTCACAGCAAGTGAGAGTGAGAGCTGCCTTGAGCGGACGAACCAAGGAGAAAGATCCCGGTTCTAGCGCTCACAGGGGTCCATAACTCCAGCCAGACAGAGGAGGATATGGTCGTGATATGGGGCGCTTTCCGCGCCTTTAGCCCGGCCTTCAACAGCTTGACTCTGACGATCTACCTTGTCGCGTCGTGTCTGTCCCTCGAGGCTGCCATGAACACCCCCACTGCGACGTCCAAGCATGTGGCTTTTCTCCCCGTTTTCGCGTGCCCAAGGTCGCATTTGTGGCGTGTGAAATTGTCCAGTGTCTGCACGAAACCCGGGGATAGCGAGAAACGCCATAGCCAATGCCGATCACGACATCGACGCCCTTGACCAAAAACTTTGCAAACGGCTGGGGGGCCGTGTTAAAGTGGCCCAGTGGAGATGTCTCTAGCGCAAGACGTTGAGACATTCGAGGTGGGTTCTGAAGATTTTGAGACAATGACCAGGAGTCTGAAGCTAGGGCGTTGTAGCTGAAAAGAAAAGGGTGTGAATGAGCGATTGAACCTAAAGATGACAGTTGACTGGTGCACGGGGCGTCAGGATCAGTTGATTATTCGTCGCCGAGGATTCAATTTGGTTATGGTTTAGTCATTGAATCGATTGTGCCATCTCGCTCGCAATGACGATGTGAATTGAGGGTGATATTGACGTGGGTTTCTCATTTCGTGATGTGAGGGCAACTAATTAAGTTCGTTGTGCCTCGGCCTCTTGAGTCTCGACCATCTCAAGGCCACATGTCGTGGTTGACCTACATTGAGTCAGGATATCTATCCGAAAAGTCATTCTTCACATGCCCGAGCCGATCCGGCCTCTTCCGTTCAAGAATCGCCGGCGCTAGTCCGGACCATCGGCGCCGGGACATGCACCGTCCACTCCAGCAACTCGGCCTTTTTCTCGACCACCTCGTGGAGCCGAATCCGCAATAATGCCATAGATCTTGCCGGTGTTCCAAATATTTAATAAGAAAGGGCAATTCAAAGATGGTAGTTCGTGTGCCGAATCAAGCAAGCGACAGACGCATCTCGGGACGTCGGCTAGATTCAAGACGATGATCCTCGCACTCGACCATGTGCCTGTGTTCATCGTGCTGCTCCGTGGCGAAGTTGGCCTTCTAGTTCAAGGGCTATGAAGCAATCAATAAGTGCTGCAGACGCCTGGCGTTACAAACTCGTTTCTCATTCATGTCAGTGGCCGTCTCAAATGGGGGCCATCGGTATCCCGTGTCCTACTAATAACTCAGCTGGAGCAAGAGAGTCACCAATCTGTCTCGACTCTCACTCCTGTGTCACCATCATCGTTTCTGACGACCATCACGGTGTCCTAGATCACACCTCAACACCACCAAGAATCTCCTCAAAGACCTCCAAGTTCCCTTCGTTTCTCTTATCAAAAACGGCAAACCACACTTCCTCCCACCAACCACCCTGGAACTCTGACTCTTGCAGAACCTCTAGCCAGCAGTGAGCCACCTCCCTCGGGGGGTTCCTGAACGCGCCACATCCTAGTGCACCGAGCACGAGTAGGCCATGATTCCGTCTCGCCGCCATTCGCAAGCAGAGCCTCATCTTGGTCTTTGTAAGTGCCCGATCCGAGGGCTTGGCAAAAACAATCCTGTCAACAGGCCCGTCTGGTGTCTGTTGATAAGCCCTGTCGACGGGGGGTGTGCGCAGAGCAGCGATGCTCAGGACGCTAACCACCGGAAGATCTTCGACTTTAACATCTGGCACGAGGATCTTGTGTCCTGAATCTTGGTCGGAACGAATGATGATGACGTCGGGTGTGTAGATGCCCATGCGCTGCTTCCACGGGTAGTATCGCCGATGCAAGGATAGATACAGCGAGCTGCGATAACAAAGAGCCTCCTCCTGGGCTCGCGCTCCTTTCAGCCATCCTCCACCGGGACTAACATGGCTGGCCATGTTCAGCACGGCGACGCGACCAGATGAGGGTCCTTTTGAAGCCGCAAGAGCGATGGCAGCGTTAAAAGAGTCATCGTTGACGATTCTGATGGTGGTTTTCCCAGAAGGTGTCCGCATGGGACATTCGATGGGCCTAAGAGGTAGGAGAGTTTCGTAGTAGAGTGCTTCCGACTTGCTGGCGTGGATGTCGGGCAGGTCTTGGAGGATATCGGGGAGCACCGTTCGTGTCTCTTTGGCGACGGCTGCGAGCTCGGCGCCGCGTCTCCAGCTGTCCTTGTGTCGACTGCGCGAAGACTGGGTCTGTTGATAGGAGGGAGATGGTGCTGATGAAGATGTCGCCTCGGCAGCAGAAGCAGCGGGTTTGGATGATGGTTTCTTAGAGAGCCATGTATCCAGCGTTCCCTGGCCGCGGCCCAGGTTGGAAGACATTTTGGATGCGATTTTGACCAAAGGCTGGCTTCAAGCAAAGGATGAGTCTGATGGAATCGATGTTGCCTTTTGATCCCTTTTCATCTTTTGTTGTTCTGTGGTTTTGTCAAGTTCAAGTTCGTTGAGCTCACTCGTCGAACGGTGCACAGCTTTGGCAGGCAGCAACAGCGCCCCAATCAGACACACCGCACAAACGGAGCTAGTCGCGTGCCGCAGCTTCAGCTTCAGCTCAAGCTTGAACGTGATCTTAGTGTACACCTTTGTAAAACCTCTTACCAGGACAAACATGGGAGGGCATTTTATCCATCTAGTTGAAGGCGAAATGTGTTCACCCTGAATAGCAATGTTTGTTGAGGTAGGAGGTGCTCAGTCACACGGCGTGGCCGAAATGAAATCAGCTGTCATCAGACCGTGAAGACTTTCTGCTTTTGACGACGATTCATCTACTATACAAACTTCCCTGTCGCATGATTCAACCCTGGGTATCAATAGTTACACATGTTGCACATATTCATACATATCTTTAAGCAGACCCGAGTGCTCACGCACGAGTCTTGATGGCTCCATCTGGAGTCTCATCAGATGCCTCAAACTTCCTCGGTATGAGTCCTTCAGCCATATCGATCGCGCCTTGCATATCATTCTTGTTGAACAAGAATAGTCCCTGGATTGCCGCCGTGCTTGTGTGTCGGTTCGATGGCTTCCCATCTGGTCCTTGGCCGAAGAGACCCAGTTCTTCAAGTCGATTCAGGAACAGTTCTCGACCAGAGTGGTCGGCATCGACATCCCCGTAGAACCGATCCCACATCTGCGCAGCTTGGTAGCGCGTTGCCTCCCCAATGCGGAGCATCAAGTCCACTCGGCCAGGTCTAATAAGCGCAGGGTCAAGACGGTCAACGTGGTTGGTCGTCAGGAAAGCAATCCGTTCTTCACCAGCAGCAACGCCGTCCAAAGCGTTGAGCAGTCCAGAGAATGTGACTGTCGCACCACTGTATCCGTCGGCGTCCCGTTGTCGGCGGTTGACAAACGCCGCATCCGCATCCTCAAGCAATAGTAGGCTCCTCTTTGGCAGTTTGGTAAGAAGGTATGCCAGCTTGTCGTCGGTCATACCCATCTCGCTGAGGTTGATCATGGCCACGCTAAAGTCTAGTTCTCCTGCAAGCGCCTGAATGAACGACGTCTTGCCGCTACCTGGGGGGCCAAACAGAAGATAACCCCGTCGGTACGGAATGCCGCGATCTACGTACCATTGTTGCCTGTTTAAGAAGTCCTGAACGTCGCCCACGATACTCTCCTTGACACCTTCATCCAGAACAACAGAACCAAGAGGTCGCTTTTTCCTTGGATCTCCAAGAGGCAGCCAATCCATTCCTCGAGCTGAATATACGATCGTCTTTCCCTCATTCGCCTTGGCTGCTAGCTGATGCGCCTCGCTAAAGACGGCTTCGAAAACATGTCGATAGGCCCAGAGTGTAGTCAATTGAACAATCTCGTGAGGTTCGCCAGTGTTCATATTCGCCGTGTTGTGCTTCTCTCGGTTCACCGCAATGTATGCACCGCCGAACTTGACAATGTGACGGCCGTAGCCGGGTTGTAGGAAGAAATGCGCATGCTGTGGTCCGCTAATGCCGGGGGATCGTGATGCAGTAGTCGTCGTGACGGAGAGGTTATGGATTCGAGTCAATCGGGAGGCAATGAAGCCTGCGTTCTCGCGGGGCTGCGATAGCCAGGCTAGGATCCATGGATAGGCGGGATCCTGTTTGCTGATCTCGACATTCACGAGCAATCGACGGCGGGCCGCTCCAAGAGCGGATATAGCGCCTTTTCGTGCGAACGCTGCCGCAGCGCCCAGTGAGGCAAGGCCGATGCCGCCGGCAAAGAGAGGGTTATCGAAGAGGGCATTGATGTTGAGCGCCGAGGCGGCAGCGGGTTCGGCCGTCTTGTCGGCATTCGGGAAGCTGGAGAGAGCTTCCTTGAGCGTTTCCTCGTCCATCGTTGGGATGCGAGTCGAATGGGTGACCGAAGAGACCCAATTGTGTCTTTCACATTGGTTCTTCTTTGATCTGGCAACGGGCGGGCGTCATTCGAATGGCTGGCACCGTGATGCTGGATGCTAGAGAGGGATGGTCATGGTCGGTTGGCTAGACTTCTTTTTTCTGGAGCTCCATGCACGTGAGCCAATAGATGCCAAGCGGGCTCTAAAAAGAAACCAGTCTTGAAGCATTTGTGTCGTGACCTTCAGAGATATTGACAACGGTTTGACGAGTTAAGCATCCTCTAGGCTGGGAAAGCGCAGAGATAAATGTTTGGTTGTGGAAAGGTGCTGGAAATCATGTTCCGCTTTGTGTAATGTTTCTAGCGTTTGGTCGAGATACCTAGGAAACATGCGATCGCTATTTTAGGAATGTGGGCTCGTGTGAGGACAATATTTAGAATATCATAACGTACTTGATAAGCGAGTGCACCAGACAAGCGAGTGCACCAGAAATCTTAACCTTCTAACTAGAGATTGCAATAAAAACACCACAAACCATTTGATCAATTAGAACTACTCACTATACTCTTCCCCAGACGTCTCAATCACTACCTGACACGTTCTTGCATTATGCCCAGGCCTACTGCATACACCACAGCGCCGAACACCCGGTCCGACCGACCTTCCCCGACCACCACGTCTCGATGATTCCGCAACTACCTGCGCATCTACATCCATCTGATCAATTGCCTCCCTCGCTTGATCTACTGTCATGACCCCTCCTTTCTGTAGTCTGGTCCTTTTTGCCCTACGGCGCCGGCTTAGTATCTTATTTGCCTCTTGAACCTCATCGAGCCTAGCTGTCAATAAGGTAACCTTATGCATACATTCTTTGGTTGACTTCTCTAGTGACTTTATAGCTTCGATAATTGACTCTGGAGAGCTGCTTTGATGTCTTCTGATTCGTATTTCAAGGTACTCAGACTGTGATTGAGCCTCTCGGATAGTCTTTGGGGTCTTTGAGACCCAAGGTGTCGTAGGGCTGGTGACCTCCTGGGGAGGCGTTGGAGTCCGTAGCTGCACATCAAGCTTTGAGATGACATTTTCTGGGTCAAGAGGAACAAGCCCAGCTCCTCTAAAGGCTGACCTGATGTTTCTTTCCGTCATAGTGGCCTGATGCGCGGCGTAGAAGGCTGGAAAGAACTCAGTCTTAGAGATATGGGTTATAGAGCATCTCATCAAATGCTCTATTTCTCGACCATAAGCGTCCTTAAGTAGGTTAAAGTACCCGACGTCAAGAGGCTGAAGTAGATGAGACGAATGAGCCGGCATACAAAGCGTAATAATCTTCTTTTCCTCGCAATATCTCTCAAAATCGACGGAGTGGTGACTTTCGTGGCCGTCGAGGATCAGAAGACGATAGGAACCAACTGATCGGTTGCTTGTACACCGGTCGAAGTGCTTTAGCCACTCGAGACCGATGTTGTTATCGGTCCAACCATTTGGGCTCGTTGCAATAGCCCAATCGCCCGGGAGGTTACTGTCTTGGTACCAATTGGCGAGGTGATATTGGCCCGCACCGATGATGAACGGCTGGATCGCCCAGCCTTCCGCATTGATCGCTTGAATGACCGTAATCCATTCCCGGTTTCCAGGCTGCACTGATTTCGGCTTTGAACGCCTTTCTGAGCCTGTGACAACCATTCCGGTTGCAATCATGCCCATAAGAAAGCCAGTCTCGTCAAAGTTCCAGATATCATCTGATCGGATGCCATATTTCGCGATTGTATTCGCCACAAGCCGAAACCAATCGCGGATAACGGTTGGGTCTTCGCATTTGGCTCTCTGGTAGTCATATTTACGAAAAAAACGCGTCTTAAGCTCGTGGTGTCGCGTAACGAAGTTATGAGCCCAGCGCTTGCCGACAGGTAGCGCGTCGCGGTCGGCGAGCAGTCGATTAGCCATTTCTTCAACATAACGCTGTCGCGGGGGAAATCCTCGCGAATCTAGGTCTAAAATGAATTGAACTAAGATCTGTTCCTCTAGATCAGATAGTCGGCGTGACTTTGGGATAGAATCGCGTCTTGATTGAATGCCATTCTGGCGGCGACGTAAGGTATAGTAGCTAATTTGGTAGAGCCTTGCAGTCGGTCGGAGCTTTAAACTTGGGTTATTTTGAAGGGCCTGAAGGGCAAGGAGCATTCTAGCTTCATGATTAGATTGTGACATATTAGGTGGTTGAGAATCAATTGATCAAATAGATACAATGTAGGTTGAGGGATTTTTGGTGCACTCGCTTGTCTGGTGCACTCGCTTATCAAGTACGTTAGACTAATTTAGACTGCATCTCCTCGAAAACTGCGATACCTTGTCTGGGCTCCTGATGAGTCTTGAGTGTGAGCAAATATCAGATGCCTCGCGATATTTAGAAACAACACGATACAGATACCAATCAATCCACAAAATTGCGATAAAAACACTCGAGAGAAGAAATGTAGATCACTAGAATATTAGGAGATGAAGAATGACATTGGCAGCATAATTTGTGTGTTTTTGAGGTGAGTTGGGGGGACTACCGGGTAGGCCAGTTTGTCTTGGTGCATATTCATCAACACCACAACACCACGATTCAGGATCACCACCATACCAAAAAATATCACAAAAATGCAAAAAGAACGCTGATGGGCACAGAGAGACATGCTCCCGCCAGGGCTTGAACCTGAGACCTTCGCATTACAGATTACTCGGTATGAAGTATTAGTACGACGCTCTAACCAACTGAGCTACGGAAGCCGATCAGCTGTTGTTAAACGACAGAGTTTTCAGGAACCAAGGAGGGACTACCGACAGCTTGCCTACCTTCGAGTGCTTTGGACCCCTGTCTCAGGGACAGCCGTTGGCTGACAACGCGTGTGAGTGGGGAGCGGAGCGTTGGGGGCATGAGCCTCGAAGGACTTCCGGAACCTCATCGCGAAGCGGGGTCGAGGGGACGAATGGAGGCACTAGTGGGGTTTAGATCTCGTAAGGATAACCTTCTTGGCAAGTGATGTAGTGCCTCAAATGGCGTCCAATTGCGGGTGAAGGGGACCATGTTCGGGCCAGCCGATGAGGCAGTTTGATCAGACATGCAATTGAGTGACTTGTCGAGCCTTCGAGAAGAGACAGTTCGTGACATGACGAGTTTCATCGGCTATGGGGCGCGTCAGATCATGAGAAACCGAACATTGAATGATATTGAATGATGTGGCAAACGGATGTTGACCCGATGCTGTGCAGCTAGGCTTCAGCATTGACAGAGTAATGAGAAGCATGTGGAAGATTTTTCATCACTGCACAGGCTGTTGTGGCTGCCACAACATTTCGGTATGATGGCCCGAACTCAAGACAAACTGCCATTGTCCGATTTTCCGGCTTGATATCCTCATGACGATGAACTGTACTCTCGGTGATACATCCCCGAGAGCTATAACATCGGGGTGCTCAGGACCGGTCCGCCGCTAGTAAAGCTCCGCCGGATATGAATTGATCATGAATAGTCTCGGCCCAGCATGAGAGCAATTGAGATGACCCTGCAACGGAAAAACACGTTTCGGGGGTACGCATGTGCGGCATATCGAGATTGGCTCTCGCCGGCATTGCAGATTGCCCCAAAGCGTTAGCCTGCGTGGTTGGCTTCAGTTCGTGACGTTGGAGATTGGGGGAGGACCGGGAGAGTAGGACCAGCGGGCAATCAGCCCGGCGGCGGTGTCCACAACCGTCGCGGCGCGCCAGCCAACCGTGTCGCTCGCGATGTTCAAGTATGCGGGGGAGATGGGGTCACACGAGAACAAAGTCAGCGTGTTGCCAGCACTCATGAGTGATGGCTCCCGATCGATGGGCTCCCAGGGCCAGGCCGTCCCGCATGTTTCCGTCGAGTGCCCCGAGGCATCGGCTACGGTAGGAAGAGGTCTCGGCAATGAGGAGGCCATGATATAAGTCGCCTGCCCCCCCTCGTCCAGATGACGTTCTCTTGGTGTTTGGTTCTCTGAAAACTCTACAACTCCTCCACTCTTCCCACCACACGTCGTCGTCGACATCATCGCTGGGTCCCTGTAAAAGCGTGTAAGTCGAGCCACTCTCCACTGTTGCATAGCAAATCCAATCCCATCCACTGCAATTGCCATCCCACGGCGCCGTTCTGTCGGCGACTCCACTTTATCACCGAGCACATATCTACCTGCACTCTCAACAACGTCAGAGCTTCACTAGCCGGCTCGAGTGAGTTTTTTTGCTGGGGAAGCTGCTGCTTGTTAATGTCTTGGTGTGACGGGGATGTTTGAGCCGGTGTCGGGCTGTAGCGGAGACGGGGTGGGCAAAGAGAGTACAAGCAGAGACATGAGAGGAAGAATGAGGCGCGCAGAGACTCAAAGAAGGCGAGAGAAGAGACATATCGGCCGGGGAGCGGCCGCGGAGACACCGGGCATTGACGCCTCCGGGGAGTCGATCCGGGCTGAGGTGTGCGGTGAGCGATTGAGGCCGGGTGAGACGACCTCCAATCGACTCATTCGGTGATGCGGTGAATCGGTCAACATCTCAGCCCATTCGAAGCCCTGGAGAGCTCCGAAGCTCCAGCACTGGCCTCTGGATCTCAGACGACTTGCGACAGATGCTGCTCCTCACCAATCGAGGCACATCGTGTTCTGAAATGAGGTTGGGAACCACGACTGGCGAGATGAAGGGATCCGCTCTCTTATCATGCCTCTGGTCTGTGTCTCACCGATATGACACTGTTGGATGTTGTAACAGCTCATGGCCTCAACCCGATGAACTCATTCTCACTCGCGCACTGGGCAGCCCAGGGAAGGAGCGTGGGAGCCCCTCCTACCCTGGTCCTGTCTGCCCCTCCTCGTCCCTTGCACTTGCCGCTTTGCCCCTCCCCTTTCATCACTCATGCTCAGCTCCCTGCTTTATCGATAAGCTTCAACAAGACAGAAAACCCCGCGCAACGCCCTCCCCCCACCGTCATCGTTCCTACATCAACTAACGGCCTTTCTCTCGCTCAACAGATTCTTCTCTTCTTCATTCCTCGACCTACTTGAGTTGAGCTCACCTCGATCGATTCTTCCAACCTCAAACCACACACACCGCAATAATGGGCGCCCAAGATGTTTTGAGCCGCAAGTCCGGCGTCATTGTTGGCGACGATGTTCTGCGTCTGTTCGAGTACGCTCGTGAGAACAAGTTTGCTATCCCCGCTATTGTACGTCGCGATCAACGGTGTCGAGTAAACAGGATTGCAAGCTAAAGAAGAATTCGCAGAACGTTACCTCCTCCTCTACCGTCGTCGCTTCTCTCGAGGCTGCTCGCGATGCCAAGTCCCCTATCATCCTTCAGACCTCCCAGGGTGGTGCTGCCTACTTTGCTGGCAAGGTATATCCCTCTTCATGACACCTGGAGACATCATGATAATCTAACAGAATATAGGGTGTGAGCAACACTGACCAGGCCGCTTCCATCGCCGGTTCTGTCGCTGCTGCCCACTACATCCGCTCTATCGCCCCCGCCTATGGCGTCCCCGTCGTCCTCCACACCGACCACTGCGCCAAGAAGCTTCTCCCCTGGCTCGACGGCATGCTCGATGCTGACGAGGCCTACTTCAAGGCCAACGGCGAGCCCCTCTTCTCGTCCCACATGATTGATCTCTCCGAGGAGCCCGTCGACTGGAACGTCGAGACCACTGCCAAGTACCTCAAGCGTGCTGCTCCCATGAAGCAATGGCTCGAGATGGAGATTGGTATCACCGGTGGTGAGGAGGATGGTGTCAACAACGAGGACGTTGACAACGCCTCCCTCTACACTCAGCCCGAGGACATCCTCAACATCTACAACACCCTTTCTCCTATCTCCCCCTACTTCTCCATTGCCGCTGGATTCGGCAACGTCCACGGTGTCTACAAGCCCGGTAATGTCAAGCTCCACCCCGAGCTTCTGGGCAAGCACCAGGAGCACGTCAAGGCCGCCATCAAGTCCGACAACAACAAGCCCGTGTTCTTCGTCTTCCACGGTGGCTCCGGCTCCTCCAAGCAGGAGTACCTCGACGCCATCAGCCACGGTGTCGTCAAGGTCAACATGGACACTGACATGCAGTTCGCCTACATGTCCGGTATCCGAGACTACATGCTCAACAAGAAGGACTACCTTCTTACCGCTGTCGGCAACCCCGATGGTGAGGACAAGCCCAACAAGAAGCACTTCGACGTAAGTTTCCACAAACACCACCTGTGACTGCCACTTTTGATTAAACGTGCTAACACTTTGCGATTAGCCCCGTGTTTGGGTCCGCGAGGGTGAGAAGACCATGACTGCTCGCGTTGCTGAAGCCCTTAAGGACTTCAACACTGCTGGTACCCTGTAAATGTCTAGAACGATGTTTCCTGGTAGTGACAATACCCCCAAGACTGAGACATTAAGTGACGGATCACTTTAAAAAAAAAGGAGGGATTGAGTAAAGGGCCCTCCTCTCACTGGTTAACATAAAAAAATTGCAGTCACAGTCGATTGGGATATTATTTAGCGACGAAAGCAGTAAAAATAATGAAAAAAAGAGAAAGAGATGATGTACAAAAATTAGTTCCGGAATGGTGATTGTGACTGGGCCTTGATTGTTTGTTGATGGCGCATCAAACCTCTCATTCACTGGGACTTGGAAACGCACTTGGTCGTTCGAACCGCTTCATTAATCGTAGAGCGTATATAATGCGTTCTTGATATCGTACAGCCTTGCTTGCTCCCTATGACGGACTCCCCTGGTGGTTTTCACAATCGTTCCTCGTATCAGGAGGAAACTGTGCCGAGCGCCGTTTATTGTAAGCTATGCCCTTCTCTTTTCCCGGACCTGTTCTCTTCCGTTTGAATCCCTTTTGTTACCATTAGATCCACCTCCTTGTCCATTTCTTGCTATCGTTGGTGTCCAATCGAGACAGCTGTGGGCGTAACTACCGACCCAGCAGCTCTTTCTCAATCTTGGTCACATCGTCTTCGGTGAGCGGCTGAGCAGTCTGGGCCTCAGCCTTGGTCTTGTCGAACCGCCAGAGACCACCCGTCTTGTCAGCATCTCCATCAACTGGTACGCCGACAACCTTGCCGAGCTGCTCCAGGACGTCATCCTTGCCCTCGACAGCGGTGAAGTACTGTCGCTCCCAAGTGCGATCTTCCGAGCGCTCCTTGATGCGCATATCACGCTGGGCTTGCTCGATCTTGCCCTTCTCAATACCGGTAGTGTCCATGTCGCCCTTCTGGATGGCCTCAGCGACACGAGCCCAGGCGCGTCGGGACTCGAGAGGGTGTTGCTTGTCGATAGGAGCAACTTCAAGCTCAGTCTGAGCAGTGTTGACGGCGTCGTAGGTGCTCACAAGAGTAGACTTGGAGTTTGTCTTGGCGGGGCCCGAGTAGACCTCAAAGGTCTTGTTCCACTGGCCGGTAACATTGAAGAGAACCTCCTTGTCCTTGCCGGTGGGGGTAACAGTGGCAACGATGGTATTCTTCTTGCCAGACAGCCAGCCCTTGCCGCTGTAGTCAATCTTGGCCGTGTAGCCACTGGAGCTAGCAATGAAACTTGAGCCGTCAAGCTCAACAAAGGGAGCACCAAAGATCAGACCCTCGATATGGAGACCAGGCAGGGTGATGAGGTAGGACTCGATCTCTCCCGAAGCTAGGGGAACACGCAGGACAGCATGGCCGATTTGCTTGACGATGATGGTACTCTTGAAAGTAGCCTTCTGAGCGTTGTAACCTTCGAGCTCGATGCCGGTCTTGTCGTTGCGAATGCAATAGGCGGTGGCAGGCGGGTGGTGGCTGACTTGCTCCGACACGAGGGTGGTCTTTCCAGCTTCATCGGACCAAGTACCAAGGAATAGCTCGCCAAGGAAGGGGTTTAGGGGCTTCTTCTCGTTGCCGAACTGCTCGCTGCGGCTGGCGTACTGGTGCTTGAGGGTAGAAAGGAACCACTTGAGGACAAGCATGGTTCGCTTGGCGGCATCAGGCTCGTTGGCCGGGGCGGTCAAGACGGGAGGGTGGGTGGCCCAGTAGGCAGAGAACTCGGTGAGGGACTGGGAGGAGAGGATGAAAGGGGGCGCGGTGAGGGATGACAAGTCGCCATTGAAAGATGCGATGGACTATAGAGCGTGTCGCGAGGACAAAGGTCAGCTGCTGCAATCACTTAGGGGTTGCTCCATGGACGCGAACGCGAATGCGAGCTCAGGTAGATAGCCAAGGTACCTTGAGGAAGGCGGACCAGCTGCTGCTGTTCGCCTGCGCAGGCGTCACGGTTCCAGATGTCGACATGGTTGATGGTCTGCGATGTAGGAATATGGAAGAGTCGGAGTCGAGGTCGAAATTGAAGGCGAAGGTGGAGGTGTCGAGGTGGGAGTGTTTGCGCCGGAAGGTTGAGAAGCGGTCTCGTGTGGTAAACGAGGGGCCCGATTGCGGATTGCGGGGTTGGAGGCAGGGGGAGTGGACAGCAAGTCAGGATGGAGCACGCACGCGGGGCACTTTTCCGTTGCAGTGAGCTGTACGTCAGAAGGTTTGCTTGCACAGGGGTTTGGTATGATGTGCGTTGGAGAAAAAAAGGAGGATTCGGGACCCGGAGAGAGGAAGAGACAAGTTGAAGTTCGTCGAGATGTTGCTGCTGTCTCTCACGTTTGCCTTTAAGATTTGGTGGCGGTGGTGGAAGTTGGGGTCGTTTAGTTGGCGCTTTACCGGTTTCAAGGGAGAAAGGGGGCTGGAAGGCTATTGATCCAGGAACAACCACACACGGTGACGGTGAAGAGAGAGAAGAGGAAGAGAAGCAGGAGGTGCAGAGATGGATGATTCAAGGTTTACTTTGGCCAGGTATGCCAGTGTCCGGGTAATTACTGGCTGATCACGAGACTTGACTTGGGATTTGAATCAGCCCCAGCACAAAGAGGGAACTCGAGCTCGTCGTCGAGGAGATGAAGATGCGCCCATCATGGACCATGATGATCCCGTACTAGGAGTGCGGCTGTGCTAAACCATTACGTCAACACTGGACATGAACCTCTCTTCCTCCCGTGCCCTCCGTAGGTTGGGGGAGGGTGGGATGGCGTTTGATGGACACAAGGGGACGGGAAAATAGTTCGCAACCGGCCTCCCCAACAACCTGGTCTTCCTAACCAGCTAATCAAACATCACGTCACTTCTGCGGCCCGGAGGCGCTTCATCCCGCGCTCCGCTTTGTAAGGTACTTGCTTCTCCGTATCCGTACCTCGGTGTGCAACATGGAAAAGGGCTGACAATGATAAGGGTTGCTTCCTTTTGGGGAGACATTACGACTCCATCGAAACTACATAACCGAGCCTCCAGGGCGGGCCACGCGACAGTCAGTCCCGAGTACGAATGCATCGCGATGTAACCTTTCCTAGTGGGTTGCCCAAAGCTTAGCGAGCGAGTTTATCCAAGCTTCAAGTCTTGGGCATCATGACTTGGGGTCTCATGCCGGATATACGGGAATAACGTCATGCTCGCTCTTGGACACCTACGTATTTATTTAACAATTTGGACCACCACTTGTCCTGCCAGGCGCAAGCTGTCACTATCGCATCCAGCGCATTGACGTCATATGCGTCCCTGTTCAGGGATCAATGCATCGTCTGCACCATGCCGCATCAAGACATCTCCAACTGCATCCATTCACGACGCATGCGTCTTGTGCAACAAGGGTTATGCTCTCGGTAGAAACCAAAACACCACAGATCTGACTCTAGACGACCCTTTGACGAAAAACAAATCTTTTGTGGTATCTCATAAGCTGCAAGCTGCTGCCGTACACTAAACAATACAGTTCTATCATCCAGTCATCACACGTCCATCCATCCATCTATCCTTGACGCCAAATATTAGACCCAGTTAGTTGTATTTCCATCCCTCAATTAACTCCGCAACCTTGTCCAGACCCCGTTGCATAGCCATTCCAGCCGGTGTTCCCTGTCGATAACCTATTGCGCCGTCTCGTTCCTCCCATGCATCCCACACAGCATTCGCGTGATACTGCCGTGCTCCCTTCTCTAGCAACATCTTCACGCCCCCTATGTGGCCTCGAAGGGCCGCATAATGCATTGCTGTTGCACCGCGATCATTCTGGTGGTTGACATCGATTCCCTGTTGGAGCAGGACCTTGAGTGTCGCCTGGTTCGCTGATGCTTCGAAGAGAACCGTATCGCCATGTGTCGTCAATGCCTGAGCATTGGCTCCTAGCCTCAACAGCAGCTGGACTGTCGAGAGGTGTCCGTGAGAGGCTGCAACTGAAAGGGGTGTTCGGCCAGGGAAGATGGTACTCTCGAGAGAGGCACCATAAGTCACAAGCCGAAGCAGAATGTCGTCTCGCGCGTGCTGGGCAGCAACGTGGATCGGCGTCGTCGGTGGCTCTGGTACTAGATATTCTCCACTCTCTCCAGAGCTACTTACCGGCCTCGATTGCAAGCCGGCACCCTTCTCCAGTAGCGCATTGACGAGGGCAGAATCGCCAAACTTGACAGCGTGAGAGAGCACGCTCATACCATCAGGTCCCATTCGGTCGACGTCGGCACCAAGTTTGATCAAACGAAGGGCACTCTGGCTATTGCCCAGCTTAGCTGCCACCAATAATGGTGTCTCGCCCATTTTGTCCTGGAGGTCAACTGGCGCCCCTGATCCGGCCAGCAGGTTAAGCACAAAAGGCTTGTCCTTATGTGCAGCCATATGCATCGGCGAGTATCCAGACTGGCCAGTCACGGATGGATCTGCCCCATTGGCAAGGAGGTACCGTACAGTTTCGTCGTGTCCCGTCGCAGATGCAGCAAGGAGCGGCGTATTGCCATTTCGGCTCGACAGGTTTGGGTTTGCTCCGCTATCGAGGAGAGCCGCCGTTATGGGTGTACAGCGTGAGCTGATGGCCATTGTTAAAGGCGTATGCTCTCGAAGAATGCGGTCGACATTGGCGCCTCTCGATACCAATACCTGCGTGAACTCTTGATTCCGCATTGAGATGGCGAGATGAAGGGCCGTCTTGCCGTCGGGTAACCGCACCTCCAGGTCCGCGCCAGCCTGAACCAGCCTGGCCGCTGACCACCATCGCCCATTTTGAATCGCCACATGCAGCGGAGTATGTCCTTCGTAATCGACAAGATTCAAATTGGCTCCGGCATTGATCAAAACGGGCAGTGTCTCATCTTCGAGGACCTCCGACGCAGCGGAATGGTGCAGGGCTGAGCGCCCTTCGTTATCGACGGCATCGATGCGCGCCTTCATGTGAACCACGAGCGTGGCAAACTGCTCCGAAAAGCCACATTTGATGCCTCTAATTAGTGCTGTATCGCCGTCTATGGTTGGTTCGTCAACGTCGGCACCGGCGACAATGAGAAATGCAGCGATGAGCATATGTTCTTTGTCAAAAGCGCGATGTAGTGGCGAGAGCATTGAGCCTGGTAACATGATGTTTGGGTCTGCGCGCTCAAGGAGAATCTCAAAGACAACTGCCTCATCACTCCGTTCGATGGCGTCGTGCAGTACATGCGCAACTTCAACTGTTTGTCGATAGACCACTCCCGGAGATGGGACGAGCGTGTCTAGGAGCACCTGGATCTCGGTAGAGTCGCTGACTCTGGGAAGCACGACAGAGCGTTGGTTAGGTGCTGTAAACCTCCGCCCTAGATTCCTCAGAGCCTCGTCTACACTAACATCAGGCTCAATCACTCGACGCCTATTGGCGACATCTTCCCCGAAATTGTAGCCGGCCCTGGAAGGAGGTTAGCACCGGCCTTTCAAATGTCGCATAGTTCGTACCGAGTCGCTGTGTTGAGAAGAGTATGAAGAGAGGCCTGATGGGTACGAAGGCGTCCGAGTGCCTCCTTCAAAGCCACCTCGTTCCAGACAATGATAAGCTGTGGCTCGTTGAGATGAATGCCGCTATCTCTGTCTGGTCCTCTGATGCGCTTGAGGGCTACTCTTAGCTCATGGACGTCTCTCGCAACCGAATAGACGAATTCGTTGTTCGACGCCCGAACATCTTTGGTGTCGCCGTCAATTGTCCGGCTCAGTTCAAACAGCCTCCCGAGCGCATCTGTGATCGCCCGGCACTCCTTAGCGAGCGCGGACAAGGTTACCGGGCTAGTGTTGAGACAATTGGCAACGCTCTTGAAATCGTCAGAGAGCGAGTCGCATGTGTCGATCAGATCCTCGAGGCTTTCCTTCTCGACTCGACTCCGAAGGGGATCCATGCCGGAGCGATGGAAAATTTGACGGCAAATGAAGTGGTCAAGACTGCACCAACGCACGCTGGGCCAAGACTCGTGCAGGAAACCCGGGGGGTAATGTACGATTTGACTGACAGTTGGAGAACACCCACTGCCCCGGCGGATCCAGCCCGTGCTTCCCCGTGCTCGTGTTCGTGCGCTACAGAGAGGGTTGAAGCCGCAAAGCAAAGAGTGACGACGGTCCGCGCTCTACGCGCTGCACACCATCGTCACACTCCGAGCCTAATCCACAGGCACCTGAGCAGACCTGAGGAGCAGAGCGAGTCGGCTGCTGGGCCGGAACCAAGCCAACATCATGACCTCTAGCGCAGGTGCGTGGGTGCGTGGCAGAGGGGATCCTGGGCGTTGTCGTTAGCGCGACTCGCGACGGGCAGCCACCACAAACCGTCACCCAACCATTTGGGTCTCTGCCGATCAGCTCCTAGAACGGCCTCGAATCGGCAACGGAGCCAGGTGTGCCGGGCGACGGAACCCAAAGGTGGCGCCTGCGCCTGCGTCTTGCTTGAGTCGCTGTTGCAGCGTCTTTATTCATGTTGGCGAGCTAGAAGGATTTTTAGCCTTATGAGGAAACACGGCCGGGAGAAGGATTGCTGATGCTTCTGCGGCACCTAGCCAGCGCTGTCGGGGCGACTTTCTGACAATGATTGTTGGAGACGCTCAGCCAGCCCTGGAGTGCCGGGCGGAACTCTCTCTATCCTAGTCCCGTGCACAACGGTGAGGCGTCCTTGGTGCCATAGATTCCGGGCGCATGGAGTGGCTCCAAATCTTCCATCACCTTCGTACGATGTGGCATCAAACGTAGTGCGGCTAGAATCGCAGGTGGCTACTTGGTTTGATTGGTGAAACCAGTCAGGCTGGGTCAAGCTCACGGCTTGCATCCAAAGGGCTGAGCGAAACAGTCCCTTTGCTTCCTTTTGCTGCACAATCAGTAATCTGCGCTGATGAACTGTTGGCAGGGAGGTGGACATTGGTCGATGTCAATAGTTTGTGTCGTGCAGTGACGGATCGGAGCTACCAGGATCAAGCCTGGGGGATCTTTGCAGGGATTGTTTAATCTTGATGAGGGCTGAGGGCGCCCTGTGGATAGAAGACTGGCACACTAAACACTGCTAGAACAGTTGATAGATCGTTGTCATGCCTTTCTAGCTCTCAACAGCATGAATCATAGAATTGAATGGAGAAGAAACAGCACCAATAGTACGACAAATTCTCCAAGTCCCGAACAATTTCTCTTGGTTTAAATATCTTGTAATATCTAGCCGCTGTTGGACTGCGGCTTGGCTTGAACCTCTGAGCGGAGCCGAGTTTATCCGGGTCCAGGTGAGCGGAAGCCGTCACCACTAGCCCCCGGCTTGGCTCAAGTTGCATCACAAGTCCCGAGCGATCTGACTGGAACACTTCCAACGATCAACTCGGCTGTTGCTCCCAACGCCTTGCGAGCCACGTTTCAAGTAAACGCGCTAGCAATCACTCTGTTTCCTTACCGATTCACCAAGATCTGCCCATTCTGGCTGGAATACTCTGGAAGGGCTCGCCAGTGGATGCTCAGAACGAGACGTCCCAGCGGCCACAGAATACCATGACCCAGCCATTCACACAACCGCACCTCACTCCACAGTTTTGTTTCTCGTATGGAACACTTCGAGGTGAGCCTGGAGCTTTTGTGTAACAACGCCACTTATCTGCGGCTGATTGACTTGGATCTAGACTTCCTACGCCTCTCGAGGTCCTCGATTGACGATTCCATTGCACAGAACCTCAATGCGCTGGTGACCCCTTCTCGATCTGGGTTCGACCCCTCCTCTACCTCGCAACGCGCCCCGAGGCCGATGTCAAGACAGATTGACGCACAGGCATGCTCGGACTTCAAGGAGAAGGTACTGTTCCCGTCATGGGAGGCCAGGACCCAGGTCTTGAACTACTGTGCTTTGGTGGCCGCGAGCCCGGACCCCGACGACCCCGATCGAACTCTGCGAGAGCTTGAGAAAGAAAAGGACCGCGAACGGATAGTGGATGAGCGACTAGACCCATACTCGGGTAGGTTCTTCCCTCGGGAGGCCCGGACTGAGCGTTTGGCTTCACTTATCCGGCAAGAGAGGGGTGTTGAGGGTATCGTCCGACATAGAACGTGGGAAGTGATACAGCAAAGATGTGGCGGAGACCCTTTCGACGGCTGGGAGGATGCTGTTAGCCAGTGGAGGAAGACTCGAAACTCGAAACCTCTCGCCTAGCCCTTGCGACATGACCTGATCCCATTTGCAATGGGAGGATGCGGAATGTTCCCCTGGAACTTGTATAAGATGTATAACATGACGAGAAACGCACTGTATGATAGAGGACCCAACTCTTGTACGACCAGAAGTGTCATACCAACCTTATTACTGAATCAAATCATCATGATAAAGGGCTCGAGTTGCCGCCACTATCCCCTGCTCATGATGAGAACTAGTTATGATCAGAGGAAGGTGTGCTGCCCAAGCTTGAACTCCTAAACAATATGCTGAATGTTGCAAAAAGACTTGGCGTGCCACTCTTTAACAGTTACATAGACTACAAGTAACAAAATTGACTCGGCTTACCGTTATTCGAACTGGTTCTTGAAGCTCAATGGCAGCATGGAGTCATGGATCCTGGATTGCCCCGCCAAAACCACCACCACCTCACACAGCCCACCAAACGCGCCCGAGAAATTGCCGACCTACCGCAGGAATTGCTGTCCATTTCACAGCAAGCTACCTTGTGGCCATTCGAGCTGTACACATCAACCCTCTGCAGTCAACGGTCAAGGAAGCCGACTCCTAGCCCTTCTTTCTCCTTCATCTCCCCCCCCGCCGGCGAGGCATCCTCGACCCAGCCCGCCAAAATAGCTCCCTGGATCTTCCATCGCCTTCGCCCACAGCCCACCCCTCATCCCACTTGATCGTGGCCGCCTAGTAACTCGTGATCGCCGACAGCGGACCCGGACTCTGGAACCTGCCACTTGAAAACGACTTCCGAGACACCATCCTCTGATTCACCGATCGATACTCGTCTACGATTCCACAATGCCGCAGCCCCTCGCCTCGAAAGAGGCATCTCTCTTCCGCTCCGTCATCCGCTACTATGAGGAGAAGCAGTACAAACGTGGGCTCAAGTCCGCCGAGCTTATCCTGAAGAAACATCCCAAGCATGGAGACACGACAGCTATGAAGGCTCTGATTCTGAACGCGCAGGGCAAGACAGAAGAGGCATTTGCACTGGGCAAGGAGGCTTTAACCATGGACATGAAGTCGCACATTTGCTGGCATGTGTACGGCCTCTTGCACCGAGCGACCAAGAACTTCGAAGAAGCAATCAAGGCGTACAAGTTTGCTCTTCGACTGGAGCCCGAGTCAGCTCAGATCCAGCGAGATCTAGCAACCCTCCAGATCCAGTGCCGCGACTACCAAGGATATATCCAGAGCAGGACGGCCATGCTCCAGGCCCGGCCACAGATCCGTCAAACCTGGACAGCTCTCGCCATTGCCCACCACCTTTCTGGAAACCCGGCTGAGGCTGAGAAGGTCATGACGACGTACGAAGGGACTCTCAAAGCAACACCTTCGAAATACGATGTCGAGCACTCCGAGGCCATCATGTACAAGAACCATCTCATTGCAGAGCAAGGGGACTATGAACGGGCTCTTGAGCACCTGAACTCAGCAGCTAAACAAAACCTTGACCGACTTGCTGTAATGGAAGCTCGCGCCGAGTATCTCCATAAGCTTGGTAAGAAGGAAGAAGCTGCGAAAGCCTACCGGGCACTCCTAGACCGTAACTCGGAGCACCCCGCCTATTACGATAAACTAGTCGAGGTTCTTGAGATACCCAAGGAAGATACCAAGGCTCGAAAGGCGATTTATGACGAGTATGCTGAGAAGTATCCCCGATGCGACGCTGCTCGCCGGATGCCCCTCGACTTCCTGACTGGTGAGACTGTTGCACGAATTTACTGTCTGTCAAAACTGACCAAGTTAAGGTGACGATTTCGAGGAAGCTGCTGAAGCTTACTTGACACTCATGCTTAACAAGGGCGTCCCGTCAACTTTCGCCAACCTCAAGCACCTCTACTCCGACTCTTCCAAGAAAGACACCCTTCACGACTTGGCCGAAGAGTATCTGGAATCTCAAAACTCCGATGCCTCTAGCACGGATAAGGGAGAAGCTGCCGCATTTTACTACCTCGCGCAACATTACAACTATCACCTGAGCCGTGATTTGACAAAGGCCACTGAGTATATCGAGAAAGCCATCGAGAAGGACCCCAAGAGTGTGGACTTTTGCATGACCAAGGCCCGAATCATCAAGCACAGTGGTGATGTGCAAAAAGCTGCTGAAACAATGGACCTCGCCAGAAAACTGGATCTCAAGGATCGATACATCAACACCAAGGCTGCCAAGTATCAGCTCCGCAACAACCAGAACGACAAGGCACTTAAGACTGTTGGTCTTTTCACCCGTGCTGAAACGGTTGGCGGCCCTCTGGCAGACCTCTTGGATATGCAATGTATGTGGTACTTGACGGAAGATGGAGAGGCCTATGCACGACAGGGCAACGTTGGACTTGCCCTCAAGCGGTTCCACCAGATTTCTACTATCTTTGATGTCTGGCATGAGGATCAGTTTGATTTCCATACCTTCTCTCTTAGAAAGGGGCAGATCCGGGCATACATTGACATGATGCGGTGGGAGGATCATGTTCGTGACCACCCCTTCTATTCCAGGGCAGCCCTGGATGCCGTTGAGATCTATCTGAATCTGGCTGATAAACCCTCGGCGAATGGAATCAACGGAGCAGAGGAGGAAAATGCCGAGGATACCCTAGCCAAGAAGAAGGCAGCTAAGAAGGCCAAGAAAGAGCAGCAGCGTCTGGAGCGGGAGGCTGTGGAGAAACAGGCCAAGCAGGACCCCAACAAGACTACCAAGGACAAAGATGGAGAAGTGAAGAAGCAGGACGACGATCCTCTCGGCTTGAAGCTCGCCGATACCACCGACCCTCTTGGAGAGGCCATGAAGTTCATTAATCACCTGCTCCAATTCAGCCCCCTGAACATCAACGCACAGTTCGCTGGTTTCGAGGTATACATGCGCCGCAGTAAGTTCAACACCGTGCTGTCCAATCGTCAATTGCTAATACCGCCCTTGCAGAGAAGTACGTTCTTGCGCTCCGTTGCCTCACGGCTGCGTTGGCCCTCGACCCCAAGTCCCCCAGGGTACATGAACAAAGTGTGGCGTTCCGACATCTGCTCAACACGGCGACGATTTCGCCCAAGGTGCTCGAAGTGTTGAAGGCTGAGTTCAAGGCTATTGAACCTTCGGTGGATCTCACCAAATACAACGAAGAGTTCCTGACAGCCAATAAGAACAGTCCTCAACACGTACTCTCCGCCATCAAGGCGCAGAGGGTGCTCGGCCAGGATAAGGCAAAGACTGAGGAGGCAATTGTTGGGATTCTAGAGATTCCTGATATTGACTATACAGACGCCATCGAGGGCTTGGAGGTGCTCAAGAGCTGGAAGAGTTCTCAGGTTGAAGCATTCAAAACGGCTGCCCAAGCCAAGTTCCCTGATGTGACGAGACTTTCTTAAAGGTCTGCATGCCACCACCTGGTACCAAAAGAGAGGGGCGGGAAAACAAAAGTTTGACGGGGTTGGAAACGTGCGTACGGCATTGAGAGCAGATGAGGCTATGACCATATATTAACCATGGGACATACGGGCATAGTAGAGGCATCCGGTTCTAAGGTGGCTTAGATTGGCTGAAAGGGTGTCGGGCGACAGACTGGCGCATGGAAATCCTCGGAGACGATGGGGACATGGAGTTTTGGGAACATGTGTAAAAGTCGAAGCACCCGGTAGAACAAGCATATCCATCTTGGTGGCTATAAATTGATTGTGAGGATCTTACGTGCATGCATTGTTGGGCCTCCTGTGCATGTCAAAAAACACAATACTCATCTCAACACATCTTTGACTCTTAAATGACTACTATTAGGCTCAATACCTAGAAGATACTATCATAATAGAAGCTAAAGTCTTAGCTACTATATACAATTAATATTTTATAAAATAGGCCTAAGTTTAGCTTTACTGTGGCATAAAGATTTATCTCATGTTCCCGTGTTTTCTGACGATGACTAGGGCCTCTCATTATTTCCCACGTAAGTTGAAGTCTGAGCTAAGCACTTGTCCCGTCTAGAGCAAAGCATGATCCTAGTTAAGACGCTGATTCGAGGACAGCGATTCGCTCTGTCATTGAGCATGACGCCGCCTGTCACTGCATCAGCCTCGCATTCTCGCGTTGTTGCAGGCATTCAAAAGGGGGGCCAATCTCGCGAAGCATGGCGCGCCCCGCGGACGACCTGGAACGGACCTCCGCGTAACCCGATCCTCCTGCCCTGCGGCGCAACTCGCACTCGCATCAACACCCTCCCTCCCTCGTTAGTTGTTCTTCGTTTTTCTCACTTTCTTTTTCTCGTTTCTTTTAATTGGGCTGCTTACCGATATCGCACTCTACTTGCTTTTGCGTCCGCTCTTTTGTCGCGCCGCTCCCATCCCTTTTGATCTGACGCCCACGTTCAGCGAACATCCTACTGCTTCATCCTCGACGATCGAACCCTTGCATCTCCATGTGATTTTGCCGAGCGCTCCAACACAAATAGCTATCACCGAACTATCCCGCCGCTACGATGGCCATGGAGAGCGATAGGACAATGGACGAGGGCGTTGGAATGCAGCTCCAGCTGGAGGGCAAAAAGACATTGACGATTGGCGTCGATGCTCTGGAGCTCAACGGTGCGGATGGCTCGGAGAATACATTTGGAGGCTGCTCTGACTGACCATGAGCAGACCCTGCTGCGAAAAAGGCTGGCCGTTCGTCTTGTGGCCCCCTGACTTCTGGTATGGCGCATCGAATCATCGCGTTATCCTTCTAAGGCCAACTGTTGATCGCTTACCTCGCTTCAGCACCTGTGGCCAAGAACACCGTCCCTCTCTACAATGTACTATGGGTCGAGCTCACGGACAATCGCATCACGGTCGACTACGCCATCCATGCTTCCAAGTCCTTGATAAAGCCTGGGAAATGGTCTTTTGCACTTGCTGCGGCGGGCGAGTCTGGTAACGCAACCCCGGCCGAGACCTTTGTTAAGACCCTGCGCTCGCGTGCCTACGGAGATGCGCCGCCTCAGAAGCGTGCCTATGTCCTGATCAACCCGAACTCTGGCCCTGGAGGTGCTGTCAAGAAATGGGAGAACGAGGTCAAGCCCCTTTTTGACGCTGCCAGGATGCAGCTAGAGGTGGTCATCTTGAAGCGCGGCGGTGAGGCAACCGAGCTGGCGCAAAAGGCCGACCTGACAAAGTACGATACCATCATGGCATGCTCTGGAGACGGAACGCCACATGAGATTTTCAACGGACTTGCGAAGCGACCCGATGCCGCCAAGGCGCTCGCTTCGATCGCCGTTAGCCACATCCCCTGTGGCTCTGGAAATGCTTTTTCGTGCAATCTCTATGGATCTCATCGGGCTTCGTTCGCTGCCCTTGCTATCATCAAGGGTATCGTGACTCCGATGGATCTTGTGTCGGTCACATCTGGCAACGACCGTATAATCTCTTTCCTCTCCCAGACCCTGGGCATCATCGCCGAGAGTGATCTTGGCACCGAGCATCTCCGCTGGATGGGCAGTGCGCGTTTCGAAGTCGGAATTTTGCAACGCATGTTCAAGAGGACATGCTATCCTTGCGATCTGGCTGTCAAGGTTGAGGTTGATGAAAAAGAGGGTGTTAAGGCCCATTACAAGCATCATGCGAGCGCAACGAGCCTGGCTCAGCTAGCTAAGAACGCTGAGGCGGCGCCTGCTGAGAAGCAGGGCTTGCCGGAGCTCAAGTACGGCACTGTTCAAGACGACCTGCCCGAGGGATGGGAGCTCGTTCCCTACGACAAAATTGGCACGTTTTATGCCGGCAACGTAAGTCCTTTGACTAACTGATGGCTTATGTATTGACCGGTGACTGACTCTGATGTAGATGGCATATATGGCGCCTGATGCCGAGTTCTTCTCTGCTTCGCTGATCTGTGATGGTTGCATGGATCTTGTCACCATTGATGGTGACTTGCCCCCGCTGACCGCGCTCAGAGTTCTTCTGGATGTTGAGTCCGGCAAGTCGTTTGACAATCCACACCTGACTTACAAGAAGATCACGGCGTATCGAATCATCCCGCGAAACCAGGATGATGGCTACATCAGCATTGACGGCGAGAAGATTCCGTTTGGCCCCATTCAGGCTGAGATTCACCAGGGACTGGGAAGGGTCATTTCCAAGGCGGGCAAATATGAGGCTGCGGGACCGTCGAACTGGGACAAGGTGACACTGGCAGATCGGATCCATGCTTGAAGCGTGTGTAGGGGAAGCGGGAGACACGGAGGAGGTAATTAAAAAGGGTGAGGGAGCTTGAGATATGATACCCCACGTAAGAGTATAAGGAATTCCGGTAATATTCAGCCCTGGAGGATGCCAACCGTAGCAAACATCCAGGGCAGATGATTTGAATAACGCTGTCAGGCTCAATGGCATTTTGTGTGCGTCTTATACATATAAACCATCGTTTGATCTAGACTAGTGCCCTTGTGTCTAATGTTGCTCTTGATGCAGGAACGACTGTGGATCGCGGGGTCTGGGACGTCAGCTTTGTCCAAAGCTACCCCACCATCGACAACCTCCCTCTCACAAACAACTTCATTCTTTTTCGTTATTTCTACGACGGTCTCCCTACCACAACCCTTCATTTACATATGATACAGTCACGGCGATCGGTTGCAGCAGTACGAGCACCCGCGGTTTGAAGCCAGCCAACAGTTACCCCCAAAGCAAGCTACGATCACGACATGCCTCGCAAAGGCAAAGGCAAGGCCGAGAGCAAAGACGATGGCAAAGGCAAGAGCAGGGTGCCGTCGGGCCCCTGGAGGAGGTTGGCGCCTATTGACGAAGATCCGTTTGAGACCATTGGCCTTCCTTCTAAGGGCGATGGCAGGTACGTCATGGAAAGGCCGTTGTCAAAAGAGCGGGCAATGGCAGCTTGCAATCCATATATGAGCAGTATCGTTAACTATGGACTAGGTTACTCAATTTCAAGACCCAGATGTGGTATTACAACCAAATCATAAGCCGGATTCTACAGTTTTCTACAGAAGCTGGCGACAGACACGAATTACTGCGAAGAATTGAGTCGATTGATATCAGAGCTGTTGACGATACACCTGCTGGACCCTTTTCCCGACCCCGGCCTGGACATTCGCCTTTAGTTACAGTAAAAACTCGAAAAATCGCGACTACAGGTCACGCTCTAACTCCCGTCCCGCCTCGAGCTCCAACTGTGTCCGATTCATCAGCCCCCTCTCAATCATCATCATCATCATCGGCGGCGGAGGTGGCTGCAGCGGAGTCTTCAAGTATAGGAAATCAGCTCATTCCCGCCGGCGGCCCATCTACCCAGGTCATGGCGGCTTTTCAGAACCCCGAAAACACCAAACTTCTTGAAGACGCTTTGTTTGGGTTGAGGAAGCTCCGAGAGGGTTTGGTGGCGTCGCAACGAGCCGATCTTTTCGCTACCCAGGTTTACATCTTCTCCATTCGCCTCTCTATTGCCACCAAGCACCCGGAGTCATATCACCCTGCTATCCTTCACCTTCTCCGAAACATCGCCGTATGGAATCCCATGGAGGATGCAGAGATAAAGGAAATGGCCAGTTACTTCATGCTAGACACGGCATGTCGGCGCGGAGACCTGGCTGAAGCGTATTTCATCAAACGAGACTTCAAAATCGAGAACCGGAAGCTGGATATTGTGCTAAAGGCATTGGCAACCACCAACTACATCGCTTGGCAGAAGATAAAGCCACAACTGGACCAACATTGCCTAAAGCTAATGAGTTGGGCAGATGGCGACATGAGGCTCCACGCCCTGAAATGTATTGGGAGGTCTTACCTTTATGTGGATCTAGAGTACTTGGAGTATGCCACAGATCGTAAGTGGGATGAGTTGAAAGAGAAGGACAATGTGGGCTGGGAACTGGACGGGGAGTTGAACGATGTCATCATCAAAAAGGTACGGTCCAAACCGACTGCAGCGAAGTGAAGCGACGTTAGCTCGCTGGTTGTGAATGTGTTGATACCCAGCAGAATTTGGGAGCGAGCGATCTTTGACATACGGACGAGCTTTTCGTTTGCAATACTACTTTGAAGCGTTCACGCCTTTTGTTTCTTCCCCCTTCTTGGCCGAGAGCCTGTGATTCACCTTCGAAACCCAGCATAAGTATCGCATACAAATCTATGGTAAGTCTTCGTATTAACGATTCCCACGATGGATTGCCTTCGCTGCCTCAACAGGCTTGGAGCCGGCTTGGAATGGCGGCCTGACTTTTGGATCTCATCCGTAGAAGGAGCGCCTCAACTCTCCCTCTTCCACCACGCACAACCCCAGCATCACGCACAACGCATCAAACCATCACAAATGCCTCCTCCACGAAAGAAAGCGAGAACTGCTAGAAACACTCCCAAAGATGATCCATCGCAGGAGCAATCCAGCATACTCACGGATTCTCGCACTTCCTGGCTTCTTAAGTATGTTCAGCCCTCGCCGCCTCTTTGCTGCTAGCCCGCCTTTTTGTTTGCGGCTTCTCAAACCGAGTGTTTGCAGTGTTTGCTAACGTGCATATGCGCTTCAGGAGCGACGAGCAGATGGTAGAGCTCAAGGTGAAGAACGAAACATTTCAAGTGGCCAAAAGTGTTCTCACCAAGAACTCGGAGTATTTCGAAGGCTGCCTCAATGGGCGATTCTCAGAGGCGAAGAAGCGAACCGTCGACTTCGGCGATGATGAAGAGATCGATTCGAGGTATCTCGCGCTCTACATAGGCCTTGCCTATAGCTCCTCTTCAATCGTTCCGCATACGATACCGCGTCCTTCCAAGAACCCCCAGGCATCAGCTCCCAAGACACCCATGCGCGACTACGTTGAGGTTTACAAACTCTGCGACCGCTTTATCAGCCCTGCGATGGGAGAGTTCATCGAGTCTTGCATCGACGTTGCCATTAGAGATGGCCATCGCGCACTTTTCCGAACCGCCGGCGACGAAGGGATGCAGAAGGTGCTCATGCGAGACTTTGCCGACGCGTACGAGGCGCTGAGGGCAACTCAGACCAAGCAACAAGACATTGGGAACCGGATGGTCTCGTACTTTTGCGAGGGGGTGAGCTACAATGCATGGTTTACGGGTATGGAGGAGCTGCTAGACCGGCCCAAGTTCATCGCCCACGTTTCGCGAGGGTTTGCCGGCAAGCTACGGGATTTGCAGCATGGCCGGAAGCTGAAGCGCAAGGAACTAGCTGGTCCTGGTTCGGCTACATCTTGAGAGGTGCAAATAAGAGCTTGTCTTTGCTTGGCGTTGGTGGGGAGGAAGATGCGAGATACCCCTGGGCACGCATTTCGTGAGGATGGTGTTGGCTGGCCAGGTTCGAGGTTAGCGAGGGGATGGTCACAGCCCTGGCCATGGGTGATGTGCGAATCATCTCGGGGACGTCATATATAGCTATCTTTTATTGAAATGGAGAGACCTGACTTACATGGCATGTTTATCGGGCAGTGGCGGCTTGAAGCCTGGCTGTTTCCTTTAGGACCATTAGTATTTGATCATTGCTGTGAGTGTCGAGGTTATGATGAGATAGGGACCACTTCACATAAGGACCACGGAGCTGCCTCGTTGGACATCTATATATGCCTGTTTGCCTTTGACATCTCATCTTGCTCAGTGGTGGACTATAACCCTCCGAGGTCGATGGGTTATGAGCCAGAGTCCAGATCACGGCGCTATCAGGTTTCGAAACCAAGGCAACTATGCCCAAGACTCTGTCGCTACACCCAGATCTGCCTCTAATTTCGCCCGGATGTGGTCCCGGTGGAGGCTGTTGGTTGACGAGATCTAGATCTTGAAATTAAGGCACCAGAGACGCAGGCTGGGGTTTCCCACCGGCATGGTTGGCCAATCAAGACGGCTTAGGAACGCAATTGGTCTCGTTGCTCAGTTAAACATGGTTCTTGGCAATTGGTTACAGCAGATTTATACATATTGGTGCTTTATTTCATTCGGCGTTTCTTATTCCTGGCTTTGCCAGATATCCATACACGTCTTTCCTCACGCCCTTCCTCACGCCCTTCCTCACACCCCATTCCTCGCGCAATCAGCTCAACGGTATTCCACCAGCGCCGCCCCCAACATCTCAAACTCTCTCACCCATTGCGTAAAGGAATTCCTCGGCTTAGACTTGAGGACCTTGCGCAAAAACCCAGCCATTTCCTATCTCCATCGTATAAAATCGCGGAACATCAACACCGGAACGACCAGGGACGTAATGGACTTCAATCACCGCGCGCGCAAACCCAAATAAAGGTGCTTGAGCTCGTCAAAGGTGGCTCCGTCGGGACGGAATGGCTTGCTCTGATAGGACTTCGGGCCAGACGCCGGCTAATGAGACGGGGGTGGGGGCTTCGGGCTGAAAGACCGGTCGGGTGTGTAAGCCGGCGGGAGACCTCGGTCTAAGGTCCAGCGAAAGGAGCATGACGTCGGCCGGAGCAAGACGGAGCACCGAGGGTGTAATGAAATTGTCGTGAAGAACATGTGGGACAAGATTAAAGCAGGGAAGAACGAATGATGAGGATGAAAGTGTTGATGACATCCCTGTCAAGTGAAGCAATGAAATGAGAGAGGATGGATCCAGACTGCGTATTGTGAATAAGTCTATACGAACTAGTCTTGCATCACCTGTGAGCGTTGACCGAGGCCTTCGGGGCTCCGAGTCTGTTCGTCCAGGTGTCAGATCGATGGTTTATTTCGCCAATCGAGCGCCGATGATGAGATCCCGAGTCGTGGTGTGAACAACACCAACAAATGTTCCGCCATTCTCAAACAATAATCCCAAGATTGGTATTCCTTTAAACGCCGTTCCATGCTATGCCGGTGCCTTCATATCGTAATGATGTGCTTGACCCGTTTCCAGGGTTGTGTATCGCCGTGGCTTCAAACAAGGAGGATGATGTCGACAAGATCATCCATGTGAGGTTTTCTTTCTGTTGGTCTTTTCTGGTTTTTGTTTGGTGTCTTGGACGGTGTCGTTTATCGCTTCTCGTAAAACTCGATGGCCTTTTCGAGTTCGTTGAGGCTGGATCGATCCCCGTACATGTTCATCAAGGTCTCGTTGCGTTCCCTGAAAGCGGCATTCTCTCGCTCCATGGCCTCGATCTGGGCGATACGCCGTGTTTGAGCCATCTCGAGGTAGGTTTTGGCGCCGTAGCCAACGACCGCAACAGCCGCAACGGGCTTGACCCTGAGTGTGGTGGTCAGCACCTTTATTCGGCACAACGAAGCCATGCCGCGTGACATGTGAAGTTGGAGACTTACCACCTGCCGAAGGGCATTCTTCTCTTTGGTTGCAAGTGAGGAACAATATTGGGGTGGATTCGGGCAGCGGTGGAAAATGACTGTCGAGGAGCTCGCATCATTGTGAAGGAGGGAAGAAAGGAATCTCGTGAGTTTCTGGATGGATGTCTGTCCTTGTCTTGGCAAGGCAAGGTAGGTAGATAATCAGAGGTAATTCGGTAAACGTAATCCGTACTCGGAACTAGTCTATTGATGGGAGGAGCTTATGGGAAAGTGTTGGGGGAGGAGTGGGCAAGGTCGTTATTATAACTTTGTCTGAAACCCGGTCTCGAATATGGGACCTGAGAGTGCAGAATGCCTTAGCCGACTGCCCCCCGGGACTTGGTGGCCTGGCTGACGCTGATGATCGAACCACGGACGCCTGGGGACGGCGGCGATGCGCGGGTGCTGGGTCTGGAGCCAGCGTGGGGCGGGGGTGTGAGTGCGGCAATGGAGCCGATCAGGTGCCTTGGCTCTGGGGACTCCTCCTCCAGAAGGGTTCGCCCGGGAACCGCCTACAGAGTTAGGGGCTGATCTGCCCTGGAAAGCGTAAAGAATGCCGTCGGCCTTGAGCCCACGGGAGTTGTTTCCCCACCTCGAAGGGTGTGGCACGATGCGGGATGGCTCTCGATAATGGCGGGGTCGGGAAGGATTGGATTGGACGCTTTGGCACTTCACACTGGCGGCTTGCGCAGTTGGCGAGGGTTGCTCTTCACACCGAGACCAGCAAAGATGTGCTTTAGGAAATGCCGGACCAAACGGCGGACGCTAGAGGTCATGCCGTTGAAGGCCTCACAACTTGGAATCCAGCCATCAGAGACAGAGTGAGGCAGAGGTAGAGACACAGACACGGGCAGACGCTGACGATGCCCTCAGCGTCTGATCAAACCATTCTCGGCTGGACTCGGGTCTCACATTCTCGCCTGGCCAGTTGCCCCGGATCTGCCTCTTCAACAAGAGCAAGGGAAACATTCGACCACGGCAATGCTGCCCCAGCCAAGGTCCCCATTGCGGGGCGCTCCCTCCCCCGTCTCACCACCATGACCTCACCATGGCCTTGATTGGGAACCGAGTGGCCAGTTTTCCACTGAGAGATCCCCTAGAATGCCCTAAAACCCCCAAAGCCTGCCCGTCCCTTCCCTGTGTCACTGGACCTCCTGCTGAGTTGCTCTTTCCCGTCCCCGGATTTTGTGGCGCCACCACCACGCCTCGTGCATCTGCAATCTGTGGCACATCGTGGCACATCTTCTCTTCATCTCGCCCATCTCACGCCAATCCTTGACACGTCTGTTCTCACAACCAGAACACGACTCGCAGTTTGTTTTATCCATCCGTATATGGAATTGTGCGTCGTACCTCCTTCGGTCACTTTCCGGTTTCCCCGCATTTGCCTATTTGCATCTCTTGTTCCCCTGTCGCTGCGTCTTCCCGTGTCACACACGCACACCCAAACACAAGCATCGCACAGGAACGCACGACTGCACGCGCGAGACATTGCCTCTAAACGTCCAGACACAGGCGCGCACATTCACAGCTACACGCGCACCTTCTTCAGCCGTTGCACCCCGCGCATCAAATATGCTACAGAACATGCTGCGACTGGAAGATACAGCCAGCCTCTCCATCCAAAGGGGCATGATACCAACCATCCCGCTTGACTCCTCAAGCCACTAATGCCTCTTGACCGCAACAACACAGACCGGGCAAGACAAAAATCCCTTACAGCAGAGACAGGATTCAAGACGGCCTTCCTCCTCCTTCGTACCCACATCCACCTGCGGGCTCTAGCCACCTCTCTGGATGCAAAGCTGGATGCACCTCAACCTCTTGAATGCTGCAGCCACTATGGAGAACCCCAGGGTCTAGGCTCCACGGTCCAGGCACTTCGATTCTGGGTCCACGAGAAGGCAGGGTCACGGCTGGTCTTGAACACCACTTCCAGCCAGGCTAGTTCAATTCTATACTTCTGGAGAGCTTCATTGCCATGATCACATCCTATGTCGAACAGAGCGTCGACATCTTGGAAATATCCTGCAAGATACGATGGCATAAACGCAACCCCGCGTTGCCGATCAATCCTCCTTGGATGTGTTGCATCCCGCCTCTTTGCGCCTTCAACCAAGCTGGCTGGCTGCTCATTTCTGTCATTGGCTCATCTCGTGGGATCTCACACGACCTGAGCTCGCGCCTTTTTGATCATCTTTCATCAGCCAGCATTGTCAAGTTCAAGTGAGCCAGGCATGCTAAAAACAAGTGGGACTGATTACCTCCTTAGCACTCGCGTTCCCCAGACGGGCGCCTCCGCCTTCCGGACCGGTAGTCGATCTACCCCTTGCCGGCGAGGTGGAGACGCAGGCGGCCCGGTTGGATGGCATATTGCTTCTTGAGACGGGCACATACGTGTTTCAAGAGAAGCCACGCCTGCTGGTCTTGAAAGCCATCAAGTTGATGCATATTTCCAAGCAAGCCCTTGTCTTTGGATTCGCGGAGAAACGGTCGGCTGCCGAGGCGAGACACCCTCGGATATAGCTTTACTATGTTGGCATCCACCGAGGTCTCGGAGCTAGGGTTCTTTCCGCCCAAGGCTGTTTGGAATGCAGGATATGCAGGGTGTCCTCGACTTCAAATGCAACTCAAAACGAGTCAACCTGCATCGCTAAGCCTAACGACCCCGATCGCAACGCTGATGTGCAAGGGATGCAGATTAGTTCAAGGGCGAGACGCAACGAAATACGGCCGATTAAATGTTCTCATAACCGGTATCGTCTATCGACATAGTACGCCTACTATACTCACAATGGGAACTGAAACTGAGGCACCCAGCTGGCAAGGGAAGTAAGTTCATGATTGTCGAGGAACACGAGGAAAGGGGTGAGCTACCTGAAGAGCTGCTGTTGTTTTCGTAAGCACCTGCACCTCGACTCGCAGGAGGGTAGGATAAGTTTTCCCATGCAATAGCATAGGGCGGTGTAGGGGTTCTTGCTTGTAGGAGTTGGAGCCATGATGGGCATGGCGGTCTTACCAAAGCGTTAGGATCGAGTTATTAACAACCCGACATTATGATTTGTCAAGCGAAGATCTAATGGCCAGCGCGAGCTGTGCTGAGGCCCTCCGACTGCCACCCCCAGCACAGGTCCCGCCGAATCTAGGCAAGACGAGAGCGGTTGATGTCTGCAAGCCATGCATTTACATCCGCCGGATGATAAGGAGATGCCGATGTGATATGTCCATCATTCCATGCTACAATGTGCTCCAACGCGCATTGCCCGCTGTAAGAGAAGTGATTAATGATAGGGGTTGTGGGGCAGAAGAGGATTTTCGGAATTATCATTGAATGTTTAAGTAGGGTACGTAAACTTGGATAGGGACTCTTCATAGTTATTTAACCCCTGGGGTAGGTAGTCCTTAATATCCTCAATTATTTTACAAAGGTTTATCTCAGCCAAGGCATCAGCAACGGTCCAGTTATTGTCATCTCCCGAGGGGCCTTCATCGAAGTAAGCGGCATCGATCTATGCGATACCAGAACTCGAACAGGCCATGCCAGGTTGACATCCCCTCCTAGCTACCTCTCCCTTTGCTATTCTCCTAATGTAGTCCTAATATCATCTCGCATCGATCATATGCTCCCGGTCATGTGTACTATGCCCCTCTATCCCATTATCATGTACTTCTAGTACAATCAGTAGTAAGACCGGTAAGTCCCCTGCCAAGACAACTCGAACCTAAATAATGTAGTTTGCGTAGTTAAGAAAGAAAACAGTTGTGATAAACTAATCGTTTGGTATTGTTTGTCTCAAGATGGACTCTTGGTCCTTAAGAGTAGAAAACCAACAGTAGCTGGACTAAACATGTTTTGCTTCAGCAGCATGAGCGTACTTCACACAAGGAACCGAATTTCGAGGTAGAATAATTCCACACACATATCTAACATTGATCATACAAATATCTAAATGTGATATTGTCGGGTGTGAGGAGGGCCAAGTTATCGATGATACTTCAGAATCGCGTATTCATGATCCCCCAGCTCCCTCTGAACAGGTCTATAGCTATCATCATGCTTTCCAAGACCACCGAGATAGCCTACTTCCTCGAGCACCGCCTCCTCCGACTCACTGAGTTGATCTCGGATTTGAAATTCCTCTTCATCGTCCCCTTCGCCACTGTTTTCCACAGGATACTTGTCCAGCCAAGCCTCCCAGACTTGATCCCAGCATTGGTCAACGTGGATCACTTCTTTCTTGAAGCAATCCTCCTTCCACATCAATCTGTAATTGAGCATCATAGCCATGAGAAACTCGGAGACTTCCTCGCGGGAGCCAATGACCCAGCTCGCCGATCGAGGCGTCTTGTGCTGTCGCCAAAGTTCAGAGCAGACGAGGAATCGGAGGATGAACTCGTGGAGAGTCCACGTCTCGTAGAGCTCTTCCTCTTCAGGGTTGATGTAGCTGTGAATCATGTGCGCTCTTGCGGTTGTTTTGACGCCAAATAGGAGATCCTGGAATACCGGGCGAGCTTTGACGAGCGCGGCCTGCATCTCCTCGGTGGAGACCTTGATGCGTCGGATCAGAAGACTTCGAGTGAACTTCCAGAAGGCGGCCCGAACAGGTGGCGAGTCTACAAAAGACAACCAGCCTCGGGCCTTGCGAATCTTGGCTTTGTCGGTTTCTGTGCTTGGGGAGAGCTTCTCGACCATTGCGTCGACAAAGTCTTGGAAATACTCCTTGGGAGGAATGCGCAGCCGACTGCGACGCCGATCCACAATGTAAACGAAGGGGTTCCTGAAGATGCCCCCGTCTTCATTGCATTCTTTGTCATTGCACCATGCCTTGGAGGGGTCACCTCTACCACGGACGATCTGTCGATGAACGAGGTTTCGGCGGGTCAGTCGTGAGCGGCGAAGGACAAAGTGAGCTTGGGCACTGAGGCCCTTGTTCTGACAGCCATACCTCCTGGGGAAGCCGGGGTCCAGCCATGGGGTAGTAGGTTTGTGCTTGCAAACTGGGGTGCTTGCGTTGTTGTCTGTGTCTTGGTTGTTTTCAGTATGCTGACTGTTGGATTCTGCAGCCGTGACTGAAGAGCCGGCCTCTATCGTATGAGACTCTGGGGATGAAGACCGAGAGGCCTCAGGCTTCTGGGTGCTCGCTTCGAAATCCATAGCTTGTTGTAGAAGTGTAAGATAGAGAGGTAGACAATGTCTTGTTGTGTTGAGATGACAAGACACCGGGAGCATTATATAGCTTGTAAAGACACCGATCACTATTCCACAGCTGTTCTTGAAACACATGATGGTTAGAGCTTTGGGACAAATAACAAAGGCCAGCGAGAAGACCGTAGAACATGTTATTGGATAGCTGGTTGAATGCTATTGAACAACAAAGGACAGCTGCAGCATGGTATAGCTATTGGCTTTGTCCACTTATCGCTCTGGAAAACAGGTAGTTAATGAAAAAGAACATGTCATGTTGGGAATATGAGAGTTTGCTCCTAGAAGCTTCACGGGACAAGTGTGCCTTGTGCGCTGGTGAAGTCGTGGTCACTGGGGACTTGCTTGGTTCAGAGGTTTTTAAATCTTGAAATGCTAGTGGCTGCTGCTGCGTGAAATGGCTGGCTCTATGACCGCGTTCGAAGTACAATATTGATATGCTCACCACAAAAACTTTCTGCATTTCTTGCTGCCACACAGACACGACGTCATATGGTCCACGTCGCCTTCTGGTCCCTCGCCCTCCTCCGAAACCCCATCGACGTAGTCGAACGTTAGTTCCTCGTCCTTTGGAATATCTTTGATTGCAAACAGGGCAAGGTCGTGGATATGTTTGTCGGCATGATCGCCCACCCGAGCAAAGATTCGCATATTGGGATCACACGAATGGTTGATGAAACGGGTCGGCCCTGACATGAACTCGCCGTCGACTTCAAGAGGAGGGCCTTTCAGGCGTGGATCAAAAGAGTCCGGATCGGTGAACTTGTCGAGGGCGAAGAGATATACGTCCTTGCGCTGTGAAATGGCGGACTTGGAGCGTCGGCGATCTGCCTCGGCGGAGGTGATGATCTCGCCGAGGTAGCGGTCAACGAATTGTCCTTTTTTTATGGAAACTGGTGAGCGCACGCCTAGAGAAGAGCGAAAGGTCAGTAAACGGCCCTCAAAACCAACCAGCGGGCAACATGTTGGACAGAATGTCACTCACCCCATCCTCGATCAGCTGTCCGGAATATTTGCAGAGGAATCGTTCGCCCCCGCTCGACGACGCGATTGGGACAGTCTATGCTGCAAGAGCAACCCTGGTGGCACTCGTATATGGGCATTTTTGAGTCGTGGAATTTTGAACGAAGGAGGCCAGCTTTTGAGCCGTGGGCATGGTACGCGTAGGCTTTCCTATGGACCTTTGGTCCATCTACATCCATTCCGTTGGCGCGGTCTCCAAACGGATCCTCCTCCTCATCGCTCGAGTCTTCTTCGTCTAGATCGGCGAGGCAGAGACAGCTTGTGTACTGGCAGTCGGCGTCGTTGGCGCATGAGCAGCCGCTGCGGAAACTATCCTCGGCTGGCTGGACTCCTTCTCCAAAGACCATGTCGTTGATGAAGCGAAAGTCATCCGGGAGGAATTGCGAGTCTTCTTCATTTACCACCGTGACGGGAATTGTAGTATGCGTGGGAAAGGAGCGGATTTGGCACCAGTGGCAGCTCATGCGCTCTACCTCATGGCCCTGCGGATGGAGTCAGTCATAGTATGGAGATTCGGCAGCGAGAGTGGCTAATCACCTCCTTTCCGTGATAAAAGAAATGCCTCTCTGTTGCTCGTTCCATCGCGAATCCCTTTAACCACCGGTGCTCTTAATTCGATATTTGTGGCGCTTGGCTGCGGATGTTTATAAACTGCCTTTCGCGCACGAGGAGGACCAGTCGGGGTGCACTAGGGGGAATAAAATAAAATTCCAAGGCGAAAGATTCGATTAAAAGTGGTGGAATCACATGCAGGGTTCGAACTCAATGATTCCGCTATGTATTGGACGACACAGTGTCATGTGAAGTGCAGTTGTAGCGATCAATTCCTGGTGAGAAGATGCGAGGGCGTTGGTGGATGTTTATGTAGCACAGGCCAGCTGCTTATTGGCCAATGGGTTCGGTGAAGGCAAGTTCACCTCGGTGAGTAGCGCATCTTGGTGCAAGACTGAAGCCAGTCTTGGACATGGATGGAAAGATTCTCGAATCTAAGATGCTAAATGTTAGCTAATGGTAAAATCCAGGCTGAAGGGCTGAGTGAGGTAGTTTTCTTATGTTTTATCCTCAATGTCAATTTTGGCGCGTCTGCCTGATATTTTGAGTTGTTCTTGAGCGGTGGTCATCTCTCAATTGGTTGATATTAGATGGCTTGCTCAAGGCTGCCTGTAGCTGCCCGTGCATGGTAAAAGTGTTTGTGGAAGCCTAGAATACTTATATCCTGGTCTCTCCCCTCCTTAGACGTCAATCCTCCCATCCTGCTCGATCTTAACCACTTCTCAAGGTACGTCATGGGCTTCCCTTCTCTTCCCTTTGAGCTCCGACTAATGATTTTCGAGTTCTGGGCTGCAGGCAAACCCTCAATTCAAGCCTTCGATGTCGTCCCTAACCAAACCGACACACCAGGTTCGCCGGCGAAGCTCGTCTTGTCATCGCACTCTGACGCGAGCATCTGGAAGCCGGCGACCGATCCATCGACGCTGATGACACTTGATATAGCGGCAGCTTTTGGAGCAAAGCTTACTGGCGATGAATGGCTCTTGATCACAGCTTATGAGTCACCCAAGGCCTCGAAACCGACCGAATTCCTTATCCGACGCAACGAGGATGTCGTATACCTCTTCTACGACCAAGCAAACTACGAGCTCATGAGCCGCCCCCTTCCGTGGCACAAAGTTGGAGAGCAACCCTATACGGCATCCCATCATGGGCCGAAGCGAGTGGCCCTCCACCCCACTGATGTGTATCATGGCATAGGCTTGAACAAGCCACCAACTCGACCACGCCTTTGCCCTATGGTGATCCGGGAACAGTTCCAGAACCCGATAACTGTCTGGCTCGACTCTTTCCTGAAAGGACTCGTTGCTGCTGGGGTGAGCGACTTGTACTTTTTAGGGCCTGCTTCGTATCGCCGAAACGCTGAGAGGGTTACGCGGCCTCGTCGCCGACGTGGCTTGGCAAGGTCTAAACCAGAGGATGCATTCAAGCCGGAGATATTTCTGGGTGCATCGGGTCGTTTCGTCACCCACAAGGACTGGCACGTATCGGAGGCATGGACAACTCAACAACGGGACGGAATACTTGACGGCGACGGAAGATGCAGGATGGAGGAGGTGGTGCAGCCAATGACTCTGCACCGTTTGACCCTAGAAGACGCGAAAGAAGAGTTGAAGATGGGTGAGTTGGTTCCAGCTTGGGGAGAGATGTAGGTTCAACATGCCAAGCAGCTTTGAGATACATAATCTGCCAAGTTTAGATAGGAACTATGTCGGAGGAGTCAAATAGATCGGTAGGTACCGGAGGACGAGCTGAAACGTGCGTTGAAGTGGTCATAGGTTCAACAAGATGAACGACAAGCTTTGGAGTTGCAGATTGAGCTACCTAGATAAGCGGAGCAAACAAGGTCAGACCATGCATGGTTCAAACATCAGATCATGATTGCCTGCACGTGAATCTCGTTGACTGAAATTCGACATCAAACAAGCGTCTGTTGTTGGCAACTCATGTCATCAGCAAGACTCAACTCGTCATGTAAGAAGGATCACAGGATGACCAGGTTCCCCTCTGAAACCCCCCTGGCCCCGGTCTGACCGTCTGCAAAACCCCACCAACAGCTTCAACACCCGTGATACCGCCGGCAAAGCCAAGACGGGGGCTTCTCCTCATTCTCTGGGTCTTGTCTCGGTTCCTTTTTTTACTTTCTTGGATTGGATCTGATCTGGGTCTGGTCCGGCATTACATCAGAAGAGCTACATAAGCTTCTGCGTGCACATCATCTTACAGCACAGGCCGCGTCTCCTCCTGTACCTCGTGTTGCTCCATCTCTTCCTCCTCGTCGCCATCAGGCATTTGCTTTACCCATTGACATCACCCGGTTTCGTAGCAAATATCCGGCTGCCAATTGTCTCTGCATTGGGCCGCCCACGAGACTTGCTTGCTTGCTTGCACCGTCCCGCCAGTTCATTCACCACTGACGCCGCCTCCGTCTCGCCCCTTCGGAGGCTAAGCCTGATCAGATCCAACCCAGGAGGACCAGGAGGACCGTTTTGCCTCTGGATTCCCTTTTTTAGGCTTTGGACCCAAGTCCCGTTTTTGCGCCTCCCCCTGGTCCTTACTTGGACCCCAAAAGAGTCCAACATCTCGGCGACTCCAGACTTCGCTTCCCGTCTTCTTATTCTGCGCCTCCTGCGCCCGTCGACTAAGCCTCATTTTCCTCCTGTTGTCGTTTTCCTCCTTTGTTTTCTACGCCCGACGCCCAGATACTGGAGTGTTTATTTCTCTCCGATATCGACGATTATCCATCGCCGTCCTGCCAACTAGATCCTGCGACCTGTGCGATCTGCGACTTCGGCCAGCGATGGCCTGTCACTAAACCTAGACCATCTCACTTCATTTTCCTTGCTTCGCCTCCAATCTCTAGGTCTACGCCGATCATCGCGGCCCCTCAAACACGATGGTGCGACTCTCATCTCCCCGTCTTCTTCGTGGTCTTGTCGCATTCGCATGATGGCTAACATGCCCCAAGGGCTGCTGCTTCTCCCGTTCCTCGGGTCCCAACTCGCCCTACCCAGGTGGCGCTCCCAACGCTTCGTCGCGCGCCATTAATCCTCCCCCGCTGTCCCTCCCCGAAGCCGCGAACGGTTCCCTCTCCCAAAACCCCGCCGAAAGACGCCGTCGTCGCCACTCTCGCCCTCTAGACCAGCACATCGACAAGCCCTTGCGCCGACACGAGTGGACGTCCCGCGATCGCACCTGGACAAGAAGTGAGCTGGCCCAGGAGCGCGAGGACTTCTTTGATACGCGAGTCACGGGCAGGCCCGAAATCTGGCAAACCGTCCATGCTGCGCTTCAGGTGCTATGGGATCCCATTAGCCAGGATGCCCAGGACGATGGCTCGAATGGCCTGGCCACCGCTCAGATGATCCTCTCGGCTGCCGAGATCTCTCTCCCGACCGGCAATCTCGCCAATGGCGTGTATGACGCACTTGGAAACTATTATCAGCTGCCGGAATGGGTTGTCTGCGATCCGCGAAACGTGCAAGAAAGTCGAGAAGAGGGCTCCAAGGCTGATATTTCAACCGCGGGCGACGACACAGCTGCCGACGATGACCTGAGCGAAGACGACGATGATGAGATTGAGGGGAGGAAACGAGAAAAAGGAAAGGAGGTGATTGATGTGCGAGAGCAGGTGGCGCTGCGGGCCAGACTCAGCTCAAATGGCCAAGATATCAAAGTCAGCATAGCAGAGTCGGAGACGGTTCGGAGTGTGGCTAGAAAGATCGCCCAAGAAGCTGGTGTAAGCGTTTTTCTTGCTCCTGCCTGACTACTGAATGAAGCACTGACATGCTCTATAGCTGGTATCGACAAAAAAGATCCGGATAGCATATATGGGCAAGATCCTCAAGGAGAATTCCTCCCTCTCTTCCCAGAACTGGCAGACGGGCCACGTCGTCAATGCCCTCGTTTTCGACCGCTAATCTACCCTTCTCCGCTCTCCCGAACCTTTCCTCGATACTGCGTCTGCGAATGCCCTGTCTTCTCATGACGACTCTAAGCTCACGACCGCCAACGTTTCCTTATCCTTTTGACTCCTGTCAGCATCATACGCCTGCATATTTCATCGGCGGCGTATTCGTGTTCTGTTGATCCACCATCCTTGATCATGTTTGGATAATACCCCATGTCGTTTGCACCGTTTTCTGTCTCTTTATAACTTTTCGGAGTTTGGTCGGTGCTGGTCTAGCGATAGTTTTCTTCTTGCTCATCTGTCTGTCAAACTTGCGTGTTGAGATTGTTTTTGGATATTCTACACTACTGTCTCATACACATACGTATATACGCCTCAACCATGCATCGCGACAACGCTTTGCGCAGTTCAAGATAATACTAGATTCGTCTATTCATTGACACCTAACTCATTCATGCACCCGCACGATAGCATCTGGCTGTGTCCCCGCGACCCTGTATATAAAACCATGTGCCTTTGTTTGGAATCAACGTCTACCTAACCTGCTTACAATTGAACTCTACCAGGGACCCATCGCATAGCCTTTTGGTGGGCAAACACCCATTAACATGCTCCGACCCTGACTCCGCTCCAATCATCGTCATGAATCTTGCAATGCTCCAGCAACCCTTCTCGTGTGGTCTGGGTACTTGTACATATCACCAGTTGGTCTACGCCGTCGAGCCAATCTTATTCAGGCCCTTCAATGAGCCTAGGCTCAGGGCTAGACCCTGCGATCGACTTCTTATCCGGACGAATCCGGTGATGGGTCCATCTTCACCCTCCTTCTCAATGCTGAGGTTGGCGAGTGCATCCTCACCTGGGTTCGAGGTTAGCGAGTAGGTTCTACATGTACTTCACGTCAATAAGAGCAACTTACCGAACACACTCCTTGCGTAGAGGTTAGCGCTCAGGAACTGGCAGTCGCCCTTGAGACTGGCCTCTGGTGTAAGGCAGTTCATATTTGTGCAAGCCATCAGCTGGTCGAGGAAGTCGCGCAACGACTTGGCCTTTGAGTTGATGTTGACCTTGTTCTCCCACTCGAACTCGGTCCACATGGTGCGGAACTGGGTCTCAGTGCAGGTGGCGGGTTGGATGTAGTCCATAATGTCGACGTGCAGGTCGTTGAGGATCACTACATTGGTGTCGGTAGAATGCGCACCGTCGTATACCACATTGCCAAAGATGACGCCAGTGTCTGTTGACGAGACCTTGATCGTGCACTGGACGTTGTGGAAGTCGTGAGGGCCCAGGTTCTGTGTAGTAGGGCGCTCAACCACCTTGAGATCACCCAAAGTGGCAAACTCAACTGAGAGATTCTGAAGAGTCTCCGTCGTTTGGTTAACTAGGAGCACATCGAGGACGATGTCAAATTGGTGAACCTTGACATAGGCCTCGGCATAGACGGGGTCCGAGAAACCGGTCAACTGGACCACACGGCTGAGCTTGGAAGAAAGATCCTCGGCAGCGCCTTCACCACCAGTCGCCCGCTCCAGATCCACCTCGATCTCATCCAGGCCGTCGGTGGTATTCTTCTTGGCGAGCTGTCGGATAGGAACAACGTCGTCGACCTGCACAGCTGTCTTGGCCTTCTCGAAAGCCTCCTTGGCAGCCCGCTTCTTTTCCTCAACCTGCACCATAGCACGGAAAGCCTTGCGGGTATCGTCTAACCAGACAGTCTCGAGCTCCTTCTTCTCCTCAAACTCAGCGAGCGAGCGCACACAAGACATGATTCGGTCCACAGAGTCTTCGTCGATAGGAGCCTTAACAAACTGAGACTGGCCCACTCGGATAATTGAAATCATGATGAGCATAGCCTCGGCGCGCAGGGCATTGGTTCGTGCTTTGTCGGAAGAAATCTCATGGTGTCGCATCACCAGCTTAACAAGAGTGGATGACAGGACGGTCGCCAAGTAGTAGTCGCCGTCGAGGATGAGCTGGCGCAGCGGGGGTTTCTGGGCGGCCTTGACAGCCTCGAGCTTTGCGGCGGCGGAGGACTGACTGGTAAGAGCAGTCTCGGTAGCATAGGTACCGTCGGCGAGAACCTTGCGCGATCCAGTAGGCGCGGCTTGCTTTGAAGTACCATTGACGTGATCTTCCGACTTCTCCCCATCGTCGTGGGAGTCCAACAGCCGTTGCTCGGAGGCAAGAATGGGCATCTCACCCAGGCTAGCACGAATCCTCTTCCACGCCTCCCGGATATCCTTCTCTTCGAGCGAGTACTCGCCAATGATCCACATGATACCCCGGTACACCTTACCGGCTCGAACCTCGCCCAGAGTAGAGACGAGACGCTCAATGATTTTAGTGCGGAGGTTAGGGAACTTCTCGACAACCTCCTTCACGAAGTTGATGACATCGACAGCGGAGACATTGTTGAAGTCGGCAATAAAGTCCATGAGAAGCTCCACCACGCTTGCTGCGACCTCGGAGAATTTGATGGCGCATTGATGAATCGAGTGGATGAGCAGGGATCGGTACTCGGTGTTCTTCTCGTATTCTTGGTCAACGGTCTTGGAGAGTTCCTTCTTGAGCAAGAGAACGACTTCTTCAACGTTCTTGCTCGTCACCATCTCGAGGGCAAGACCAAGAGCCTTTCTTCGAACGTCGATATCGGTACTGGAGAGGACACGTAGAATCTCCATGGTCAAGTCATCAAGCACACCCTCGTTCTTCTTGCGCAACTGGTCAACTCGATCCAGCACAATAAGCTTTACGTTGTTGTCTGCCTCCTTGATGCTCAATTCAATAAACTTGGCGGCAGCAGCCTTCACAGCAACGGGGTTGTTGGTTAGGGCAGTCAAGGAAGACGCAGCCTCGTATACGACGGTTGATGCGCCGGCTTCTAGCAAGTCGAAAATTAACCTCAAGTATCGTGCCTACCACCATGTCAGTTTCTTCCTCCAGTTCACCGCTCCAATTCTGTGGACAGACCTTGTTCTGTGAGTTCTGGACAGCATCCTTGCGGATAAACTCGAGCTCAACGAGCTGGAGAAGCTCCTCTGCATTAGGAATGCCTTCGAAAACAGAGCCAAGATAAAGGAGCGCAGCATCATGATCAATGCTGGCTAGAGCAGCAAAAGCATTTCGCTTGCAGGTGGCATCGCTTTCTCCTTCGAGGAAGGTAGCGATGAGTTCTGAAGCATCGGGGATCAGGGAGGGCGAGTGCAAGTAGATCGAGGAGATAGCGAAAACAGCATTCTTTCGGACGTAGGCATGTCGGTGCTCGAGACAAGATCGTGCCGAGGAAAGGAGGGGCTCAATGAGCTCAGCCTCTCTCAACTTGCAGAGGAAGCGCAGGGTGTTGCCTCGAATGTACTCGTTGGGGTGCTGAAGGTCGTTGCGGATACCGTTACTAGATGTGCGTCGTCAGGAACATGCGACCAAGGCGACCATGAGGTATCTCAATAGAGGCAAAGGGGGAAAGCCTTACCAGACCAGAATCATCTCCTGCTTCAACTTGCCGCTGCTATCCAGCTTGGGACAGATCTCGTAGTAGAAGTAGAGGAGCTTCTTGAGCGGCTTGTACTTTGAAGGCATGACAAAACGAATGATGTGCATAAGTAGCGTCGGCATGGGGTCGCCATTGAGCATAATGGTCAAGATGCGCTTCATCGTCTCAACCTTGCTCTCGTCGGTGCCCTTCTCCAACTGCATGCGCAGATCGGAGACGGTGGGGACGTCGGCCGCATTGTCCTGGTGGACGAGACTGTAGGCATTCTCGAGAAAGCCAGACATCTTGGAGAGTGTCGCCAGAAGCTGGCCGAGAAAGTTGGTAGTTGTGGTTGTAAATGGGACGTGGCTCCAAGGGGAACGTAGGAGTGGGATCGGAGGTGTAGGTCGAGTCGGCGGTGGGGAGGCTCAGCTCAGGGGTTTCTCTGCTTGAAGCTCTGGGGCTTTATTCGTCGGGACAAGTAGCAAAGTCCGTCTGGGCCATTCGTTGAGATATGGCAGCGCGCAATCGCCGGCAAGTGTCGCCAGAGTCCCCGTAGATAGTCTGGGCCAGCTCTGGGCAGCGTCAGCTTCAAGAAGATCTGTCCTGCCAGCGGCGATGTCGAACAGGTGGCACTAAGCGAGCAGTTGACGGGGGGGAAGCGGTCACGTGAACCGGCAAGGGGTAAGGTCAGGTACCTGAAGGCCAGCATTCGAATCTCGATAGGGATTGGATATCTGCCAAAAATTGATGATATCCTGAAAGGTTAAAGTCAAAACGGGTTGAAGCGGACTCAATTCTTTCTTGGAAATACAAACTAAGTATGAAATACCAGCATTGGCCGTGCCCGTGCAGAATCAATTAAGCTTTTAGGTGACTGACGTTGTATTCCTCAGACAGCGTGGCTGGCTACCGAAGGTGAAGGGTCTACACCTTGGTGGTGAAGCTCTGGTGCCCCGCCATTGAGGTCCGTGCTCTCATCTCTCACCTTGCCTGTTCTTCCTGTCCCGCGATTCCTCTTCAGCCTTGCGAACTTGAGTCTGGCATACCCTTCTTTCCACAAACATATACCCTTGCTGGTCTTGTCAATCGACCTATAGTCGCCAGTATGTCTGCATCAAACGAGCCCTTCTACCTCCGGTACTAGTATGTTGTTCCCGGTGGCGTGTCTGCGCGTACTGCCATCCACTCTTCACAGCGCATTCTATGACCGAATGCTAACATAACGCCTTTCCACAGCTCCGGTCATATGGGCCGCTTCGGTCACGAATTCTTGGGTACGATTTGCCTCAGCTTCTAGCTCGATGACTACTTGTTGAGCACGTTCTAACGCTAGTCACGATCAGAATTCGATTTTCGAGTTGTCGGCGACGGTCGCAGCGCGGTTGCCAGATATGCAAACAACTCCAACTACCGAAACGACAGCTTGATTCGCAAAGAAAGTAAGGATATCACGCTGGCAATGACGCGACATTTACCCTGACCGCATCATAGTGTGTGTCAGCTCTGTAGTAGTGGACGAGATCAAGCGCATTATCAAGACGAGTGAAATCACCAAGTATGCGAAGCCTCCTGCGCATCTGTCCTCGATTGTACCTAACCCAAAGCAGGGAAGATGACTCGAAGTGGCCACAGAAGAACAAGGACGGACGACAAGAGTTGGAAATCCGGATTGGGAACGATCATATTGCTTTCGAGGTGGGCCATACCAATCTATTTTAACGGAGGAAGATACTAACTGGACCTATAGACCGCCAAGATTGGATCACTTGTTGATGTGACAGAATCTGCTGACCCTGAGGGCCTTCGAGTATTCTACTATCTTGTGCAGGATTTGAAAGCTCTTGTTTTCAGCCTAATCGCTCTGCACTTTAAGATCAAGCCTATTTAAGAGGAACAGCACATATTAATGGCAAGGGGATATGGCACGGGGTGTTGTGCATGACATGAGTCGTATCAATAGGCTGGAGAATAGCATGAATGACCTGGCGTTGATGAACGATACCCTGGATTGTCTAAGAGCGGCACGGAAAACCAATTATTTGCAGAAGATATCTACAAAATCAAGAGTTGGAGACGAAATGCTACCGGGAAAAGCTGTCACGTCTGAGCTCAACCAAGGGCCAAGGGTGTGCAGCTACCACAGCTCCTCATATAGAACTCTCGATCAAGGCTTGACAAGGAAGAGGGATGGACATCGCGCACGCGCGGATTGTTGGGAAAATCCTGGAAGCTTTGAGAGACATGGTACGACGAGATACGGAATAGATGGTTAGGATGACAATCGCCTTTGACAGCGCAGGGTCGGATCATGTTATGTGCTCTATGTTTCCAGCCTTGCAACCTGCAGACGCGGGACGATACGCGCTCGGACGCGAGCTTACACGTGAAAATCGGAGCGGTCAAGGAGCATGCCAAGATGGAGGAGCGACAGCCCAACCCGCAGGGTCTCATTTTCTTGACCGTTCCCGAAACTAGAACGGCTGGCGATGATGGATGTGGCGGAGGCTCCGAGAGTGGACAAAGAAATTCCCGCGGCCGGATAGACCCGTCGAGACGTACGAAAATGCCAGATTCTGGAATTGTCTGATTTCGGATCATGCCAACAAAACGGTTTCGGAGTTGGCGTGCATCATGTCTCCTTATGATCCATCACCCCATGCGAATGCAAGCGGGAACGCGGTGGGGGCGCTTTAAAAGGAGGCGCTGGGGCTGGCCGATGGCGCTTCTGGGGACGGAACGGGAGCAGCCAGTTCCTATTGCTCGACGAGAAGGGCCGCTGAGAAGGCCGTCGGCGCCCTGGTGCGATGGTTTGGGCCAGAGATCCAGCCAAGATGCTGTTGAGATTCCCTAAACTTGATGCTCATTTCTTGAAGCCTACTAAGACGTGCTCGGCATGTCAGGTGATTTCTGTGAAGCTGATGATTATGATGATGACAACGGGCCAGAGGTTCCACTGGTCCGCCAACATGGAAGTGAGCCCCTAGGCTTGCTCAGAATCTCATCTCTGCATCGTGCCCAAGGAGAAAGGGAAGATGGGGAGCTGGATCCGCTCGCCAAGTTACATGGCGCCCGGGGAAAGCTTCGCTGGTCCCCATGTACCTCGGAGACGGTCGCGATAGTGTTGGTTAAGGTCCCTCCCGCCCGTCACCATTGAATCCTTACAACGGATGCCTCCATCCTAAGCACACCCTTAGCTATCCTTGGAATCAGCACACGCAAGGCCCCGAAGACACTGTAGCTGCCAGCCCTTGTTACAGGCCCGCGCAGACGAGGTCTCCACGCAACCGCTCCGGGACCCCAGGTGCCAGCAAATCAGGCTCGCGTGCGTCTTACCAGGTCTCCCCATGAAAAGCCAGAAGCCAGCCCATCATCACCGACTTGACCCTTTTTCTTGCCATCGACCCATTTGCGATCTGGCATGCGTTACTTGCTTGCTTGGTCCCGGCTCTTCTGACTTTTTTTTGTGTGTATTATTACGACTGCATCTTCACTTGTCTTAGGCATGGGTACAATTGTTATTTTCTGAAAAGAGGGCTGTTGCTGCGCCCAAGATCTTGTTGCTAACTACTACTTCCTCTGCAACTCTGCCTCCTCGTCCCCCGAGATCGCCACCCGTGGTGATTGACACTAGACTACCTAAAGTTGCTGGCCTCCCCCTCTGCGACTCCGACGAGCTCTCTACGTCAGGCCAGTCCTCCGAACCTGCATCCTCGATCGGCCTATTTGATACCCTGGATTTTGGTCGTCTTCTTTTGACCCTTTTCTATTGCTCTATCAATTCGTTTGCTTAATTGTTTCATCTCTCGTTCCACGTCGCGCACGATGCCAACCCCATCCTCCAATCCGCCGCCCGCGGCTTCGTCGCCGCGATCCTATAGCTTCTCGACGTGCCCCGACGACGTTCACCAGCAGCGCCCATCATGGCAGTCGCACGACGCTGTCCAAAATCATACAGACGATATGGGCGTTCAGCCCGATCCTAGCCTGCCCGTTGACGCCGCCTCGCCGCTCACTGTTGACGCGCCGTCCGCGCCCGAGGGCCCAACGAGCGACGATGCCATCATGGACGACGGCCGTCCATCCGATGATCCATCATCATCGAGGTCATCCACCATGTCTCCCCGTCCCCAGTCTGCCACCACCGCTGTCACATCTCCTGTGCCAAGCGGACCAGGTTCCGATGTCACGAAGAATCGAGACGCCGAGATCGGCAGCCAGTTGAGTCGAGAACTATCCAACAGCACACGATCAGCTCCCGAGTCAGAGTCTATCCCCTGCGCGCCCTCGAGGCGGAGAGGCTCACCTAATCGTGAGCTGGAATGGATGGATTCCGATGCGCAAGAAGATGAGCTATGGTCTCCATCAATGGGCTCCGACTATTCATGCATGCGGGTGAGTTACACCATCATACCTCCCTCGGCATGACGGAACAATCTGACAAACTGCAGACAATTCCTTCTTCTCCGTCCTCGTACCTGCGCCCAGGCAGTCGATTTCACGGCACGCAGCAGTCGGAACGACAGGTCTACGATGTCCAGGTTGAAATCAAGCATGTGGACATGCGCGAGTCTTTCCTCTGTGGATATCTTCGCATTCAAGGTTGGTCATATGTGCCGTGTTTCGACACACAACGTTGACTCTCGCATAGGCCTAACCGAGGACCACCCCACCCTCACAACGTACTTCGAAGGCGAGATTATCGGTTCCAAATACAGTTTCTATACCCAACATGAGAATTGGGGTGCCAACAGCAAGGTGGACCTGAGTCACTGGGCCAAGTTCACAGCTTTCCGCCCTTTTCAGAAGCAGGCTCGCAAGGGGCCTGTGACTATTCGCGATGCTGCCCAAAGGGAAACCATCTTTATGCGATGGAAGGAGCATTTCTTGGTTCCCGACCACCGAGTCCGCACGATAACAGGTGCTAGCTTCGAGGGTTTCTATTACATTTGCTTCAACCAGGTCAAGGGTGAAGTCAGCGGCATCTACTTCCACTCCAAGAGCGAAAAGTCGGTATTCCCAAGAACCAATCACATCACGAACACCATACTGACAGTGTACACAGATTTCAGCAATTGGAGTTGAAGCATGTTCCTGACCGGGGATGCTTTGCCGCAACCGAATTCCGCTGAGATCACCAAGGTCTTGGCACTTGGCCTGTTGCAACTGCTCCGAGCGCGACGTCGCCGAGGGCACGCCACTGTTTTTTACTTCGTCTTGGCTGGGCTGGGTCGGAAATATCCAATATTGATATACAACAACACATAGATGGGATACGGGATGGGCACGACTCCATTATTATGACGTCTTGACGGGCCTGCGTGAATATTGTATCTGGGTTCATGACGCTCGGGGTTTCTGGGAGCTTGTCACATGAAAGGAGCACGGGAAATGTTTGATGGGAGCAGAGCGAGGTCTTTCCTGTACATGAGGTTTATTCGTCAGCCTCGAACTTTTTGAAATATCCACGTCGAAACGGGTTGAGTTCGTCCGCTGTTGTTCCGTTGGTCGTGAGCCTTTGTCGGTTCACGTAGGCTTCGAGAGCCGGTTGCGAGACCTGCGAGTCGGGGATTCGGCGGTAGGTGATGAGCCTCCTCGACCCTGTGGAACGTTAGTCGAAGGTAAGGAGTATAGCTTGTTTCACGGGTGTCACTGACATTTGTTGAATGGCTGGATACAGACAGCGACAACCTCAAGACACGGATGGGTGGGCACCGGAATCTCTTGCTCCTCGTCGTTGGCAGTTGGCATCCAGAACGATAGCCTTCCATCATCAACCAAAGTCTCTGATGCAAAGGCGAGAATGTCGTCGAGCATTATCAGGAAGCTGTAGGGCTTCTTGGGTGGGACGTAGTCCGGATTCCTACCAAAGTTAGTCTCGAAAGGTCAGGCTGATAGGTCTTGGGGTACCACAGACATTCCTCTTTGCTTGCCCTGCTCGATTAGCCACGGGGTCTTCTCAGGGTCGCGGAGGCCCAGCACCCTCAATCCTTCCCGTACACCATAAGGGGGATCGCAGACAATTCCGTCCCATGTCCGTCTTTGCCTCCTGATGGGCGTGTTGGTCAAGTCGGCAGCAAAGACATCACCTAGGCAAGCAGAAAGCCCGTACTGCTGGAAATTTCCCATTAGACTCTTCTTCCCTCCCTCGCCGCGCATGCTGCGGCCGTCAATATCACTACCCCAGGCAAGAGCGCCGAAATGGGCGCATGCTATGGGGAATGAGCCTGTTCCGACGAAGGGATCGTAGAAGAGCTTCCCAGGGGCGGCGAGGGCGATGTTCGCGGTTACCAATGCGAGTTCCGAATCCATACTCGTAGTGGAGATGTATCCTCGCTTCTTCAAGTCGAACTTGGCACACACATCGCGAGATGTACTTCCTATGTAATGGGTGAGGTAGACAGTTGTGGGATCCGGTATACCAAGAGGGACGCTGTTGAAGGGCCACATCTCGAAGACGGTGAACAGATTATCGGGGTTGGACATCTTGACAGGCCCCTGCCAGCCCAAATATCGGAATGAGTTGATGATTTCAATTCTCTTCTCTGAAGATCGGGTTCCTTGATACGGGTCGATGTCGAACTTGAACGACGTTTCCATATACTGGCCCCAGAGATGCGATGTGTTTGACTTGACGGCTTGGTGAACCTCATCCAGTGTACTTCCGCTACCCCAGAGCTCATGGATGGACTGGGCTAGTATCGATCTCTTGATGAGCCGCTTAGCAGCCTCTACCGAAGGTAGACGCACAACGCAGAATGGGGACTATTCACGGTAAGTCTTCACACGGATACCATGTGTGGGTAGACGCACATCCTGGCTATACTCGAGTATTTTCATGTCCAAGCCCTCAACAATCGCTAGCGCTTCGATCTCAGGGACCCGAAAGGTCTCGTGCGCCTGTGCGAACTTGATGAGGAAGTCCATTTTGATGATCTTGTCCTCAGAAACGTAAATTTGAGAGGTGAGAGCCCAAGTCACTCAGCATCCATGAGATGGAGTGGTGGTGGGGGATCAGCGAAATAGGCAATCTTGCCAATGACTGTCTTTGGAGAATGACTCCCTTCTCCAACGATTCTTAAGAGCCAAACCAACTTCCAACAGCTTCGATAAGAAGTTGAGAAGTTCGTCCTCTAGATTTCTTTAGACAGGTGAAGACGGTGCTGATTCTAAGATGGGTCGAGTGTAGAAACTCTGGATCATGATCTTGTGTGAGAAAAATTCCCCGACAAAACCCCGGCTAAGAAACCAAGGTCAACTCTAGTTTCACGAGCGTTGCCTTCCTACTCCCTCTTCAATTACACACTCTGCTCGAGATTGACAGCACAAACTCGCCATTCTCCCTGATCCGGGAATTTAATAGCAAATCTTGTTTCACAGCGGCTTCCATTATGTTTCCTGCCGCTGCTCCGTCTATTTACCAATCGCCAAAATGTTTTGTCACGTACGGGACCATGGGTCATGTCGACGCCAAACAGACGCCTCGTAAGGGCAAGCCATGGTCAACAATCATGTGTCAGGATTTTTTGCACAAGGTGGTCTAGAACAAAGCGCTATCGAAGAGAATTCTAGCTGACAGAGCACCAGATTGACCTTATTCTGCCAGCGGAGGCTTATGATGCAGTCCACGAACAGTTGGCCAGCACGCTGAAGCATCCTCGATACTGCAAGGTCACCATGACACTTGGTGATATTTTGCAGGGCGATTTTTTCACTGAGTACATCAAGAAGGGCATGTATTGCCGTTCTCGCCTGCGGGATTGTAGCTAAGACGGTGGTTTTAGGCGATGTCCTCATGCTCTCCGAAGGCAAAACAACTGCCGGCACACTATTCACGTTACACGAAGGTATCGTGTCCATGGACAAATTTCTTTCAAGCAAGGGCTAAAAATAATTAGGTATCCTGACCATCTATTTTGACAGGGAAACGTATGAACGTGCTGGGCTTGTTGGCAAGCCATATGGCGCCAAAGGCGGAAGAGGATCGAGACCACGCTGGGGTAGGCAATCACACATTGAGTTTGTGGACTATACTAACAGTTTCACTCAGTAGTATCCTACAATCTCAGGGAGCCGACAATGCTTCGTGGAAAGAAAGGTTTTGACCGATTGATCTATGCTTGCAAAAACGTCTTGAATCAACCCAAGACCTGGCTCTTTTGCAACAATGAAGAATCAAGTGAGCCTCTAACTCGATATCCCTCCAAATATGACCTCAATCCGTACTAAGAATTTCCAGCACCAAGTCCAGATCCGCTGCAACAGTTCTTTCCCACAACCTTCACCTCGTCGCCAAGCATTTCCCGGAATATCACCGTGCTTCAACCCAACCTTGATGTAGATCCTGAAGTCCTTGCCAACAGCGACCGCGAAGGCCTCGAGTACTTCGCAACAGATTGTTACGAGTGGGTGTCACTCATCCGTCTGGGAAGCCCACGTGTGGAACAAAATGATAGCATCGATCCATATCTGTCCCGATACTGCGTGCCGGGGGATGCCAACAGCGAAGCCAAGGTCTGCAAGCTAAGCTGGCAAGGGTTCATCTCGGCCCAGTGGCTTCGCAGTCTGCTCTTGGACATCCTGGTCACCTGCCCTTCAGGGGCTTGGTTCTCGTTGAGTGCCACAAGTTTCTCCAGAAGCATACCGGGTAATAGTAACGACCTCACCATTCTGCGTCCATCGGCCGCAGCTGGCAAGTATCTCATGTGGGAGACTAAATCTTCAAAATGAGCGTTTAGTCCTGTTTTGATCGCACATTTCTGTCTTCGCCAATGCCCTGGCCCAAAACGGCGTCTTCGACCAGTCTTCGCAACTCGGCCTGGCCTTGAGGTGTGTTGAAATCGCCACGTTGCGCAAGCTCTTCAATTCGTCTCCGGAATTCGGGGTCGACCTCTTCGGGGATATCTTGGTTCTCATCCATCGTGCCAACAGTGACCTTCATACCCTCAGGAGGTGGGGGAATAACTTCGGGCATGATGGCGGCGGCAGTGACTGCAGGGTCTTCAGCTTGTTTGGCTTCCACCTTAGCCAAGTACGTAGCAACAGCTGGGAAATCGCCCTCTGCCTCAATCTTTTCCCTGGCCGTCAATCCTTCTGAGCCCTTGTGGTTCACATTTGCGCCAAGCTCTTCGACCAGAACTTGAGCGGCATCCTCGGTCTCGACTACAAACAGCGCTGTCTCGTCGTCTTCGTCTTTCAGGTCAACATTTACGTTGAATTCGCGAACAAGGGCCCGGAGGAGGTCAAGATGATTGTAGCTCGCAGCGGCGTGTACGAGGGAGTAGCCATGTTCGTCTTGCGAGGAGGCCAAGGCTGGGTTTTCTCGGAGGAGGGGCAACAATGCGGGGTTGTTATCGGCCGCGAGAAGGTATGGATTCGTATTGGACATGGCGCAGGCTTGGATGGTGGACGAATAAACCTAGGGGAACAAGATCAGGTAGTCGGTTGATCGGGGGGAGATTATAAAAGTCCCAGGTAGTGCAAGGCGCAAAATGTGTGACGTCGAGTCCAACCTGGATCTTTGGTTGTTTTTTCTAAATGACTTTTTTTTGGCGGGGTAGCTTGTATGGTGGACCCCTCCTCCAGGCCGGCCAGTCCATTCTTGGAACGACATCAAAGTGACTTGCGACTTCAATTAAAATATGACCAAGAAGAACCTTGCGACGATGTACTATGTACCGGGTTCGGCAGGGACTCAGGTAAATAGGTCAACCAAAGAGTATTGAGCCACAGACGGCGTGACGCATTACCATCTCGGCCAGGATCTTTAGGGTAAGCATTATTCTGGTACCAGGTGCCTGTTCAAGCTACGTGAGACAGTGACTCAATAATGCCCATCAATCTTAAAAACAGGTGCACTGGCGGCAAAGTCCCTTAAAGCCGTAAGATGAGCCCTTGTCACTAAGATCCTTTGTCTGTATTCCCTGCGGTCTGACTCACCTTTGTAGGGCCTAAGATTCTCGACTGAGGCGGTGCGCCAAGGCAGTTTCCGTTTACCCACAACCACCGCCACAGCTTGCCTGAGCGGCCTCATCAACTGAGCAATCTGCAGGTACCGTCATATAAGACACGACCACTCCATGGCAGCTCAACAGACCACTCTCAAGTTCCGCTTTCCACCTTGTCATCTGCCCTGTGTCTGCCTTTTTTAGGAAATCGTTGAACAAGTGCAGCTCTGTGGTATTCCCCAACAGTATCATACTGACACAAGCAAGAGCACTGCCTGGCACGCCGGTCACCCTTTGCATACAATACAAACGTGAGTGTGTCTCTGCAATATTTGATCCTTTGAGCCCTGGAGAATAATTCTTGTGGTATTTTCGCATCGGCTAGGCAGCTGCGAACACAAACCCTCAGACAAAGGACTGCCTCAAGCGAGGAAGACCCAGCACCTGGCATGAGGTATTCTTGCCGCTTGCCTCTCAATGCCTGGCTACTTCTTGCGCTCTCTTCGCTCCCTTCTCACATCTGTCAGCAGAGTCATTACGAGCCATCGAATCTTTAGTGCTTCATCAAGAGGTAATAACGCAATGGCTGCTCCATACATGGCCCAGGACCCTCAGGTCGTCTCGCGGCTGGTACATGCTCTGGACCAAGCTCGAAAGGAGAAGCGCCGCGGCGGCTTCTCTGTAAAGAAGACGACGTTTGACGTCAAAGGATCCCCGGATGGTATCCAGGTCGACTCGTGGCGGATGCAGGACTGGGATTATAAGCGACGGGACCTACCAACATATGCCCGCGGCCTCTTCACGACCAAGACACGAAGAAATGAGCATGAAATTGCTGTCAGGGGCTACGACAAGTTCTTTAACGTCAACGAGGTTCATGAGACCAAGTGGGACAACGTCTTCACACGGACACAGGGCCCATACGAGTTGACACTCAAGGAGAATGGCTGCATTATCTTTATTGCTGGTCTTGAGGATGATACTCTTATCGTCTGCAGCAAGCATTCTACTGGCGACCGGGCCGATATCCAGGTCAGCCATGCGAGTGCGGGTGAGCGACGACTTGAACAACAGCTGGCTGCGGTTGGCAGGACCAAAGCAGATTTAGCGCGAGAGCTCCGGAAGAGAAATGTCACTGCTGTTGCTGAGCTATGCGACGATACGTTCGAAGAGCATATTCTAGCGTACGGCCCCGATAAGGCAGGGCTGTACCTTCACGGTCTCAACCTCAACATGCCCGAATTCGCCACTTATCCTAGCCCCCTCGTCCAGGAGTTTGCTGACCAGTGGGCCTTCCGAAAGACTGGTCTCATGATAATGGATGATATTCATCAAGTGAAGGCTTTCCTAGAGGAGGTAGCGGAGACCGGAGCCCACGACGGCCGAGATGTGGAAGGCTTCGTCATCCGTTGCAGAATGACCCACGATCCTTCTTCTGTTCCTTACCACGACTGGTTCTTCAAATACAAGTTCGAGGAGCCTTATCTGATGTACCGCCAGTGGAGAGAGTGCACCAAGGCACTCATCTCCGGAAAGCAACCCAAGTTCAAGAAGCACACCAAGATCACTGAAGAGTACTTGCTCTACGCTCGAAAGCGCCTTGCAGCAGACCCGAAACTGGCCAAGGAGTATAACAATAATCACGGCATTATTTCTCTTCGTGATGATTTCTTGAACTTCAAGAATCTCAAGGGTGCTGATGCAGCAAATATGGAGGAGCTGGACCCGCTTGTCATGACCGAGGTCACTCATGATGTGATCCTATGCCCTATTGCGACGATCGGGTGTGGAAAGACGACGATTGCTATGGGTTTGACACACCTCTTCGACTGGGGCCATGTTCAAAATGACAACATCTCCGGCAAGGGCCGTCCTCCTCGGTTCACAAAGATGGTGTTGAATGAGCTCCAGGACCATGCTGCCGTGATCGCTGATCGAAACAACGCTCAGAGGCATGAAAGAAAGCAGATCATTACCGATGTCAAGCTCCAACATGCTACAGCCAAGCTTGTTTGCCTCAACTTCAAGCATGATGAAGAGTCAATCGATGAAATCCGACGTGTCACTCAGGAGAGGATCATTGCTCGAGGTGATAACCACCAGACTTTCCGTGCTGCTAGCGAGAAGGACAAGTTCCTGGGCGTGATGGAAGGTTTCATCAATAGATTCGAACCTTGCAATCCACATGCCCGACCGGACGACGGCTTCGATGTGGTTATCGATCTTGACCCAACCGCTGGAAGCCGACAGAACCTCGAGACTGTTATTACCCAGCTGCACAAATTCTTCCCTAATCTAGTCAAGGAGATCCCTTCGTCAGAGAGATTGGATGGTGCCATCGAGTTCGCCCTCGGATATAAGCCCGACTTTAAGCATGAGATCCCGGATAGGGGCAAGAAGAACAACAGCCAGCAGCAGCAGCCCAAGCCACAGAAAAAGAGGAAGATGGAGTACATGTCTGTTGGCGTATCTAGCCCAGAGGTCAACAATGTGCTGGAACGCGCATTCAAAGATACACCCTCAACAACTTCTCGGTTTTTCATGCAGCTTAAGCAGACACGCCGTGTGCAACCAAAGTTTCATGTCACTTTGCTGCATCGAGCCGCTTCAAAGGAATACCCAGAGCTGTGGGAGAAATACGCCGCTCTCCAAAGCGAAGCAGAGGCCGATGGGAACCCCGAAGGAAAGCTTGGAGAATGCGATGTGATGCTTGAACGGGTATGTTTCACTACTTTGAAAACATGGAAGAAATGGGAGCTGACTTTATCTAGGTTGTATTCGACGATCGCATTATGGCCATTGTCGTTCGTTTGTCAGATCAAGACGACCAGTGGCAGTGTGTGAACCGTGTGGCTCACATCACCGTTGGAACCCGGGATGACTCAGTGAAGCCCAAAGAGAGCAATGACCTGCTGGCTAGATGGTTGGAAGTGGGCAGTTCACCGGAAACCAATATTGCGGAGGTCGTGTTCACAGACAAACCTACATTTAAGGGCACAGTTGCGCCTGTCTTGGCGAAGTGGTGAGAAGGAGGAGTTGCTGGAAACGGGGCAGGCAAATAGGCGAAGATGGTTGGTTCTTGGAATGGCCTGGAGTATTTACTGTGAACTTAGATACCAGGTCACGAACAAAAGCATTCCATAGCGATGTGCTGAAACTTTAATTTGTTACTCGAAGACAAACAGTCAAATGTCTCCTCTATCATCGCACCAAAAAGCCACGTCTCCCGCTCTGGGGAGCCATGACATGCATCCATTAACTGAAAAGGGGTATTCTAGGATCATAACTAAACGCAAAGAGCCAGCAAGACATGCCACACAGTGTCAGCCGGGCTCTGGCTGAACATTTCGCTTTCTACTCATCATCAAGGAACCGAGTTGCTAAGGCTCCGAAAAAGGGCACCTCGAATCTGTATCGTGCGTTAGACAATGGCCATGCATACCCAAGTAAACACATACCTATCCAGTATTTCGGCATCTCTATAGGCTCTCAGTGTGAGGACTGCGATTAACGCAATGTCGCAGAGGAAGAATAGCCAGCTGAGAAAAGTCGACCATGAGAAGATGAGATGGAAAATCATGATGGCAGTAAACAGCAACGCGGATTGCCAAGCATGGAATCTGGGCAAGATCGTTAGCAACTGGTATAAACAGAGGAATCTTGGCATTGGGCAACTCGAGAGTCTTTGCTCTGCTCAACGTACCTCACATAATCACTGTTTCGCTCTAGAATAAGAAGGATGATTGCTCCTAGAGGTGGGAAAGCAACATATGCTAAACAAGCCTCATAATCTAAGCGCATGCCCAAGCTCGTGTCAAACTCGCTGACCTCTGCAGCGGGATATGCCCCTGGCATGGTACTCGAGGCTCCAAATGCTCTATTGTCGGGGCTGATGGCTGCCCAGCCCGCAGATTGTCCATCGAAGCCGCCCCACCCTCGTTGGGGCTGTGGGTGTTGTAGCGGTGGCGGAGAGGCGACGGGAGAGAAAGATCGTCTAGCGTCGTAGGAGGGTCGAGGAGAGGTATGTTCGGGCGAGGTCACGCGCGAGTGTTCAGGCGGGGAGGACTGGTAGGGCGCGAAGTCCATGGCCGAGAGAAAAGGCTGGCAGAAGGGTACGAGAGAAGAGTGCAGTCCGTCTAAGTAATGCGATGTGGTATATCCCAACGTGGCGATTGTGGACGTTGGGTGCAGGGTAAGATCTCGTTCGCGGGTCGTAACAGCGGAACGGCGCAGTCGAGCTCTTGTTGCCGGGCTGCAGGCTGTGTATGGCTCGGGAGGACAGAAGAAGTCGCAATTGGCGGTGATGGGTACTGGTATTTGTGGAAAGCGAGATAAGGCCTGAGTAATAGCGGGAGCGGAGGCGATGGGAGTGTGCGTTGTCGCAAGTCCACCTGAGAGGCGGGGTGAGGGTGAGAATGGAGATTGCTCGAGCTTGTCGTTTGTCGTGTAAACGGGAGGTGACGACGCTGGAGGTGAAGCTCCCAGCCACAGCTCTTTCCTGCCTGCCACAGTTGCAGCCCCAGCCGTCAATCGCTGGCCAATCAGCGACCAGGCGATGCTGGACCCTGAGACCTTCTCGGATCAGCCAGGGCGCTGTGGCACTTTAATGCATGAAGTGACAGCATGCGTATACTTCAGGCACGCATGGCCGAGCATAAATCATCTTTGTGGCCGGACGTAGAGTGATCTTCTGCCTGCTAATGTCTTTAATCTGTGCTGGACATCGGATTCTCATCTACGTGCCAATTACACCAAAATTGGGTCAAGGCATTTAGTATCCCACGTTGTTTACCTTGAGATGTATTATCCATCAATGGGTGAAAAGCCGTTATGCTGTTCGTACATTTACACATACATGGCCTCATTAGGCACTTTAATTGTACACCAAGAATCCCCAATCCTTGGCTCCGGGTTTATTCACCCTCTTTTTTATCCCCTTTAGACTCGTTCTCCAGTTGTCCCTTTCGACCTTCTAGCGCGAGCCATAAGCTCCGGCTTCCACCCTCCAGTGCACTGGTTATACCCAAGCCGGCGCCTTGGAGCATCGCCACAAGCTGCGCCCTCAATCCGTCAAGGCCACCCTCGATGCCACCAACCCAGTTGACTCCTGACTGATCAAAGATCTTGCCCTCAATACGGCCGCCCACAAGCAGCAGCTTAGCTAGACCATTCTGACAGATAGGATCATGGTATCCAGGGCTCTTCTTCCTCGAAGGAGCAGGAAACTGACCCGGAACAGGAGCTAGAACACTAAGCGCTGCGGCTACATGGCTGGGAGACACTGCCGGTAGCACGAGAGCGGCCAGAGGGCCAACTAAGAGGGGCTGAATCTGCGCATAGTTCGAGTCCTCAGGGATTTCGGCGTCTTTCATAGCATCGTACGCGGCTGTAGACAAATCATGGACGATGGGGCCACGAGACGTTCGAGCTGTCGTTGACGATGCGGCAGCCGCCTCTGGGTCGTAGAACTCGACGAGCTTGAGAGCTACTCGTAGCATGTTGGTTCTGATGACCTGCAATTGGACCAGTGGAGTAATGTCGACAGGGTCAGTGCCGGGAGCAGCATTAGGCGGAGGTACAGCAGACAAAACCTTCTTCAGCTCTCGTCGAACAGCAGCCCATTCTACTGCTGTCAGGTTGCTGTGCTGGAAGAAGAGAATCAATGGTGTGGTGCGGAGGAGAGATGTGTAGGTCCGAATCAACTGGCTCTTCCTCGTCTCGACGGGCCGGGCACTCGGAGGCTTTGTCGCGGGGGCGTAGTCGACGGGCTTGCGGATTTCGGAGACGGCAGCGGAATTTGTTGACGATGTCGTGAGATTGCGAAGAGCCAAAACCCACGACTTCTGGGCAACATGAGACTCTCTGCGCAATTGGCGCAGACAGGGCGACGCAGCCCGTGATATCCGGGAAGCCATGGTTGCTTAAATCAGAACCAGTATGTTAGCACGGGAAAAAAACCGGCTTTTGAATTTATGAATTGTACGTACGGCAATTGAGGTTCTGGCTGGTTCGACCTCAGGTCAAAAAATCCATGAGCTTTCACAGGCGCCGATTGCCGACTGCGATTGTCTGGTGAAAAATGGTCCGTGCACCGGATCAACTCACTGCCGGTCCCCGGTCGCCTGCAGGGCCACTGGGGCCAATGTTGAGCTACGCTAGGCTCTGTGCCAACCAGGCTGATTACGCGCGACCTGACTGCCTACCTACCTCAGCTTCACCTTGGAGCCTTTGGTGTATCAATAGCTTTCGCCTCTTCAACCCGCCGCCGCCTCTCGACGTCAACACTATAAAATCCCCCTTTGCAGTCGATCACTCCTTGCAATCGTTCAGTTCCTTTTTGAAATACCATAATCGACGCCCACTTTTCATCATGTCGACTCTCGAGGAGCTCGATGATCTCGACCGCAGGGACAAGGAGGACAAGAAGAGAGATGGCGACGACAAGAACCAGAAGAAGCCCACGGATGATGATGCGGATATGAAGGATGCCGAAGAGGAGGAAGATGACATCCTTGACGAAGAGATCCTTGGACTCAGCACACAAGACATCCAAACTCGCAAGCGATTGCTTGAGAACGACTCCCGCATTATGAAGAGCGAGCTGTCCCGGTTATCACACGAGAAGGCTGCCATGGGTGAAAAGATCAAGGAGAATCTCGACAAGATTGCGAACAACAGGTTGGCCTCTTTTGGTTTGGGCTGTGTGATAAACATGGCGGCTAACCCATGTGACTAGGCAACTTCCCTACCTTGTTGGCAACGTCGTCGAGCTGCTCGACCTTGATCCAACCGCCGAATCATCCGAGGAGGGTGCTAATATTGACCTGGATGCGACTAGAGTTGGAAAGTCGGCCGTCATCAAGACATCAACTCGCCAAACGATCTTCCTCCCTCTGATCGGTCTCGTTGATGCCGACAAGCTCAAGCCAGGTGACCTCATTGGAGTCAACAAGGATTCATACCTCATCCTCGATACCCTTCCAGCAGAATACGATAGTCGTGTCAAGGCGATGGAGGTGGATGAGAAGCCCACAGAACAGTACACCGACGTTGGTGGATTGGACAAGCAGATCGAGGAGCTTGTGGAAGCTATCGTTTGGCCTATGAAGGAGGCTGAGCGGTTCAAGAAGATTGGCATCAAGGCACCCAAAGGTATTGTGACTGCCAACCGATAGCCAATTGTTCCCTGAGCTGACCAGCCCCTAGGAGCACTGATGTACGGCCCCCCTGGTACTGGCAAGACCCTGCTGGCACGAGCTTGTGCGGCACAGACAGATGCTACGTTCTTGAAGCTAGCAGGCCCGCAACTCGTCCAGATGTTCATTGGTGATGGTGCCAAGCTGGTCAGAGATTGCTTTGCCCTCGCAAAGGAGAAGGCCCCAGCCATCATCTTCATTGATGAATTGGATGCAGTCGGAACGAAGCGATTTGACAGCGAGAAGAGCGGTGATCGTGAAGTGCAGCGAACCATGTTGGAATTGCTGAACCAACTCGATGGATTCGCCTCCGACGATCGCATCAAGGTTCTCGCTGCCACAAACCGAGTCGATGTGCTCGATCCTGCGCTGCTCCGTTCTGGTCGATTGGATCGCAAAATCGAGTTCCCTCTTCCCAATGAAGAGGCTCGAGCTCAGATTTTGAAGATTCATTCACGCAAGATGAAGGTCGACCCTGGTGTCAACTGGGGTGAACTGGCGCGGAGCACGGACGAGTTCGGCGGTGCCATGCTGAAGGCCGTATGTGTAGAGGCTGGCATGATTGCCCTACGGTCGGGCAAGAACAAGATTGGCCACGAGCATTATGTTGATGCCATCGCTGAGGTGCAGGCCAAGAAGAAGGATGTAAGTGATGGAACGATTCGCTCCTCATATCTAACCAAGTTACTAATCGGGATAAACAGACAGTCAACTTCTACGCTTAATTGTGACGGTGGGAGATGTCATGGGCTGGGATACAGGCTGGATAGGCCTGGGCGCTGGGGATTAGAAACGGCAAAGGCATCCATAGATCAATGTAACATTATGTCGCGGCGAATGCCTGCCTGTTTCCAAGGCACCAAATTGTGTAGCCTTTCTTGATTCGCAGAGTCTGAAGATCAAAGATTAAGGTGGAAAAAAAAAAGTAGTTTCTGGACTAATGAGATCCCTCTGTAGTGAAATGGTGTCATTTATAGATGGTATTGTAACTGGGGAGAGATTGCCTGATGCTACTTGCGGGGAATCCGCAGCGAACGGTTTACTGATGGAAGCTAGGTACCTACATACCTATCTAGGCCGAGAACGTTGGGCCATTCTACTGTAGGCTGGCCTGCAGGCAAGAACAAGAAGGCGACCCTACCGGAGGTTTTGTTCCATTCGGGAATTGGGAAATCGAGATTGCATTGCTTCTCGACAATTCGATCAACGGTTGGACCAAGCATGTGCTTAGCGTCGACTGAGATTTGGCAGCGGAACGTACCGACAGGCACGTTCTTGCCTTAAGTAAGCTTGCGTTTTCCCTCTTCGGGCCTGGAGCTTGTGCGGGGCTAGCCATGCACGATACGTCATGGTGGCACCTGAGGACAGCTCTCATCCAGGCTTGTTTGTCCAAATCACATCGCGATGATGAACAATGGATGATGATGATGCTGGTGGTGACGCTGATGAAGCGGTAGGACCGCCTGGATTTGGTGGATGGCCAAGTAACCCAATACTGGGGCTCGTGGAACCGTTTGGTGTCTGTTTCAAGGTTGATGAGATTATGCGTAAGTATTCTGTACTTGCTGCTTTGTTGTGCGCAACTGCCAGATTCCAGCCACCCACGACAACGGCACAGTGACGTGATAGATTCCTCAGTCGGTCCGTGGCTTGCTCTCCCTCCAAGCTTCCCATTTCCACACCCTCATCTCGCGTATTTGTTTTCATTCCTCTCTCCTACACACTCAAAACCTCCCAACCCATCAAGGCGATCCTACTGTGATACCCCTTCCTCTCCCATTCTACACATCGCCTGGCGACAGTTTTTTCCTTCGACGCATTTTCACCCCCAACAAGTCCCTTCTTGCAACCGTAGAAGCAGCAGCCAGTATGAGGTTTCTGACCGCCGTCTTGGCCGCCATCGCCGCCAACGGCGTCGTGGCCAGCACCTGGTTCCCTGGTTCCAAGCCCGGTAAGCTCTCTTTCGTCGTAATGTCGACAATCTTCCTCTAACCCATATCGATAGTCTACAACAAGTGGCACGAGACGGAGCTGGAGCGCTGGCTTTCTGACCATGATGTTCCCTATCCCACCCCCGCTGATCGTAAAGATCTTGAAACACTTATCGAGAAGAGCTGGGACAGCTACGTTGTCTCGCCATACAACAGCTGGGATACTGCGCAGCTCAGCTCCTACCTGCAAGCCAAGGGCAAGGAGACTCGAGATGATGCCGCTGCCACCAAGGACAGCCTTCTGTCCCAGGTCAAGGCTAACTGGTACGAGACTGAGGACAACGCTCAGTCCGCTTGGTTGAATGTCAAGGACTGGATCTTGGACACATGGACCGAGAGTCAGTTGAAGGCTTTCTGTGACAAACATGGCATTCCTGGTAAGCGCAACTTCTACTTGTGTGCCTTCTATTCCCGCTCTCTGCCCTCCCGGCCATTCCCCACCCCGCTGCGTTCTGTACTGACATGACATGTACACAGCTCCTCAGCCCCGTCAACGTGATACTCTTCTCCAGAAAGCTCGCTCTAGCTATGAGACTATCGCAAAGAAGGCTAACGAGGCTTCTTCGTACCCTGGAAACTGGTTGTATGAGAGTTGGTCAGAGTCTGATCTGAAGGAATGGCTTGACACCCATGGCTTCCCTGCTCCCCAACCCATGACCCGTGACAAGCTCATTGCCTCTGTCCGCCGCAACTCACGCCTGGCCTACCTCAAGGCGCAGGATCAGGCCGCCAGTGCCACAGCCAGCGCCCAGGGTGCTTACGCCACTCTGACGGATATGATCATCGACGCTTGGAGTGAGTCGCAGCTCAAGGAGTTTTGCGACAAGAATGGTATCGCCGTGCCTCAGGGTACTAAATCGAACGAGCTCCGGGCTCTGGTCCGCAAGCATCGAGCCGATATCCTCGGTGACAACATTGCTGGCGCGGCCTCCTCTGCCTTTGGGGCTGCTACATCTAACGCCCAGAACCAATATGCCAAGGCTACCGACAGTGCTTCTCTAGCTGCCCAGGATGCGTTCAACCAGGCCATTGGTTCTTGGTCCGACAGCCGTCTCAAGGCTTATCTCGATGCTCGTGGCGTCCCTGTCCCCCAGGGTTCCAAGAAGAATGAGCTTGAGGCCCTGGTCCGCAAGAACTCTCATGTTATCGCCCATGCTGGCAACGCTTGGACTTTTGATGACTACAGCTACGACAACCTCAAGAAATATTTGTCTAGCCAAGGGGATGCTACCGCTAAGAAGGCTGCTGAGAAGAAGGATGCCAGCCGCGACGAGCTCTACAGCGCAGCTCAATCCGCCTATTCTTCTGCGTCGTCGGCCGGTGGCACTACCTGGGCTTCCGCTACTGACTATCTCACTTCTGCAACTGCAAGCGCTAAGCAGAGCGCCTTCGATCAATGGACTGAAACCGACTTCAAGGCCTACCTTGATGGATATGGTGTGCCAGTCCCCCAAGGCTCCAAGGTTGAGAGTTTGAAGGCAGAGGCGCGAAAGCAGTCCACTTACTTCAAGTATGGCACCAACTCTCCGGCGGAGACGTTCTTCGCTAAGCTCGGAGAGACTGCCCGAGACAGCTGGAACTGGGTTGCCAGCCAACTCAAGTTGGGTGGAGAGGCTGCTAAGCAGAAAGCTGCTGAGACGGAAGAAAATGCTAAGGGAAAGATTCGCGAGGAGCTGTAATGATGTTAGACCTGGTGCGTTTGACAAGCAGCATACCTCTGGGGTGTTGTGCTGAAGGTGTGGACAACCTTGAGCTCGTGAAGTTAGTGGCGTTTGCTGTTAGCCAGCAGGAGAAAAGGCCAGACGATGGGGTTCAAGATGACTTTGAACCAGTAGTTCAGTGAAGCTTATGGTACTTCGGTTCGTTTGCTCTTAGCAGGTAGTTGTGTATTACAAATTTTAGCCTATGAACTCATCGTTGATTGCCCAGCTCAGAATAGTGATATTGCTAGTATTTAATTAAAAGGCGGCCCATCGCATTCAGAGTCTTGACTTATAAGCCAAGAATAAGGTGCATATTGGGCGAAGAGTTGCTTTAGGGTTTGCTTTGAATCCCACTTGCTCATGCTTCCTCCTATAAAACCATCATTCTGTTTATGTTGGGATACATAATTAAGTAGTTCCAGTTGTGACGCACTCAAACCCATTTGCTGTTTCAAGTAATAAACAGTAAATTCAAGGTTGTATTCAGTCAGTCTATAGCCCGCAATTCACCTCAGCTGACCATCGCAAGGCAAGCTTCGGACCCTGGAGAGACCATGATGATACATCTTTTTACATCCTAACGCCATCGCTGGGAGAACCCGCCACGAGCCTCGCTGCCCTTTCCAGCATCCCTCTGTTGATTATACTGATCTGCAGATTACGCCCAGAGTCTACAAGTTCCATCCGCGCCAGCACTTAAGCACCATGGATGCTTCGGGTGCCAATCGACATCCATGACACCCAGCTTGCTGATCACCTTGTGGCCTCTGAGCATCTTGACAGGCACGATCGTCGCATTTTCCATTAGGTCGCTCACGACTTTACCGTGGAAGATCTGGAGCGTACCGTCGTCACTGGCATCGGCAAAGAGAGGCAGGCTGCGGTGGTACTTGACAGCGCGGATAGCCTCGGGGTGGAATCTCATCGTTTTGTAGGGGCGAGCTGACAGATCCAGGTCATGCCAAAGTAGTCTCCGGTCGTACGAGCCGACGATAAGATTATCACCGCCAGGGTGGACATCGAAGGACGAGATCCATTTAGCACCAGGCTGGACAACCTTGACGAGCTCCTGTCGCTGCAAGTCATAGCAGCGGATCATTCGCTGAGTTGCAACAAAGAAGAGAGGCCGGGACGGGTGGAACTGGGCCGTTTGGGCAAGACCAGGTAGTTTGCGGAAAGGAATTTGACTCAGGTGCTTGGAGAGCGTATGAATGGCCACGGAGCTTCGCTGCCCACTTGGAGAGACCGAGCAAAGGAACTCGCCTCGCCTGTGCCAGCTAATGACCTTGATCGTGGATCTGACTGTCGCTTTGAGGAGTACACCGGCATCTTCGAGCTTGGTTCCAGGCCTTGTCCATTTGGCCGGAGGATCCTTCTTCACACCGTTTGTAACCACGGACTGTGCACCGTTTGTCGCATAGCCGAACCCGGCATCCAAAACCTCGCGACTCAACTTTTCTGCGGCGTCGCTGGCAACTGATGGAATCATAAAGAAGAGGTCCTCGCCCGCCGCGGCCGCCAAGATGAACGTCTCCTTGTTGGGGCGCCATCGGATCACATTGACAGGCTCGTCGCTGCTGAGCTTAGCCATCCATTCCTGGTGACCATTGAGGCCCCAGACGCGGACAGTGCCATCATCGCCTCCAGATGCTACAAATTCACCATCAGGACTGAACGCAACAGATCGGACACGGCCTTCGTGGCCACGGAAGATCGTCTGGTTGAGGGTGGGGAAAGGCTTGAGGTCCTCAGGTCGGGGGAGCTTGGGTAGAAGAGAGTTGGGGTCGATGTTGAGTCGGTTCTTCCTGATTCGAGGAGCCAGATACAAATCCAAGCATCTTTCAAACCTCTCCTTGACAAACTCGCCGTAACCAGGCACCTTTCGAAGTGAGTCGAATTTCGTGGGCAGGTATTCCTTCTCTCGCTCCTCGGGATCTTGATTCTTCCAAGCCTCCTTCTCCTCCTCCGTGGGGAGATACTCCGGCGGTGGGTTGTAGCTGAGGTCATATCCGGGAGGCGCCAATTTGGGTGCGGGAATGTTCATAACATGAGGATCCTGGGGTTCCTCGTTGGCCCACACATCATAGTAAATTTCTTCCTTTTCTTCTTCCTCGCGTTGCCGCTCCTCTAGAGGCTTGTATGGCAGAATGCGTCCCTCCTTGATCGCCCGTACAAGTTTCGCGACTCGCTTGGCTTCGTGTTTCGAAGGAACGAAACGGCGCTTGGGCTCCGGTGCTGCGCTGAGAGGCATCGTCTCCTCGATGCTAGTGAAATATGGTACCATGTCCTGCAAGAGATCAGTAAAGATGAACATTGATCAAGGCCTGAGGGATGGGGTCATACCGGGTAAGGATCATAGCCCTCTTCTGGGACCTCATTCATTTGCAGGCGTTTGAGCAGTTCGAGTTCATCCTGGCTAAGGTTCAAAGGTTTTCCGGTTTCAGGGTCTGTCAAGCCAGTCCATCCCTTCGGGATTTCGATACTGTCAAGGAGGGCGTCGAGTGCCTCGCCTGTGGCCGGGCGCATAATTTTCTTCCCGTTGATATCATATCCAATGTGAGGATATGAGTCGTAAAACGAGAGTGGGATGTTCCCTATAGTATTTACAGGGCCTTGAGCATCTGTGTCGTCACTGTCGTAGACGGGATCAACCTCGGCATACTCGTATCTTTCGCCTCCGTTGGCATCGCTGACGATACGATAGTTCGGCTCGTTGTTGTCGCCATTCACGGTGTGAAACGAGCGAAGGCTGTCGCCAAGTTCAGAGGCGGCATCTTCACTATGCGCATCAGTATCGTCATCACCGAATTCGTCGTCGGACTCCGCGTCATTGTCAGAGAACTCGTCGTTTATATCGTTCTCCTCGGCGTCGCTTTCGTTAGGGTCAAAGTCGTCGTCGCTCTGGGACAAGACACCATCTAATTCCACACCGACGAGGTCATCCTCTACGGGAATGGACTCAGAGGGCCCTTTCCTCTTCCGAGACGCTGGGAGAGGGGCCATTGAGTAGGTAGGACGAGAGGAGAAGGGTGTGAGGCGAGAAGTGAAAGAAAACCACCCAACTGTTGGCGGGTTTGATACTTTTTTTTCAAATCGCGATAAGATAAGAGAGAAAGAAAAGTGGGTAGGTATGAGCTATAGGTATTAGAAGTGGGGGCCTAGCTATAAAGGAATTAAGGCTATAAAGACCTTAATTAAGGTATAAGTATTAATTTATAAAGTTAAATAAAAAGTTTAAATATATATTAATAAACTATTTAAATTATAATTAAATTTATATATAATTATTATAATATAATAATATAACGTATA